>CM071944.1:10000-355000 GCA_036784905.1 Acrossocheilus fasciatus | reverse complement strand
AGACTCTTATCGAACAAACAGACAGAGAACTGCTGGACTCCAGAGTCTTTGATGCTGAAATCAGATTATTGAATTAAACACCCAAAACGACTGAATCAGCAGCGAGATCCGATCCGAAACCTGAGAACGAGCCGTCTCACTCTCTGCCTGTCTGCCTCTCGCGCCACGGGTTTGTGGATCGACTCACATGTTTTATGGGTTTATTCCATAGGCGTAATGTTTTTTTTCTACTGTCCAAACTGTATTTTCTGTCACCCTACACCAAAACCTACCCCTCACACAAAACTACAGGCATTTTAAACTCTCCAAACACTTCATTCCGTGTGATTTATAAGCCTGTTTCCTCATGGATTCCACAAAATATCCCCACAAGGTCAAAATGTGCTGGTATTACTATCCTTGTGGGGACATTTGGTCCTTATATACATTTGGTCCTGCTCTGGGTGGGTGTGTGTGTGTGTGTGTGTGTGTGTGTATGTATATATACACTTGGATGTCTGAAATTCAGAGCCAAATTCCAAGTATGGGACACATGTCATGTCCTTTCCTTTCTTTCCTTTATGTAGGGAATACCAGTACACACTCTCTCTCACACACACACACACACACACACACACACACACACAGGTTTGTTTTGTGAAAAGTGGGGACTCTCCATAGGCGTAATGGTTTTTTACTGTACTTACTGTATGTGCTATTGTCCTACACCAACCCTACACCTAAACCTACCCCTTACAGGAGACTTTCTGCTGTTTCAGATTCTCAATACACTCCATTCTGAGTGATTTATAAGCGTTTTGAAAAGTGGGGACATGGAGTAATGTCCTGAAAAGTCACCTTCTCCTTGTAATACCTGTCATACCCTTGTTATTATACACATCTATCTCCTGATTTGTCACAAAAATGCACACACAAACACACACACACACACACACACACACACACACACATACACACAACAGGGACGGGTGTGAAATGGCTGCTGCTTGGCCTCCATTTTCTGCGCAGGCTCTGTTTTTGGCGTGACTCTCAGTCAGACTCTAAGAGTCTGTTATTAAAAGCGCCTTTTCACCTTCAGCGATACTGCAGCCTCCTGCGGCCGTAATTGAGCCATTTTCTCTCCATTTGGTTTTGTGTTGTGAATAAAAGCATCGTGTGGCGAATAATACCTGAACACACAAAAGCCAGAGAACAGCCGTGATTGACTGTCATTAATTCAGAGAGAATCGTTTATAATTTCAGCGCGCTTCTGCCTGTATTAAAATCAGAGTTTGATGGGAAGACGCGTGTCCTGCTGGGCCACAAGCGCTGAGAGACTCTGACTGCTAGAGAATAACAGCATGTGCCGCTCTGCAAGGACAATAAATGTCAATGTTTGGATTTTACTTCATTGAAAGATCCAGAACAAAAGCCTGAAACAAAAGCACAGAATATCCACTGGTTTAAATGTGCTTTATATAAGCAAAGAAATCAAATCTGCCACTTGAGCAGCATTTCTGCTCTCAATCCTGCATCTTTTTCACACCTGCGATCTGACTAACTTAAATCAAGTGGCTGTCAATCATTTTAGCACATGCTTCCTTTCTATGCAAATCAGGCTCATTTGAAATGATTTCACCGAAGTCAGCGTAACAGAGAAACTCTTTCCAGTGAAACATCTACAGTCATCGGTTCTCATGGTCAACGGGACGTCCTGTCTACAAAAACAAGAGACGCCCTCCATCCTGAAGCTGTCAATCACTCTGACATCACTCACAGGAGGTCACTGATCCCGCCCTCCACAGCCGTCAATCAAAGCAGACACCTTCAGCTCTGCGGCCGGCGAGCGTTCGTGAACGTGACGAGTCATGTGACGCCTGAATAAAAACTCACTAATGCCTCTAAACCTTCAAACTACAGATCTTCACTGTTTTGACTTCAAATCAACACAGAAGCGAGATCAGATTTGTGACCCAGGACCACAAAACCAGTCATGAGAGTCCATTTTTTGAAAACAAATCTGAAAGTTTAATAAATAATCTTTCCATTGATGTATGGTTTGTTGGACAATATTTGTCTGAGATGCAACTATTTGTAAATCTGGAATCTGAGGGAGCAAAAAAATCTAAATATTGAGAAAATCACCTTTAAAGTTGTTCAAATGAAGTTCTTAGCAATGCATATTACTAATAAAATTAAGTTTTGACATATTTATGGTAGGAAATTTACAAAATATCTTCACATATATTTACTTAATATCCTAATGATTGTGGGCATAAAAGAAAAATGGATAATTTTGACCCATACAATGTATAAAACACCTGCAAATTAAGAAAACAACTCAATCAATTTGACAACACACGCGCTGCAAATGCTCACAACACAACCAAACAAAGAAACACGCTGCAAATGAAATCGTGTTGTGAGCGTTTGCAGCACCTGCTGTCAAACAGATGAAGATCTTTTCTTGATTTGCTGGTGCTTTTTTTATTTGCATGTGTTTTCTGAAGTTGCAGCACATTGTGCTCTCACGGCCACCGGCATGAGCGAGTCATGAGCCTTCATAATCTCACATACAGTTAACTCACATTTAACAGCACCATCCTTTCAGCCAAAAAGTGAATCCAGGTGGAAAATTAATATCAGTTACTAAAGCCTTCAACTTTAGCAAAACTGAGGAAAAATTTGTGATAGTATTTGTTCACCCTCATTATACAAACAAACAAATAAATCTGATGAGTATATATTTGATAAACGGATGAAATTACTGGAGTGAGTCAAACCTGTTTATCAGAAACAGAAAAGGACCGCCACATACATGTGTGTGTGTGTGTGTGTGTGTGTGTGTGTGTGTGTGTGTGTGTGTGTGTGTGTGTGTGTGTGTGTGTGTGTGTGTGAGGGAGAGAGAGAGAGAGAGAGAGAGAGACACCTGCTGCGATGACATCTGTATTCTCTCCTCTCTTATTTCACTTCATCTTGTTGATCAAAACACACACACACACACACACACACACACACACACTCAGGACTCAAAGGTCAGGTGCTGTGCTGGACCGGCTCTCTGTTCTTCATTAGACGCTCTGCTTTCACGCGTCCAGATGCTTTAATTGAGCGAGTGAGAGATGCAGGTGGAGAGCTGAAGAACAGAGAGTCTGTAGAATCGTAATTAAACCAGAGGGAGAGCTGGACTTCACATTCAGCCAATGAAAGGAAAGGTCAGGCGTGCCGGAGGGTCGTGTGTCTCCGAGCGCTCGAGGGAGGGACGAGACACAGCACCGCCGGTCTAACGAAGATCAATGAAGAACCGGACACTGCTGTTCAGACGCAAATGGAGGGTCACACTCACAGTCCCTCTGTTTTCATTGCTTTAGCAGTAAACTCTTTATGGCTGGTGTCCTAGTAAACACACACACACACACACACACACACACACACAGCTGTCTGGGTCGAGTGTGTCATCAGCATGCGTATAAGAGCAGCAGAGATGCTGAGATTCACAGTAGGTGTGTCCCAATTTGCGTACTTATGCAATATTCTATGACGTTTTGTAGTATAAATAGTGTGCTCACAAAAACAAATTTAAAAAGAAAAAGTGCACTTTAAATGCTCAGATGATGCACTTAAATAACTGAAAAATGAAGTGTGGAATGTTGAACCCTTCATGCGCTCAACTGTCGCAGCTTTAAATGCGTAGTGAAGGAGAGGGCTATCAGACTCCGATTATGAATGAAAAAATAACCTTATATAATTCATACACTGCATGATTGTGCTTAAGTACACATGCACTTGAGAGCAAAAGCGCATGGTGTTTAAGTGCGTCATTTGGGACACAGATAGTGTCAGATCTGAATTGAACTGGTCGATCAGGATCAGGATCGGTCACAGACTGACTGACACTAACCCTTCAACAGCACCTGACGCTGCTCCTTCATCTATAGACCGGTACTCTGTCAGTAGCAGCTAGATTCTAAGGCCACACACACACACACACACACACACACACACACACACACACACACACACACACACACACACACACTCACCTGCTGTCTCTCAGGCTGTGGCACGTCCGCACGTATCTCGCAGCCAGTGCTGCTGTCTGTCCCTCTCCTAGTACTATCTTTATTTGTTCCTCTTCAGTCATGGCTGTAAAGTTCTTTATAATGTTTGTGAATTTGTTGATGTATATGTCTCTGATTGATTTAAACTGGTGACAGTGAAGGAGGAAGTGCGTCTCTGTCTCGATCTCTCCTGTCTCACAGTGAGCACACACTCTTTGCTCTCTGGGTAACCAGCTCTTTCTGTGTCTGCCGGTCTCGATGGCTAGTCTGTGCTCACTGAGCCTGTACTTGGTCAGGATCTGTCTCTGCTTTGTGTCTCTGACACTCTGGAGATAATCTTCCAATTCATAATTTGATTTTATGGTCCGATATAGTTGTAATTTACTTTGTGTTTTAGTCTCTTGATCCCAATGTTCCAGATATATATTTTTAGATTGTTTGATAATTTGATTTATTTTGATGTTTGGGTGAGAAGCAGTGCTGGTCTGAGACGGGTTAGTGTTAGTAGAGTTAGTCAGGTTAGTAAGTCTCAGAACCAGCTGACTGAGGGGACTCTTTTCGGGGTTCAGTTCTTGGGTTTGTATTGCTTTAAAATCTAGCCATTCTGTGGGACTCGATTTAAGATGCATCCAGAATTTGAGGGATCTTTTTTGTATATTTACAATCAATGGGAATCGGCCTAATTCTGCCCTACATGCATTATTGGGTGTTCTCCTTTGTAATTTTAGGATCATTCTGCAGAATTCTGTGTGTAGGGCTTCTGTTGGATGTCTGTCCCATCTAGTGTAGCTCTGATCACTGAGTGGACCCCATACCTCACTTCCATGCAGCGCTATGGGCTGAATCACACTATCAAAGATTTTACACCAAATTGGAAGCGGTATTTCAATATTCTGGAATCTTTTCTTGATTGCGTATAGAGCTCTTCGAGCTTTATCTTTGAGAGCATTCACTGCTGTACTGAAACTCCCCGATGCAGTGATGATCAGGCCGAGGTAAGTGTACTGCATCAGTGCTGCCTCGACTGAACTGCTATCTGTCTTCCTGACATCTGGGCTTGTTCTGAAAGACCATAATGTTGGTGTTTTTGAGGTTTACTGCCAGGACCCAGTTCTGGCAGTAGTTCTCCAGCAGGTCTAGTCCCTGTGGGGTGGATGACAACAGCACTAGATCATCTGCGTACAGCAAAAGCTTGATGTGTTTGTCTTGTAGAGTGAGTCCAGGCGCTGTAGACTGTTCCAGCTGCTCCGCTAATTCATTAATGTAGATGTTGAACAGTGTTGGACTCAGGCTACAGCCCTGCCGCACTCCTCTCTTCTGGGTGAAGAAATCTGTGTGTTTGTTGCCAATTCGTATTGCACATTTGTTGTTTGAATACATTGATTTAATAATGTCATAAACCTTACCCCCTTCACCACTTTGTAAAAGTCTGTAATATAATATGCCATGCCAAATAGAATCAAATGCTTTTTTTTTTTTTTAAATCAACAAAGCATGCAATTATTTTTCCGTGTTTAGTCTGTTTTACGTGTTTATTGATTAGGGTGTGTAGGGTGTAGATGTGGTCAGTAGTTCTGTGATTAGGAAGAAAGCCAATCTGACTAGGACTCAGGACACTGTGTTCGTTAAGAAAGTTTACCATTCTATTGTTTAAAATACTGCTAAATAACTTCCCCAGATTACTGCTCACACAGATGCCTCTGAAATCATTAGGGTCCCATTTGTCTCAACTCTTGTGAATTGGGGTAATAAGTCCTTGGCTCCAGATGTCAGGAAAACAGCCTGAACTAAGTTCAAGGTTGAATAATTTGAGCTCAGCTGTCTGAAGCTCAGGTGTGCTGTGTTTCAGTATTTCACCTGGATTATCGTCAGGACCACAGGATTTCTTACATTTTTGGCTTGTGAGTTTTTTCCATCAATTCTTCATGTGTAATTGGGAAGTCGAATGGGTTGTGATTATTTTTAATTGTGTTTTCATAAGTTTGTAGAATTTGTTTGATCTGATCAGAATTGTTTATAAGTTGTTTGGGAGGGATTTATTTATATACATTTTCGAAATGTTGTGTCCAAATGTTTCTATCTTGTATTGACAAATCTTGTGGTTTTGTTGTGCTCAGATTATTCCACATATCTCTCTCTCTCTTTCTCTCTCACACACACTCTCTGACTGAAACACACACGCACACACACGCGCACTCTTCACACGCACACTCACACACACGCACACACACGCGCACTCACACACACGCACACACACACGCACACTCACACACACGCACTCTCACACGCACACACACACACGCACTCACACACACGCACACACACGCGTACTCTCACACACACACACACACACACACGCACACTCACACACACACACACACACACACACACGCACACTCACACACACGCACTCTTACACGCACACACACACACACACACGCACACACACACACGCACACTCACACGCACACACACACACGCACACACACGCGCACTCTCACACGCACACACACTCACACGTTCGTTTTTGTGAAAGTGGGGGCTCTCCATAGGTGTAATGGTTTTTATACTGTACTTACTGTATGTGCTATTGTCCTACACCAACCCTACACCTAAACCTACCCCTTACAGGAGACTCTGTGCATTTCAACTTTCCCCCAAAAAAACTAATTCTGAGTGATTTATAAGCGTTTTGAAAAGTGGGGACATGGGTCAATGTCCTGAAAAGTCACCTTCTCCTTGTAATACCTGCCATACCTTTGTCATTATACACATCTATGTCCTGACTTTTCACAAAAGCGCGCACACGCACACGCACACGCACACGCACACGCACACGCACACGCACACGCACACGCACACGCACACGCACACGCACACGCACACGCACACGCACACGCACACGCACACGCACAGTCATGGCCTAATGGTTAGAGAGTCGGACTCGTAATCCAAAGGTTGCGAGTTCGAGTCTCGGGCCGGCAGGGATTGTAGGTGGGGGGAGTGACTGTCCAGTGCTCTCTCCACCTCAATACCACGACTGAGGTGCCCTTGAGCAAGGCACCGAACCCCCAACTGCTCCCCGGGCGCCGCAGCATAAAAATGGCTGCCCACTGCTCCGGGTGTGTGTGTGTTCACTGCTGTGTGTGTGCACGTTGGATGGGTTAAATGCAGAGCACAAATTCCGAGTATGGGTCACCATACTTGGCCGTATGTCACTTCACTTCACACACACACACACACACACACTCTGTTGGTTTTACTCTTGGTAAAAATTGATAAAATGCTCAGAAAAGAACTGCATCTTTCTCTAGAACCATCAATGTTCTTGAATGATAGCCAAACTGTGCTTATGTACATTGGAAATGTTGCTAGCAGAGTTTCTCTTATAAGAGAAAACACCATTCGTTCTTAATGAAGATATGTGAGAAGCAAATGTAATCCCGCCGATGATGAATCAAGAGGAATGAATGCTGAGGAATTTCTGGAATGTAGTCGATGGATTCATGGTCCAGAATTTCTGTGGTATACTGAGGAAAGTTGGCCTAAACGAGAGTCAGTAAGTTCCTACCTTTTGTCAAAAGATGATCCTGAAGTCAAAAGGGAGATTCTCAAGGAGACAGAAACACCAACAAGTCGACTGATTTCTAACTTTTCAAATTGGATGAAGATGTTGAAAGCTGTAGCCTGGTATCTCAGATTGAGAAACATATTGTCACTGATGGTTAAGAACAGAAAAGAGCCAGCATCAAACATTGACAGTCCTTATGGTCACCACCAGCTGAAACTTTTCAAAGGAAAGCGTCTAACTGTGGAAGAATTGCTGTTGTCATCTACGCTCAAAGAACATCATCTCCAGCTGAAATGACAACACTGGAAACAAAGTCTTCAAGTGTTCAAAAGAAAAGTTTGCTTTATCGGCTGGATCCCATGCTTGATAACGGTGGACGGCTACACAAATTAGCAAAGCCAGAGGAAACAAAACATCAGTTCATTCTGCCTAAAGATGCTCACATTTCAACACTTTTGCTAAGGCATGCACATGAGCAGTCTGGTCACAATGGTAGAAGTTACATCTTGTCCCACCTTTGTAAAAAGTACTGGATTATAAATTGTAATTCTGCAGCACAAAGGATCATTTCCAATTGTGTGATCTGTCGGCGTGTAAAAGGCAAAACAGTTGAGCAGAATATGACAGATGGCATTGGAGAGAATCCTACCAGACCTTCCACATTTTACTAACGTTGGATTAGATTACTTCGGCCCAATTGAAGAGAAAAAAGGAAGAGGCTATGTGAAAATGTATGGAGTAATATTTACTTGCATGTCCAGCTGAGCCGTTCATTTAGAAGTAGCAAACTCATTAGAGACCGACTCTTGCATACGTGCCATGAGAAGATTTATTTGCAGAAGAGGACAAGTTAAACATATCAGATCTGATAATGCAACCAATCTAGTGGGCGCTCAAAAGGAACTTAAAAAGGCTCTTAATGATTCAGATCGGGTCCAGGATAGGCGGCTCAAATATGGGATTCGGTGGAGTTTTAACCCTCACATCACAGCGGTGTCTGGGATCTGCATGGCAAGTACTTAACTCTATCCTCTATCAGCAGAATGTTGATGAAGAAGGTCTTCAAACCATCTTTTGTGAATTGGAGGCAATTTTGAACAACAGACTACTTTGTACTGTGTCCTCTGATCCCCACGACATAGAACCGCTGACTCCAAATCATATTGAAATCACAACCTGTTCTACTCCCAGGAATATTCTCACAGTCAGACTCGTAAGCAAGACGACGCTGGAAACAAGTTCAGTATTTGGCTGACTTATTCTGGTATAGGTGGACAAAGGAGTACCTTATGGTACTACAACAATGGCAAAAGAGTGGGTACAAGTAAGAAGAAACGTTAACACTGGGGACACTGTTATGGTGGTCGACCGCAGTGCTCTTCGAGGTTGGTGGATTCTGGGGAAAGCACTAAGAATTGAACCCAATAAGAAAGGACTAGTACGTTCTGTAACTCTCAAGACCAAAACCTCTACCATTAAGAGACCTGTTACTAAGCTATGCTTAGTCTTAGAAGAAGGAAATTAAGCTCTACATTAAGGTATTTAAATTTGTCTTATTTTTCCTGTTTTTTTTTTTTCTTTTATAAATTAATTGTTTTTCTAAGTTATGTAAAACAATTAGGGGCTGGTGTGTAGGAGCCACATTATTGTTTATATTGAATTCATTTAAAATAATCTTTCTTTATTATTTTTGAATTACGAAATTGCTTAAGTATTGCTGTCTTGTGTTTTTCGTGTGCACGAGTCCTCTACAGGAGGTGGGGACCGGGTGTGCGTTATGTCGGAGAGCTAGGCGTCGTGAACGGATACTGACCGTCTCTGACCGCGCTCACAGGAGATGGCGGGCACACAAGAAAGAGCAGAGCAGAGCAGAGCCATTAAGTTTATGTCCGTTTAGGGACTGACTCCATTTATTTACATTAGTTTAAAGTTTCGAAAGCAAAATAAAGAAAAGATGCACTTTCGGCAACTTTGTGGATTCTTTTGAAAAGAGGATGCACTGTTCAATGGTGTTTCCCATGTGGTAAACTAAAGGAGTATTTTTGCCACTACGATTACTACTATTATTATTAATATTATTAGCATTAGCATTAGAAATAGCATTATTAGCATTAGGCTTTTCATTTGATCGTATTATCATTAGGCTGCTTTAACTTCAATCTTTGGTCTACAGCTTGTAAATTAAAAAAGAGCTTACTGTACATAGACAATTTACTGTACACCCAGACAGACAGATCTATTTTTATTTGTCTACAGAATAGAAAAGATTGAAATTCTGAAATATCATCTGCAGATGTCAGAGATAATAATGGGTATGATGTATGCTATTGGTAAAGATCTCAAAGCCATCAGAGAGATGTGGATTTATGGTTATGAATTTGAATCAGCTGATGTTGAGTTTCCAGAGCATTTCAGTAAATGTGGAAATGTCTGATTCTACAACCAGAGCATTTCAGTAAATGTGGAAATGTCTGATTCTACAACCTCTAGCAAACCATTTAATTAAATCAAACAATTACTCTACCGCAGTACAAATCACATTACTCTGCTTGTACTAAATTTAATGGACTTTAAACATTCTGTTGAAGAATGAGATGAAAACAGATGCAATTATGTGAAATGTGAAGAATTGCTGGTTAAATTACAGGTCATTTTTATTTACCCTCAAGCCAACAGATGTCTGTTTAGCAAACACTAACACTAACCATGAGATCTGGACAGACGACAACACCATATGTGATCAAACACACACACACACACACACACACACACACACACACGCACACGCACACGCACGCACACGCGCACACACACACACACACACACACACACGCACACGCGCACACGCACACACACACGCGCACACACACTAAAGCAGACATTTGCAGACACGCGCACAAACACTCACTAAAGACGACACTTGCACGCTCACACACACACACACACTCACACACACACACACACACACACACACACACACACACACACACACACACACACACACACACACACACACACACACACACACACACACACACACACACACACACACACACACACGCTCACACACACACACACGCTCACACACACACACACGCTCACACACACACACTTTAAAAGGCAACTAATTACAGTCATTCTGTGTTGTTTGGGTCTCTCTGCACCATGTGTTTCACTGAGAGCCTCGCACTTAAATTTTTTGAAGCTCTCAAGCTTCTTGTTTATTTTTTTATTTTAGTTTACCAAAGATGTTGGGAGTTACAAGAAAAATCTTTTTTTTTTTTTTCACAGACAAACTAAAGAAGACAATTTTTACATACTCTGCTTGTGTGTGTGTGTGTGTGTGTGTGTGTGTGTGTGTGTGTGTGTGTTAACAACAACATATGAACAAAAATCTCTGCTGTCTGTTTCCGTGGTAACCTGAGGTCTAGAGCAGCGACTGTTATTATTTTTGCTGTATAATAAAACTTCAAAAGCACAGAGAAAGACAGACAGACAGAGGCGTGGAGTGAGACAGGCCTGCTGCTGAAGCCTGATATCATTCAGCATCTACATCAGTGAAGGAACGTTCAGTCTGGAGCGGTTCACAGCTGCTGAGAAACCAGCCCTGAACCGGGTCTACAGTAGAACCTGGAGCCGCTGGACCAACACAGACAGACCCTCAGAAATCAGTCCACACAACATGTTCATCATCAGGAACTAATGAGTGGATCCTGACAGTCCGTTTGGACAAAACCAGACAAATCGGTGTGATCCAGAGGAAGACCAGAGGAGAGCATCCTCTACAGATGAATTTAAAAATGGGGATTAAGCTTCAGTAGAAGACACGCAATATTAATTTGCAAAAACTATTCATGGGTCACACAGATATATTTACCAGTGAAAGCACACCATCGTCTAAACACACCCTGAAACGCAAGCTGCTACAAGCTTAAACCATTACTAAAGACTCTCACAAAAACCTACATGATGTTCCTGATGAAACTCCAAATCTGACCTCCAAAATAAACTCCAATGTTATTTGGCCCTAAACAGAAGCGCTAAATTGGCACATTACTTTATTTAAACAGAGACAAATGCTCTCCAAATACAGATGAAGAGATCATCATCTACAAACAGAGAGGAAGACATGAACGAGGCTGGACACAGACAGACAGACAGACGGCATCCGAGTACTTAAAGTGCACTCTGATGTTTGAAAAAAAAATAAAAGTTCAATAATTAAAAAGTATATTCTCAAACCTTAGTTTTCCAGCAAAGAACCGCTGCTGTAAGACGCCATTTCAGACAGGTTTACTCAAACCATCCAAACAGGTTACTGCATCTGACCCACACTGTGCATGACCTCTGACCTCATAGGTCAGATACTTGAGAAATGTCTCAATGTTTTTGTCCATACAATGCAAGTGATTGGTTTGTCCACTAAAGAAATTCATACAAGATTGAACTACATGAGAGAGAGTAAATGATGATTTCTGGCTGGACTGTCCCTTTAAGGCAGAGCGGCGCTCGTGTCCTTTATTCTCAGCCTGTCCTGATAATCGCCATTAACATGATTTGCATTCTTAATTGTAAGTTCCCTGGAAAGATAGCATCTAAGAACATTAATGCAAAGCAGTATGTGATGAACAGCTCAGTATACTGCAGTGTTGTATACAGATCTCAAAAGAACAAATTACAGTAGAACAACTCACAGTAAGAGCCAGAAAATGACCTACAGACACTCTCTGCCAACTCGGCCTTATTTATGTACTTCCTCACTTCATAAAACAGTCAGAGGACTGAAGAAATACAGCTGCTGTAACATAAGTGATGCACTCTCTCTCTCTCTCTCTCACACACACACACACACACACACACACACACACACACACACACACACACACACTCATCACAAACAAACACATCAGGTTTTAATATGCTTGTGGGGACATTTTGTCCCTACAACGGAGGATAAACCTGTACACGAACACACACAAACACGCTCTCTCTTTCGCTCTATATTTCACTCTATATTCTTCTGTTTGTCCTAAAAGTGTGTAAGAGCATCAGCATTTGATTTAAACTTCATTTTGAGCTTCTGATCTATTGATGCTCCAGCATTTTTACACTCACAGGAGAAGTTTTACAATCTAAAACCATTTAGAATTGAGGTTTGAATTGAACCGCATAATAACATATACGCTTTCATTTCCAAACCCTCTCTAAATGTTATTATTGTTGTCTGTGTGTGTTTAATAATAGACTCCCTCCATACATCTGCAAAAAGCCTGACAAGAACTAGAGGAATGTCAATATCAATCAAAATATGCCATTGTCACACACACACACACACACAACACACACACACACACACACACACACACACACACACACACACACACACACACACACACACACACACACACACACACACACACACACACACACACACACACACACACACACACACACACACACACACACACACATTGAGCCCGTGCTGAACATGAGCAATACCGAAACAATTAAAGGCAACATTGCTGTGTCTAGATAGTAAAAGTTCAAGCACCATTGGTGTTGATCACTCAGTTCTTACAGTTTCATTTCTGTCTGTTCAAGCAAGCTGCATTACGGCGCAGATCTTAGATGGATCCACAGGAAAGCATAAAGCTGCAGATCGTCTGCTGTTCCCCGCAGTGAGGAGTTACAGGAGGAAACCCGACCCGAGCGGCTCGCTGCTGCTGGCTTGAGTTCATCGCCTGAGGCAAACACACACCGGGACTCCTGGGTCCAGATCTGCCCTGTGTGTGTGTGTGTGTGTGTGTGTGTGTGTGTGTGTGTGTGTGTGTGTGTGTGTGTGTGTGTGTGTGTGTGTGTGTGTGTAAAAATAAAACGTCAAACTGCTGCTGGCTGTCTGTGAGTCAGATGACTACGGGTTAGTTAAGATGCTCCAATCGACAGACAACAGCCAAGACAAACACCACAGTAACTCAGAATCAGAAATTAAAGGCTGGAATATGACACGAATAAACCCAGAACGGGTTTTAAAACACTAGGCAACGAAACACTTTGTCAGAGGTTACAGAGGAAAATCTGGGCATGATACACGAACGAACTGATGATCACACACTACCAGAATTTCACAACAAACTCAGAGAAACTTGAGCCTTGCTGCTTTGAAATGCACACCAATGAAAACAATGTCTTGATGAAATCTAAAAGCAAAACATCAGCGCCCATCTTAATGAATCAAGCGCACTGATGAGGTCAGCAGATCATGTGACAGATTTACTGCCAAAAGCACCGCAGGACCGATTTATTTCTCAAGCCGAGAATCACCTCATTCTCAGAAAAAAGAACTGCTGACTTATTGACAGACTGTGATCAGACATTTCGGGTCTTCAGACACACACACACACTCACGCACACTCTCTCTCTCTCTCTCACACACAGACACTCAAACAAACACTGAAACAGACACAAAATCACATTTCCTAGACGATATTTAATTTCTCTCAGTTACACTGATGGCCGTTTCTTGAGTAAGTGGGAGAACAAACTCATATGAAGAACTAATATAAGGAGAGAAACTGATCAATGAGCCATTAAATTCAGCTCCATCACAGGAAGAGGAGCAGAAGTGAACGAGAGCTCTGCACGGCTACCAAAGACTCCTGCCAAAATATAACAACATTAAATTGGGTGTTATTGCATTTTAATTAGTTTCGGTCCATCTGCGAAAAGCCTCCTGGCAGAAAAACACCTTGAGCAGCCAAAGGTTCCCTTCAGAGTCATTTACTCCTATGATGAACGTTCCCAAGAATCTCATGTTTAAAACTGCATTCCTGATCAAACACAATCACAAGACTACTGTACATATATCCAGCTCAGCACACATACATACACTCACATGAGCCACACTCCAAAAGCAGATCTGGTTGATCGTCACCAAATATAAACTATCCCAGTCACCAGAATACGTTAAGACATTAAATGGAGGATGCGTTAGATGCACTGCTTGTTTTAACACTCTTCTTCGTTACGGACAATCTGTTCAGCTCTAATATCAGTCAGTGGTGCATAATAAAATTAAATCACTGAAAAGGTCATATCTCAAACAATAATGTTGATAAAGTTTTCAGAAGCAAACTGAAGAGAGACAATAGCAGCAGAAGCGGCACAAGACTGTTTGGTCACTGGCATCTGATCACATGGAAGACATCATGAACTGATCACGTGACCTGAGGACAACAACAAACGAAAAGTCTCATGCCAAAGGTCAGTGAATCCCCTGCCAGCCAAAAGAAAAAGGCAAAACAATCGATTTGCATCAGTATCGGCCTGAACAGACTGTTAATTACCAGCCCTGAAATTAAACATCCTCACTGTTTGGGATTTACATATTGAAATGGAATATTGATTCATATATGCCGTTTACTTGCTGTCCATACAAACAAACACACACACACACACACACACACACACACACACAGAAAGTCAGTGGGTAAAACTAATTTCTCATGATTTCTGCTGGTCAATTCTCCTAAATGAGTTTTTTGGTCATTAAAATGACACCAGAGGCTCAGAGAGCAATGAACTGTGGGTAATACATCAGCAGAGCCAAGAAGGCAATGACAGGAAATTAGCAAGCAAAAGAGGTCACATGGAAATGCTGAAAAGGCTTATTGAACTAGCATGCCGTTAAATCTATCCATGTGCAAAAAATAATAATTATAATTACTCCTGCTAATACTTATAATTAAGTGTACACTGGAGATGAAGTCATAGATGTTCATTAGAAAAAAGAACAAGCAGCAATCTGAGTGGCTGAGACGAACAAGAAGCAAGTCTCTGGGTAAAGATAGTCAGCGAGCCAAGAATCTGAGTATTGAGTTAACCTCCTCCTACAGGGTCACGACTGAACCCTGCTTCAGACAAAACAGATCCGTTACATGTGGAAAAGCCAAGCTTCACATTATCCTGAGCTGAAATTAACTGACTGACAACTGACAAACACAGAGTCATGCAGATCTACATAAAGAGGAGCGAAAGGCTGAAAAGCACAAGTGCATCACGTCTTTTGTCAAACGTCCATCACTAATGGAGTGTGAGAGTGAATCCTGCACCTGTTCAGAGCCTTCAGCAAACAAAACACATGACAGAACAAACGCAGGCAGTGATCGTCGCGACGGGCTGCTGGAACACACCGTAGACCCTAACAAACCAGACGCTGATTAACATAATGAGATGCCGAAGAAACAACATGAAACTCCGAGAAAAACATTCAGCATCATCTTCAGTAACAGCAGGAGCAGAAGCAGCCGTGTGATGAAGAGCTCACAGATCACACACACACACACACACACACACACACACACACGAGTGAATGATCAGCGCTCTCTTCCTCCCTCAATATCATGACTGAGGTGAGACCCTTGACCAAGAACCGAACCCAAAACTTCTCCCCGGGCGCCATAGTAAAAATGGTTGCCCACTGCTCTGGGTGTGTGTTCACGGTGTGTGTGTGTGTGTGTGTGTGTGTTTGTTCAGTACTCACTGCTGTGCGTGTGTGCTTTTGGATGTGTTAAATGTAGGAGCACAAATTCCAAGTATGGGTCACCATACTTGGCCAAACATCCTTGTCCTTGTCCTTGTCCTTGTCCTTATACCGTTTTGTTCATGTCACTTCATTTTGCCATTGAGATTTTAAATTTACAACCCCGAATTCTGGAAATGTTGGGACATTTTTAAAATTTGAATAAAATGAAAACTAAAAGGCTTTCAAATCACACGAGCCAATATTTTATTCACAATACATCACCACTTTTATCCACTAAATGAGCTCATTTCAAATTTGATGCCTGCTACAGTTATCAAAAAAGTTGGCTCGTGGGCAACAAAGGGCTGAAAAAGCATGACATTTTTAAAAGATTCAGCTGGGAGAACATCTAGCAGCTAATTAAGTTAACTGACAACAGGTCTATAACATGATTAGCTAATAAAGGGATGTCTTAGAGAGGCAGAGTCTCTCAAAAGTAAAGATGGGCAGAGGCTCTCCAATCTGTGAAAGAGTGCGTAAAAAGATTGTGGAATACTTTAAAAACAAAGTTCCTCAACGTCAAATTGCAAAGGCTTTGCAAATCTCATCATCTACAGTGCATAACATCATCAAAAGTTGTTTTGGAAGGCACTATGAATGCTGAAAGGTATATAAAGGTTTTAGAGCAACATATGCTCCCCTCCAGATGACGTCTATTTCAGGGAAGGCCTTGTGTATTTCAGCAGGACAATGCAAAACCACATACTGCAGCTATTACAACAGCATGTGGTTTTGCATTGTCCTGCTGAAAAAATAAAAAAATTGTAGTAGAAGAGTCTGGGTGCTGAATTGGTCTGCCTGCAGTCCAGATCTTTCACCTATAGAGAACATTTGGTGCATCATTAAATGAAAAATACGTCAAAGACAAACTCTTCAACAGCTAGAAACCTATATCAGACAAGAATGGGGCCAAATTCTAACACCAAACCTCCAGAAACTCATAACCTCGATGCCCAGACATCTTCAAACTGTTTAGAACAGAAGAGGAGATGCTACAACATGATAAACATGCCTTTGAAATGAGCTCATTTTTTGCATGAAATTGTAACTTTTCTCAGTTTAAACATTTGTTATGTTATCTATGTTCTATTGTGAATAAAATATTGGCTCATATGATTTGAAATTCTTTTAGTTTTCATTTTATTCAAATTTACAAAACGTCCGAACATTTCCAGAATTCAGGTTGTAAACAACTGTCCAATTAATGTGATCATCTCAAATAATTGTGGTCAGATTGAATAACCACGATCAGATGATTAATCAATAATTGTAAAAGGACTCATTGTGGCTGAAAAGAAAGGGAATGGCTGATGTGGATCAAACACACACACACACACACACTCACAGGTGATGTGAATCAGCGTCTGTACTAATACACCACAGAAAATTTGTAAGGGTCTGTCATGTCTCTCTTTTTCTCTTTCTTTCTGTGAAAGTCTTCTAATGGATGGCAAAAGTTCAAGAACAGTCCAGTGAGACACTGTGTGTTTGTGTATGTAATCGCTTTCACTTCATATATAGGTCTATGAGTGCATATAAATACAAGAGACTAAAATATACAAGAGCAGAGAGTTTACAGCCTTTAAAATAACGTCAGATATACAGCATGACTGATAATAACACACACACACACACTCTGCAACCTACATCTAATCAAGAATGACATTTGACTCAGCATGTTGTCAGTATGTGTGTGTGTGTGTGTGTGTGTGTGTGTGTGTGTGTGTGTGTTCATCGTGGCTCCCTGAGAGGAAATGACCTTGTCCCCAAATGCCAAAAACAAAGACGCCTCCATCTTTCTTATTCTCTGTAGAGCGGGAGCTTCATTATGTGCCACTGCATATGCTGCTTTTCCTCTTAGGTCTCATGTCAGTCTCACATATCAGCGAGAATCTCACGCTAGCAATCTGAAAGGCACAGACTCAATGTGCTTCAGTGTGAAAAGAAAAAAAAACACGTGAATATAAGAGACGTGCAGTGATGATGGCGATGAAGATGTTGTTATGAACATTTGTTTGTCTGTTACTCCAACACTGCACAACGTTCTGCATAACACTGTTTTTTTTTTCTTGTTTACACTTGGCCAAACATGTAATCAGTCAGCACTGGTATTATGAAAAATAATCTCAACACTATCTTTTACACACACGCAGAAGAGACCCTGACTGCTTTCAGCCCAGCATGAGTTTCTGAGCTGAAATCACAGGCTGTCAGATGAGAGTTAAAAACAAACCAGAACATCAAATTACAACCTCCAGCGAACACATCATCCTTCTGTCCCGAACACAGTCAGACAGAACTGCTGATCTGGTGACGTCACTGACTGATGATGAACATGTGATCTGTGTGTTTCTGTGGTCAGCAAATGAAAATGCCAAGAAATATTCTTGATTCATAACTCCTCAAGTCCTTGAGCTCAGTAAGGTCATTGGTTCAAATCCCAGACAACACAAAGACTTTGAAATAATGTACACCTTGGGCTTTAATTTATTTGTTTAGCAGAAGCTTTCATCCAAAGTGACATAAGGAACATCATAAGCAACCTGCCATAACCTGAATCACTTTGGTTAAAAGCATCTGCCAGACACATATAAAAACTGTTTGTTTGTTTTTTTGTTTGTTTTTCTGAAATACCTGGAATCACTTACAATACCCACACTCATGGGTGACACTTGACTCTCGAGTCAGGGGGCAAAAAAAAAAAAAAAAAGGATGATTTTCGAATGTGTTTCAAAAACAAGGCACTACCATATGGCAACGCATTGTCTCAATACAGTGCAGTGAAGAATAACTTAGAGGTTGCCTGCATCTACTAAACTGTGGAACTTTGACTCTTGCTGCTGATTTGAACGGCTGCTTCCAGTTTTAAGAGTCAGTTGATGGCCTTTCATTTTTATTCAGATATGTGTGCACAGCGCGCTGATTTTCTGATGTTCATTTAAGTTTTCCATGTCTTTTTCCCGTGTCACTTGAAATGTGTCCGTTGTGAATCACTGTGGTGAGACACGAGGAAAAAATAAGCAAACAGTTGTTGGACTAGTATACTATAAATCGCATACCATGCATTACTGAACTTTCTACCGTCCGTTACTGGAAACGAAATTACTGGTTGATATGTCCCGATCTCAATAAAGTTTACACATGCTTTTAGTCCATGAAGTAGATCTCACTCAGGATGCGTGCTGCCCTTTGTAAGTTTGGTCAGGACTGGTTCCAGAATTAAATCACAGAGGCATTTTTGTCCCGTCCATTGCTTATCACTAATATTTCAAGAATCATTCCTGAAACTTTGCAGCATGTATGTCCGAAAAACGAAACTTATTTCATTAAACTTATGAATGGATTATTGCCTAGAAAACATACAAAGCGTGCTCCCATTATTATCATTAAAGGCATCATTCATCAAAGTTAATCGCGATCTCACAAAGTACTGTTATAATCAAGCTCTCTAAACTACACAATGAATCTACAATGAATTTACATTGTGTCTGCACTTAGTTAGTCATCATGATGAGATTCATGAGCGTGCAAAACTCCGGCTCTTTCAGCTGTGGGTGAATTCTGAAAAACTACACCGTTTCTGATTGGCCATTGCCTTGCAGAAACCAGCAGATATGTTTTTGATTGGATACATTTCTCAACACCGCAAAAACATGTTAGATAGTTTTCCAGATCTTTTAATTGCTTTTGCTTTCATTTGAGGGTATTTAGCATCGTCTAGTACACTCGTACAACCGGGCCTGGGCTGAAAAAAGTGATTCTATGACTGACGAAATGGGCGGGCAACAGCAATGTCACCCAACTCGTGCACTTGCTTCTGGAGAACACCTCAGACTGATTCTAACCAACTGATCAGATAATCACTCTCACAAATACACATATGAGTGCTTGAATGATACACTTTCATTAGATCAGAGTAAAGCTAACTAAAATTGTTGAATAAAAACTATAAAAGAAAAGAAACAAACAAACACATATGATTAAAAACAGGATCTGTATGAAAGAAAGAAAAAAAAAACACATATACCGCCTGTTGAATTTACACAGAAAGCCATAAAGTAGAATAATACAGAACTTCAGTTTCTTTATTAGGGGGAAAAAGTGGTACACATCCACAAAAAAGGAAAACGTTGACCAAAGAATGATGTGATTATGAATAAACACAATAAAAAGATGTGATGTACAACTAAGCAACTTAATATTTACTTAGTCAAGCCAATAAAGCACATTTGAATTGAACAGAGAAAGATAGATAAGAGCAAATGGCTGTAACAGACTCTGAACACACATCAGAGAGATTGCATTCCAATCAGGTTTTAGGAAATTTCACTCCACTGAGACGACTCTTTTAAAAGTGTTTAACGACTTTCTTTTAGCTACCGACTCTGGAGATTCTGTAGCTCTGATACTTTTAGACTTGAGCGCTGCTTTTGATACTGTAGACCACAATGTTCTTCTGTCCCACTTAGAACAGGTAGTGGGCATTAGAAGTTCAGCTTTAAATTGGTTCCAGTCTTATCTTACGAACAGAAGTTTTTCAGTTAATATTGGCAAATTTAACTCCTCCACTGTACCTTTGACATGTGGGGTGCCTCAAGGCTCAACTCTAGCTCCCATGCTATTTTCTCTGTATATGCTTCCCCTCGGATCGATCTTTGAGAAGTATGGTATATGCTATCATTGTTACGGCGATGACACTCAAATATATATTCCTTTGACACATAAGAATGGATTAGATCCGGTGGCCGCTTGCCTCTTGGATGTTAAAGCATGGATGTCTCTAAATTTTTTAAGTCTGAACGAGAGTAAAACAGAGATTGTGGTATTTACCCCGTCGGATACACACTGTATTACAAATCAAAATCTTGATGTTCTTGCACCTTATGTAAAGCCTTACGTGAAAAATTTGGGTGTGGTGATGGACAATACCTTAAAGCTTGATAGACAAGTCAATCAGGTTATGAAGTCAAGCTTTTATCAGTTGCGAACCCTGGTAAAAAGGAAGTCCTTTCTTTCTTTTAATAACTTTGAAAGGTTTGAAAGGTGAAACGAGGCTTGATTATTGTAACTCTCTTTATGTGGGGATCAGTCAATCCTCCCTAAACCGCCTTCAGATGGTTCAAAATGCAGCTGCTAGAGTCCTGATGGGAGCTCGAAAGAGTGAGCATATTACCCTTATCTTTCAGGAGTAACATTGGTTACCAGTGTGCTACAGTGAAAGTGAAAGTGAAGTGACATACGGCCAAGTATGGTGACCCATACTCGGAATCTGTGCTCTGCATTTAACCCATCCAACATGCACACACACAGCAGTGAACACACACACACTGTGAACACACACCCGGAGCAGTGGGCAGCCATTTATGTTGCGGTGCCCGGGGAGCAGTTGGGGGTTCTTACCCTCTTACCTCTCGGACCTGTTGATAGACCACCAACCTACAAGAGCTCTTAGGTCCGCCAACTTAAGGCTCTTAGTGATTCCCAGAACCAGACTCAAGTCTAGGGGTGATCGAGCATTCTCCGTAGCTGCTCCGAGACTTTGGAATAGTCTTCCTACAGAAATCAGAGCCGCCCCTACACTACCCATTTTTAAATCCAGGTTAAAAACATTTCTATTTGAACTGGCATATTATTCGTGATTTGAAGTGTTGCCAAAACTGTGTCTTGTAGTGTTATGAGTGACTTTGTTTTTGTTTTTAATTTTGTTTGCGGTTACTTGCAAGACTTTCTTGTACAGCACCCTGGTCAACGATAGTTGTGTTTAGTGGTGCTTTATAAATAAACTGAAACTGAAACTGAACTGTTTGTGCCACTGGAGCTATCCATGGGACTGAAACTATAGGTGTGTTCGACTTGAAGCACGGCTACAGACAGCGGTCAGCGAGAGTAGCCGCTTGCAGTCGGGGGCGGAGTTGAAAATGGAGCCGTCATGCCAGACACTTTTAGCTCCCGGTAGTGACGCTCACAGATAGATTCTCATATTGTACGTCGCTTTGGATAAAAGCATCTGCCAAATGTTTAAATGTAAATGTAAATGTAAATGCTCACACGGTGTTTGCATAGTCTATCAAAGATGAAGTGAATTAAATGCACTATTTGTCAAATACACAGACATTTCAAAAATGTTTTCATGAGCAACAGAAACACTTCATACTGCTTAATACAGCGTCATCTATTCAAGAATAAAGTTCAACATAATCATATACTATTTAAATACTAATAAAGTGGGGGTACATCTGCTTTTATCAGTGTTTTATGATAAATGTGACTCAATATAACATTGCGACTACAGTAAAAAAAGCTTTTACTGTTCTAAAAACACAGATTTGTGGCCATTATTGGAATTTAAAAGGTTATAATAAACCCGAAACACACAAGATCGTTGTCTTGTGGTGAGTTTAGCCAATCGTGAAACAGATGTTTCGATATCAAAGCTCAGTCTCTCTGAAGAAAAGGCGGCGGCTGAGTCAGCTGGCTGCTCTCTAAACGCTCTCACGATGCTTTGATGCCACACATGACAGTCACGTGACAGAATTTGATCGATCTGTGCAGTACTGCGTTAAGTCGAACGCACCTTATCTGTGGCACTGGAGCTGTCCATGGTGCTGAAGCTATCTGCGGCACTGGAGCTGTCCAAGGTCCTGAATCTATCTGTGGTGCTGAAGCTATCTGCAGCACTGGAGCTGTCCGAGGTTCTGAATCTATCTGTGGTGCTGAAGCTATATGCAGCACTGGAGCTGTCCGAGGTCCTGAATCTATCTGTGGTGCTGAAGCTATCTGCAGCACTGGAGCTGTCCGAGGTTCTGAAACTGTCTGTGGTGCTGAAAATCAGCTGCATGAGCAACTGAAGCATTGAAACCTTTCAAAACTCAAGTTTACCATCAAAATGAAGTATTTTCTCTCTTTTACTCAAAACACACACACACACACACACACACAGAGAGAGAAACAGCCTTAGCAGCAGGTAACCAGAACAAAGTGGCTAATGTCTAGAACAGCAGATTTTTGAGGAAATAACAGCAGACCAATAATCCAGCAAGAGTTTGATGGAGCAGCCTGACCTTTCAACAAAAGCACCTGATCTGATGAAGTGAGAGAGAGACAGACAGACAATTTGGTCTCTGAGACACAACACGTCAAAGAAGTGGCAGCAGCGCAGACAAACCAACAAACATTCATATTTTTCATACTGGTTTGCGTGCGCACATACACACACACACACACACACACACTCTAGTGTGTAGCTGGAGTGTGTCTTTGTCACACAGATCGCTGCTGTTTTTCTTTCAGTACATGAAGTGAAACATTCATTAATGTCATTTAATAGGACTGAGAGAGTGTCACATTTATTTCTTCAGCTAGAACCTAATAGAGCTACAGACTCATCTGTCTCTCTCTCCGTCTGCCTGTCTGTCTGTCTCTTCAGGTGCAGTTAAAATGTGTGTGTGTAGTGTCTCATCAAGAAAAAGGAGAAACACTGAGATTCAGCTGCTACAACAAGAGTATGAGAGAGAAATTAATTATAGCAGCAGAGATGAAATGGAGAAAATGGGAATGAGTGAGAGAAGAAAAGAAAAACATGCTGAGCAAAAGAAAGTTCAGAGCCACAAGAACAACAAAGACTGGACTGACAGACACACAAACACTCACACAAACCAGCATGTAATGTCATCTTTCACAACCTGAGAGAAACAGAGAGACAGGTACAGAGACAGATCAGAGCAAACGGTCGTCACACAGGCTCTGAACACACAGGATGAAGAGGACAGTTTTGAATGTAAGATCAAACCTTGATCTTACAAGAAAAAGACAACAATACTACAGCAAACAGAATACCACCCGACTCCATCACAGACAATGAGAATAACTACGTATTTGGACAGAGATTTCGACAGAACAGTGTTAATGTTGAGGAGTAGCTCTGATCAGGTACAGATCGAGGCCGACACTTTTGATTCAATGGCAAACGAGAGGGGATTTAGGAAGATACAAGGGTCATAGGTTCATGGTTGGGTTAGGGTTTCAGGGTTGTTCAACAGACATGATCACAGATTTACATCTGCTCTCTTTCAAACATCAGATCACAGTCAAAACACTGTGTGTCCAAAACGGAAAGAAAATACTAGCATGCACAGATGAGACCGTAAACTGTACGACAGTAGAAACAATTACAGATGGGTCTAAAAAAAAACGCTGAAAAATACTGACCACCACCAAGTGTGTTTACTCATAGATACGTTTATATAAATATTTATCCTGTAGTGTTTATATGTCTATAGAGACAGAGAAACACCTGCAAGCTCCGAGGACATCAGGAAAATATGAGATCCCAACTTTGAAATTATTTGCCCTTCAGAAAGTTAGATAAAAACAAAACGTATTTTTTAGTTATAGGAAGAGAGTGTATTTTACTAGCCGTCTGGCATGCCAATGAGGTACATTTAAGAAGAAAATAAGAATGCGAATGAGAGAGAGAGAGAGAGAGAGAGAGAGAGAGAGAGAGAGAGAGAGAGAGAGTCAGTGGTGTCAATGTCACAGAGAGACGTAATGAAGGGACACTGGATGAACAAACTGAACAGATCAATTGGGCAGAGATCAGGACAGCCCAGACACGATCAACAGTTTCTATTGTGCCACAGAAATAGGCATCCTTTACAATCGTCTGCTCTCTCTGAAAGAGGTCCTTAGGTGCAGAGATGCCCAGCCTGAATCCTGTGTGTGTGAGAGAGAGAGAGAAAGAGGTAAACTGGGAGCTGTTCAGATAAGAGTGGTGAAGCGAACTCTCATTTACACACAGAGAACCGAAGAGAAGAGCTGAATCAGCAGCAGCACTGCAGAGACGCACAAACTAACTAGTCTTTCCGCACGTTCTCCTGCCTGCTGCTGGACTGGTGCTGCGGGTCACTCCTCTGCTTTACTGCTTCTTTCATAATTGTAGATTACATTCATAAACTGCTCTGGATGACCACAGCTCTAAATGAATACATGTACTTAAACTATTTCTGCACAATTCATTGAAAAACATTATGTTTATGATTGGCATAATTAATTGTGAAAAGCATTGACTGCAGCATTCCATTTAGAGCCGCTCGTCTGGTGTCAAAGGCTTTTATTCACAAAGTGATATTAGATGTGAGTATGACAAGAGTAATGCTGTTGTCAAGTAAAACCATCCAATCTTGTTCTTTCCCTATATACAGACAAATATAAAGACAAACCTACCAAAACTCCATAACCAATTAGAAATGCATGGCTGCAGTTTATTTTAATGATGTGCCTGTGCAAATGAACAAGAATGTTATCAGACTCTTTTCTTAATCTCAACATGCTGCCATTTTTTCCCAAATAGCAATTCATTATATGCCTACAGATAAAATAATAGTTTTAGAACTAAATAAAGATAAAATTTCCAGATAGCAATTCTCTTCTGCCACAGGCTTAAATACATATGACTCTATCACGAGCATCAAACACACGTCAGCGTGCTGCGAGTTCAACAGTGATGAAGTTCACCAATCATCGCAGCGGACGTTTGCTTGTGCTTGTGAAAAAGGAGACGTCACCTGAAATGAATCGTTTGTGGCGAAGGATGCAAAATGATCTTAAAATGCATCTTATGACCCCTTCAGAGAGAGTTTTGCTCAACGTGAGCTCAGTGACCGCCTGCAAAAATGAGGTTCAGCTTTACTCAAAGCAGCAACCTTCAACATCACCCCACTGTAAACCCAGAGGAACCATCTGCCAACAGAATAAAGAACATAAAGACAAATCTCATCCAGCTCTTCAGGGTTAATGCTGATGTAACGCTTTAACCCTACGTGTTCAGTTCTGAATAAATCATTCAGTAACACTCTGATGTCTATGAGATCTTAATCACTCCACTGTCTGTGCTCCTGTGAACATGGAGAAATTTCCACATAATTTCATTCAGTCACCCTGGATTGATTTTTAAGATTCTCCTTAAATGAAATGGCAGGAATTCACTTTCAACTCTAGGTGCAGTCGGCACGTGAAATTCCTCTTAAGTGAAAGAAACTCTCAGGAAACGAGATCAGAGCAGTTCAGAGCAATCCAGCTGCTGTTATTTCAGCCCAATCTTCCTGAGCTTCCATGGCACGATTACTTAAATTAAACCGTTTGAGTTCTCTGGCTACCATTATTAAAGTCACCGCTCTTCACTATTTCATTCAAAGGTACTGTTTCTCTCAAATCTTAAGCAGCAATTGATCAGCTATGACCATAAAAAAGAAGAACCAAAATATACGTTTGTCTTAGTTATTCTCTTGTGGATCATTTACTAAGCCTTGCTTGATTCCAAAAATGGAATGGAATCTCTTTCTTTCTTCTTCTTCTATGAAAGACTGATAGTGCTGCTCGCACTTCTAAGCAATTATAGTTAAAAAAAAAAAAAGAAGAAGGACACTGAAGCTTTCATGCAAAAGCAACATAAAAGTACCATAACATACGACTCTGTAGTCAGTCACACAAACTGATAATCTCAACGTTGGCCAAAACTCCACGTGTGTTCGTGAGATTTCGCATGAGAAGACGACAAAGCTCTAGGCTTCAATTGACCCTGCATGGAAAAGAGTGACATTTTCTTCTTTTGATTTTGATGGCAAGGAAAGTCAAAACAGTGTAAAACAGCATGCGGGTGAGTAAACGATGACAGAACATTCCTTTCTGGGTGAACCGATTCTTTAACGTCTTCCTTTCATGTTTGTAGGCCCCATGTAAATCTTCTCTAAGCACATCAGGCCTCTTAAGTAGAAAACAGCCTCAGTTTTTACCAAAATGCAAAACACACTCCTCCGTCACTAGACCGTCTCATCAGATGTGTCTGAAGTCTCGTCACGTACCGCTAATCAGCGTCAGTGATGATCTGGATGATGTGAACGGAGGAGGATCTGCTCACTTTAGCGTTCAGCTCGTTTTAGAGACACTTCTGATCGCTGCGCTCTCGTTACCTCGTTTTAAGATCTCTTTACCCGGGAGGAGAGAGAGAGAAATGAGGAGGATCTCAGGTTGGCTGGTTAGAGGAGAGGAATTACAGTCAGATTAGCAGCTCTGCTAACAGGCGGCAGAGATCTCTGGGCGTCGGGGTCGAGCCGCTGTCACGGCAGGTGAGGAGGTCACGTCTGGAGCATCACAGCTCCTTCAGCTGAGCTCTGGATCAGTGTTCAAAGACAAAAAGAGCTTTTTAAGCTGATCCCCCACTTTAAAGAGCACAAAGAGCTGACAGGAACTAAACTAACAGTTAAAGATTCTGAGAAACGTTAAAACACAGCTGTGCCGAATACAGCACACTCACATCGAGCGATATATAACATACAGCAAATCTCAACTGCTTGATTGTTCAAACCGTAACATAATGTCAACCATCTCTAATCTGATAAATGCTACTCTAAGGAATGAAGACATTATAATCATTAAAATCGTGATTTTCTGGGAAACTGCTTTCAGACAATGTGTGAAAATGCTTCACCAGTAAATTTGACTTGACAAACACAAAGGTCCTGCAGAGATCTGGCCAGTGGAGAACAGGATCTTAATTAGGCCAGAAGCATTTTATCCCAACATGAATGCATTCAGACTCCTGACAGACATCTGCCAGATGAAGCTTCAGCACATCCGAGGAAAAGACCTTAATCATTCCCTCACAACCACAAAAAAACTCTCCTGCTGCGAGGACAGAAACTATTAGTTAAACGTAAGGAAAATGCATTTAACACCAGCTTTTGGTTTGGAAAGAGAGCTGCTGAGATCTGAAAGGTTGTGAATCTTTTCTATTCCACTGCAGCCATTTTCATTTGCACAAGCGATAATCCAATTACATCACCGTATTATGTGTGCAAGCATTACTTCAAGTTTAATTTACTTGTTTTTACACACTCAGTTCAAAAGCAGCTTTACAGAAAACAGTGACTTATAAACCCCAGTGTTCAAGACAGAAGATTGAGCAGTGAAAGAAAAATCTCTGAGATGTTTAATGACAATGAAAAAAAAAAAAAAGACTGAATATATGGCAGCTTATTAGAAACACATCAACATAAGCTAGAAATATTTGTATTTGTGAGTAACGCTGCAGTGTGCTGAAGGTTGGTGTTTCCTCGGATGTGTTTGGTGCTGCTAAACCTCAGAAAACCCGGGGTCACCCACACGCTTACAGAAGCGGATCAACCTGACACACACACACACACACACACACACACACTGCAGCTCTGAACGCGGTCATCAATAACCTACTGATCAACCACACAGTCAATATAGCATTTGCATACTAATATCATGTCATGGAAAACCACAAAGCAAGAGTATCAGTGTGTAACACTATATTCGCAAGGACATTTTGGGCCCAGAAGTAAGAGCCGAGAAAAAGGAGAACCCCTTTGGTTATAATAATGAGAAAATGATCACAAAGGGGTTTCTGAATTGTACAGAGCAGATAAATTCAAGCCTGTACACACACACACCAGCTATATGAAAGAAACGAAATCTTGCACAGCGTCATCATCCACCTCTCTCTGTATAACGACACTGTCTCTGTGTCTGTCTGTCTGTCTCTCTGTGTGTGTGTGTGTGTGTGTGTGTGTGTGTGTGTGTGTGTGTGTGTCTGTGTGTCTGTGTGTCTGTGTGTGTGTCTGTCTGTCTGTCTGTCTGTCTGTCTGTGTGTGTGTGTGTGTGTGTGTGTGTGTGTGTGTGTGTGTGTGTGTGTGTGTGTGTGTGTGTGTGTGTGTCTGTGTGTGTGTGTGTCTGTGTGTCTGTGTGTGTGTGTGTGTGTCTGTGTGTGTGTGTGTCTCTGCGGGGTGTTCAGGGAGGTTGTCTATCGCACCCCAGCGGAGGAGCTGCGCGCTGAAATCATCCTCGCTACACATGAACTCATGAACTCAATGTGAAATCAGACAGATCAGGCCAGTCCTTTGATTTCAGCCCATTTTAATGAACATAATACAGGCAAGAGAGAACGAAACAACATAAGAACGACTGTCAACGCCTACAATCACACACAACTTAGTTCGTTTGTGTCTATCGTGTTCGTGTGTGTTCGTGTGTGTGTGTGTGTGTGTGTGTGTGTGTGTGTGTGTCAGACGGAACAGTCTAGAGATCGTGGATGGAAACACTGTGTTTAATGATGTCTCGACACTACGGCAGCTGCTGAAATAGCATGTCAAATGTGTGCGGAGACACATGAGTGATCGATGCTCTGATCATTAGAGTCTCTTCAGCGAACATTCATCAATCACTTCCCTTCACGCGCATCCTCCAGTGCTCTGCTTTAACCAGCATCATGTTTCCATACCCAGAAACACACTGGAGACTTTAAGAGATCAAACCTGACATGATCCGAAACAAGAGATCACCTCCTCCAACCCTCACACACACACACACACACACACACACACACACACACACACACACACGGGTGCGCGTTCGTTTCGGAGATCAGACTGACGCTCATCAGCATCTCATGTGTGTAAAATTGGACATCGTCATGATGCTGATCAGGAAAACGAAGGAACACACACAAAGAGAGAGAGAGAGAGAGAGAGAGAGAGAGAGAGATCAGCTCTTTACCTTCGCAATGCTCTCCCTGCGTCTCCGACTCTCCTTCTTCCCAAATTCCTGCGCTTTTCTCTGGAATCTCAGTCCGGAATAATGTCAGTATCCGTCAGAGAGCAACGCGTCTCGATCCTGCGCGTCTTCCGATGGGAGCTGAGCGCCGCGTCACCTGCGTCCTCACATCAGCAGCGCGCACGAACCCGCCCACAGAGACACGCCCCGCGCCGCGGGCGGAGCTGAGCTGCAGAGAGCGACGCGACGCACAGATCCTGGAGATCGACGCTCTTCTCCAGAAAGAAGCGCTAGAAACGCCCCTCACGGAACGGAGAGTTTAGATCCTCCGCCAGGTTCCGCCTGCAGTCCATACTGAGCTGTTTCCAAATCACCAGCTGCTGCCAAACACAAGTCTCACGTTACTACGCACTAGAACACATCACTGAAGTCAGCACCACTATACAGCCACACAGAACTAATGACTTACATGAAGAGATGGAACGCTTCTGGTGTTACTGAAGCAAACATTCCTGAACACACACACACACACACACACACACACACACTTATGAGCACGATGTTTTAAGTAATCACGCTACCCGTTCACACAGTTACATTAAACCGAATTATGTCTAATAATGAATGTAAACAGCATTCACACAAAAACACGTTTTTGCTTTAAAAAACGCCAGACGCAGAGCAGTGGATGGAGAAAACGCGAAGTGTAAGAACGTTTTTTTTTAACTTCTATCTTATTTTTTCAACGCCAGAGCCTCGTTTCTGAGCGCAACGATCAAAGGCGTTGTTCTAGCGCAAGTTTACGTAAAACAATAGAATTCCGTGCAGAGGAATGGCTCCGTTAAACCACACGCTAATAACATAAAACATGCTAATTTATAGCCACCTACTGGCGAAGACCTATATAAATAAAGTAATATAGTCAAAGATTTCTCAGGCGTTTACAGTTTTTACTAAACATGCATGGTATGTTATATATTAAAATAGATAATAAGGAAAGTCAAATGCGTGCAATTAATGGAAAAAAATATATATATGTACAACAACCAGCAAATTAATTTAGAAGACGGATGGGATGAATAAAAATGTTTTCTTGTAGGCATATGCATATCTTCAACTCAACTAATTTAATATCAGTAAGTCAACAAGAGGAAAGACTAAAAATAACACAGGCAATACCATCTGGAAAGAACACAGTGAAACTTAGATAAATCATCAGAAACACAATTCATCTAATATATTTAGACAACATAAAATATTTAAAATGAGATTAGCACATGCCTGCAGTCTCAATAGCCCAGGCAATTACTGCCATACCATCCAGCCAGATAAAACTCATACGATTTCAGACATCTTGATATCCAGTTCCTACCTTTTTGGTGACCTCTCCCAAATAAACGATCCCAGTCAAACCACATCACTCCCTCCCTGCTACCTCTACTGTCTCCGAAAACACTACTGTGGTTAATAGGAAAACTAATATCCATTACACAATGGCTACAGTTATTAAAGATGCTGCTAAAGACAGTCACTGGTGAAGAAATGCACTATAAACTCTTCACAAAACCCTTTCATTCATTCAGTTTTCTTTGTGGTGGTTGATTGTGTTTTAAACACTACAAAACAGCACAAAGAGATATAAGCGTCAAACTTAATGTGACAAGTGAAAATGTGATAAGCAGATGAACTCTAATAATCACATCATCTGCATGTGAAATGAGATGTGTAACCCAGACTCTGAAACTCTTTGGAGAAAAGTGTGATAGTAGAAATAACACAAATCTGAGTTTTGAATGCAAATGGAGTCATTTTTGCTGATGTCTCTCACTTTCCACAAATTTTCAGATCACAGAGGAGATTTCAACAATATCTCAGGCTGATCTGTCTGAAGTCTGCAATCAGAACATTTCTCATCAATTTCTCCCAAGAGCAAACGTTCAACGCTCATAGTCCATTAGGAGAATGATTTATGACGATTCCTCAATAATGAACCATAACTGAGAACTCATGAGCTGCTCTGAGCAAAGGTCCAGTGGGAGAGTCTAGCAGGCCTGAGCTGATTCCCTGCGTTCCTTTAATTGATCCACAGTCACTCAATGTCATTTACTGTCAAACATCTTCATCTTCAATAAAGGCATGCCATTTCATTTCCACTGCACATTAATATGATAGAGTCTGTATTTCTGAGCTCACATCTAAACCAGTGCCGACCAAAACAGGGAGGTGCTCACAGTGCTTACATTAAGAACATCGTCACGAACATTGTGACACTGCTTTGACATTGCTTATTCTTGCATGAACATGGAAATGGACATCTGCACGGTATTAACTCAGTCACTGAAACTCGACTGCTCCCTTAAAGCACCTGAGCTTTTCCCCGCTGGTGTATATTATTGTGTTTGTGTTTCTTGATGCCAGGCATCTAAATGTTTTTGAGCTTACTTATTTGCTCACTTTTTTAATCATTTGCAGTGAAGCGAGTCGTGTAGAACTCCACCCAGAATGAATCGCCCAATCATAACAAGCCAGCAACGCTGTGATGTCCTTTTCATTTTTTTCTCATGATATTTGCATCTCCATTCTCATTCTGCTATTACAAACTAAAACTGTACACTCCCCTGGAGATGGTGGACACATTATCACACCATAAAATAAAACCACAAAACTCTTTTGTTGCATAATACTGGTATTGACATGTAAGCCTTAGCATATAGCAAATTCATACATTATAAATATATATATATATATATATATATATATATATATATTTTAATTTTTTTAATTTTTATTTTTGTGTGGTTCATACATTTAAAAACGGCTGCTTTGACGTCACATTCCTTGGCATCTGGAAAAGTGAAAGTAAACCGTTGCAAATTCCCCCTCATCTGTGATGTAAGAGTAATATAAGAGCATACAAACCTAATTCTGATCTTCCAGCTATCTAAGGCAGATAGTGTGCAAACAGGAAAGATGCATTTTGTTCTTGAGTTTTTTTTTCTGTCGCTGTATTTGATGTCAGTAACGTATAAAGTAAGGTTTTACAGGTCACAGACACAATTATTGTTATCACATTATCTGACATTCATGACTAAATAAAGGTAAAGACGCAAAACCACAGGAACATACAAACACACATTCAGTTCCTGATAACGTCAGTCTTTGTTTACAGAGCGTGACCTCAGCAGGGCAGGAGATAAAACTGAACAGCCTTTCTACAGCACACACACACACACACACACACACACACAGCCTACAGAAACAGATATTACAGATGTGATAGTGTTTCTGCCATCTTGTTTTACTCTCGCTAGTGCAGTGTGTGTTTCTCTAGAGTGTTTTTAAAAGTGATTTCCGTCATTGAATCTGTAGTGTGTATTTTGTACTTTATTATCAGTATTTTCTCACCCGTTTCTATCAATGGCAATAAAATGTGTCTCTTTCTGTGATGTCAAGAAAGCACATATGAGAGACGTCTGTGTGTGTTCATATGCTTCAACCCCTTTCTTTGTGTTGACATGCACTTCATATCACTGTCTTTTTTTCTCTTTAATATGCTTTCCCAGGGTGAGATGCGTGTTAAATTCACACAGGCATCTGCTGGAATAATGAATGGACCAATAAGCAAACGGAAACAATATCCCTTTAGAGAGCTCTTATTGAACCATTAAATGGATACACTAATGCACCATGTATCTTCTGGAAAGGAATGAAACGTCTCTGCTGTCTCTCTCTCCCTGACACCTTCACTCCATCTGCATGTCTCTCTCTCACTCTGTGCGTTTATTAATTCAAGAGGCTGTGCGGCTCGAGTTGGAGTTCTTTACAGTTCTCGATCCGCACTGAAACATGCCGTCGGATTTCTCCCGCATGGGTTTTTGAGCACATCACTGCATACATCACTGGCCAAAGCAATTTAGCGAAACCTTGTAAGTCCCGACGGCCATTATGGAGAGGCGAGGGCCCGGTGGTTCAGAGAGGAGCAGAGGGTCGTTTCTGCCGGAGGTAATTGCAGTAACATGGAGCGAATGTCACGACCGAGGCCACAGAGAAGCTCACAGACTGCAGAAGCTTCGGGTTTAATTATCCAACCTCAGAGATCACGGGGTCACCCACAATGGATGACTCCCAGAATTCCTTTCGCGATTTTGAAAACGTAGCCAAGATGTTACAAAGAGACAAAGAATTCTGAGATTAGGGGAATCGAGATGCTGGGATCGGCTCCAGCATGACCCAAGGCCCAACAGAGGACAAGTTTGTAGAATGGATGGATGGAGATTAAAGGACACACACACACACACACACACACACACACACACACACTGCGGACAAACGCAATAGACTGTCAGTCACTGACACTCATAAAAGACAATACAGCTCATCAAATGTGCTCTGATTTTAGATAGTAAACAACAGTCTGAACTCAAACCGTGGTAGTTTCTATTGTATACTAAAACTACTGACTGAAAAATTGTGGTTGAAAAAGTTCATTTGATAAGTGCTCTTATGCAACATCCATTTTAACACGGAACACTGAAAAAGTACATTTTAAAATAGTATTAATATACAAAAAGGGTGTAAGAGTGTAAACTCATGAGGGGATCTCTCCTCTCCACCTGTAGCTGGTGTGTGGTGAGCGCACTGGAGCCGTTGTCCTGTGGCTGCCATCTCATCATTCAAGTGGATGCTGCACACCGGTGGTGGTTGAGCAGAGATCCCCTCATGAGTTTACACTCTTACACCCTTTGGGTGTACAGCAATACACAATAAAGCATTATATAAATGCCTCATTCAATCAGTTGAAAGCAGGACCTCTGAGTTCTATTTGTTTGGTTCATGATGGTCAAAGTAAGTAGGGGGTGAAGTAGTAGAATAGTTAGGTGTTTTGGAAGGGTTTTTTTCACTTAGCGGAAGAGTTTGAACAAAGCTTGAGAATGTTTGCTTTTAAATTCCTTGTTTTTATTGTTGTGATTATTATTATTATTATTATTATTATTTTTAATTCCTTTTTTTTTTAAATTACCACTTTTGAATTACCACTGTGTATGAAATGTGCTATATAAATAAACTTGCTTTGCCTTGCCTAATTAAGTTAATTGACATCAGGTTTGTAATATGATTAGCTATTAAAAGATATGTCTTAGAGAGGCAGAGTATAGATGTATAGAAGTATAGATGGGCAGAGACTATCCAATCTGTGAAAGAGTGCGTAAAAAGACGTCCAATTGCAATGGCTTTGCAAATCTCATCTACAGTGCATAACATCATCAAAAGATTCAGAGAAACTGGAGAAATCTCTGTGTGTAAAGGACAAGGCCGAAGACCTTGGATGCCCGTGGTCTTCGGGCCCTCAGACGACACTGCATCACTCATCGGCATGATTCTGTCATTGACATTATTAAATGGGCCCAGGAATACTTCCAGAAACCACTGTCGATAAACACAATCTGCCGTGCCATCTGCAGATGCCAACTAAAGCTCTATCATGCAAAAAGAAAGCCATATGTGAAAATAGTCCAGAAGTGTCATCATGTCCTCTGGCCCAAGGCTCATTTAAAATAGACTGTTTCAAAGTGGAAAAGTGTTCTATGGTCAGACGAGTCCAAATTTGACATTCTTGTTGGAAATCATAGATGCCGTGTGTCCTCCGGGCTAAAGAGGAGAGAGATCTTCCAGCGTGTCATCAGCGTTCAGTTCAAAAGCCAGCATCTCTGATGGTATGGGGGTGCATAAGTGCATACGGTATGGGCAGCTTGCATGTTTTGGAAGGCACTATGAATGCTGAAAGGTATATAAAGGTTTTAGAGCAACATATGCTCCCTTCCAGAAGACGTGTATTTCAGCAGGACAATGCAAAACCACATACTGCAGCTATCAGGCAAGAATGGAACCAAATTCCAACACCAAAACTCCAGAAACTCATAACCTCGATGCCCAGACGTCTTCAAACTATTTTGAAAAGAAGAGTAGATGCTACACCATGATAAACATGCCCCTGTCCCAACTATTTTGAGACCTGTAGCAGGCATCAAATTTGAAATGAGCTCATTTTGCGCATAAAATTGTAAAATTTCTCAGTTTAAACATTTATGTTATCTATGTTCTATTGTGAATAAAATATTGGCTCATGTGATTTGAAATTCTTAAATTAAATAGTTTTCATTTTATTCAAATTTAAAGAACATCCCAACATTTCTGATAGTAATTAGGTTTATGAGTGATATGAGCAATAGAGCGTGCATGTCAGTGAGGTCTAAAACAGTGGTTCTCAAACAGGACAACGAGAGGCAATCAGAAATCTTCCAAGGATGGACTACCATTTACCATTTTGGAAGCATTTGAAATGGACCACTGACCCTTATGAATCATACAGCAGTTAAACATAGCCTCCAAACACAAGCTCATTGGTAAGAAAGAGAAACAGGAAGAATACAGAAGAGAAATGTTTGAAGCATATTTGAATTTAACCTTGTGAATGTCTGTAATGCCAACCACACAAACAGATCCATAATGACACACCTATAGACGCATATTCATGTCTGATTCATATTTTATTCTGTTTATTATTTTTCAGTAACTTTCTAATGGAGTAGACAAACTATATCAATAAACAATCGTTCAGATGAGCAGGTTCTTATTGTGAGCCTTCACTTCATCGACACTGAAGCCGCTGTTCTAAACGACAGCTCACCTTCACCTGACAGCACTTCATAACACACAGAAAAGATAAGAGAATGACAGATGATCACAATTACACAGAGAAATAGAGTAGCACTGAATTCTTGCAATCTGAGCTCTGAGGAGAATATTCCAGGTTATCATGACATGTACAGCATCTTCGTTTCTTACCACAATCATTTCAACTTGTGTAAAAACTAGGCTCCTAAATCAAATATATCAATACTGAAATCAGTTCTGTATCTCTGTTCAGTCTGTTCTCTGTACATTTGTTTTCAAACTCACAAGTAGTGCTAAAGTCCAACTAAAAATATACTGAAGTTTATTTGATTGTGCAAAAGTGGAACTATTGCAAGTATACTTTAGATACACTTTAAATATCTTGCATTTAAGACCGATATTATTCAAAGATCACACAATCCTCAGCAACAGTGACATTAAAACACATTTTGATTAATTATTAATATTTGACCACATTTTATTTAAAAAAAAAAGTTGAAAGTGACAGCCCTAAACAAATGGACAACATGTTTATCATGTGAATACACTAACACTGGAAGTCAAGCAGAAGGAGGTTGATAATACATCATCAGCCAAATGACAAATTGAAGTTTAATTTCATCCTGAATTCTAGTATTAGGAACCCAAACATGGGATTCAAAATCGCAATTGCTTGCCTTCAGTTTTTTTTTTTTTTTTTTTTTTTTCTGTTGGGTTCGCGACAGAATCTGATAACGTGTTCATATCAGAAGCATTTGAGATGCACGTAATACCGAGTGGAAACAGAGCCAATGACTCATTTTGAACGAATCGGTTGAGTGAATGATTCAAATGAACATGATTTGAACTGAGGGGAAACACCCTGCTATTTATGCCAAATTACTACTGTACAAATCAATTACTCATCAATTTTAAATTACTCCCAACATAAAGGTATTCCTCATAGTGCTGAACTCTTAACACCCAACAGTATCTCTCTTCACTCTGTTTTTATATCTGCTGTTTTTACAGTGGGAAGTACCACTTCTATATATTTTTAATCAGCAGTCAGTCATTTAGGCCTGATGGGTTAGTGTGCAGTGATGGGTCTGCGAAATATTCCCCTGAAGAAGTGAAGAGATGCAGCTCTCGGGTCTGTTTTTATCAGTCTGTCCTGCGTCTCGCGGGACAAGCTATATGAACTGCTCAGGTCACCATCACTCATGTGTTCTCGCAGGGAATGAGGAGAGAGATGGAGGAAGAGATTATCAGTGAGAAAGTGTAAAACGCTGATTCAGTACGTGCGTCCAACCCCGCAGGATTTCCTTCTGCAATTTCTGAATCAGAGACCCAGAGTTTCAGGTTATGTGGCAGAAGATGCTCTACAGACACAATCTGATCTCTCAACTTACTCTGACCTTTAGTGCTGATGTTTTTTGGAAGGTTTTTGGAAGGTTAATTCTTCCATTTCCTGGCTTTGCTTGTTTTACATCATTAGACATTACCATCATTTTTCCATCTGAAACAATAATGTAAAGACTTTCAGTGAATAAGCCAGTTGGAAAGACCTTTTGTGACTCACTCTTCTGAGATGAAAGTGACATTAACCGTTCAAACAGGCTTCTTGTTTTAAAGCATTCCCACCATAAATATGACTCTCAGCCTCCCTGAGACGCACAGAGACCATAAAGCTCAGTTTATACCCAATCGCACAGATACACAGCATGTCTCGATGCTTCTGTTGGATTGTGACGGCTCTTAGATTTAAAATCTGTAGGACGTCTGAGTAGTTTTAGCTATATATCTACAAGATGACCATTAACATTTAGTGCCGCGATAACAGAGCACTGGGCTTGGACACAATTTACTGTCAGAGAGTCACAGATGGGTCAGTGAAATCAATAATGCTGGAAAATCCTGCAGGAAGGTGTTAGCTTGACCTCTCAGAAAGCCTTCTGGAAAGGAGAAATTACTGCCCGATCCATCGCCACCAACAAACCCATATGAGCAGCAGGACAAGTGGGAAAGCATCTTAAATACACCTCTGAACCGGGTTTAATGATACTCACTACCTGTTTTACTGCAGTGGACGTAAACAGAGACAAAACAGTGAGAAGGACTTGATAAAACATCATAAAGCATCCAGATCCTCAGATGAAATATACTGCGTATCAGTCTAGCACTTTCCCCTCGATTGCTTACAGAATGATTGTTTCACATTAACAGCGCGACATTATTCAAGCAATAAACTGCCATCAGGGAGAGACGGTGTGTGTTTATAGATTGGCTTTTGCTTATCTAGCTCTGAAAAATGTCACATCTCTTTGAAGAACTGAGTGTTTTCATATTTTCTGTTTCAGTTTTTCCCTCCTTATTTTCAGGTCAGTCAGTTATTGATGCTCGTGAATGGAAATGTAAGTTCAAGAGCAGCATGTTCATCTAATCCTGTCAAACACAGCACAAGAATCCTCATGAATCCTATAATTCAAATGAATACATAAACTAACAAAACAATGAATAATGTACATTAGAGGAGCGCTGGGTTGTTTCTGCACAATAAAACTTTCTAGGACCTCCACCATGTAACTCCTTTTTGCTTAACTTATTCTTGTTTTTTTGTGTGTGTGAACTAATCAAGCTTATACTTTAAACTGGGCATGGGCATGTTCTTCATTTTTAAGTCACTTTGGATGAAAGAGTCTGTTAAATGAATAAACGTAAATGTAATTTTGTGTGTGTAAATAATTACTTTTATGTATTAGTGTAATGTTTCTACGTATCAACAAAAATCCAGTACCTTTGTTGTCATTGTCTATTCATTCTTCTTTGAAATGGAACTGTCTCTATGAGGCCTGACACCACAATCACAGTGGCAGCCTGAATGGAAAAGACAGAAAAAAAGAGATCTTTTTGCTCTTTATCTATATTGATATTGTCGTGTGTCAAGAGCGTTCATATTTCATATTGTTCCAAAAGTAACATCTGATCTTCTGTCGCTCCTGCTGTCTCACTCACACAAGAGGTTTCCTTATGATATAAACACAATCCCTCTTTCAAAATGAGACGGGATGTCTATTTCTTTTTCTAAATTTGCTTTTTTAAGTTTCAATAACTTAAGTCAGTTAAATGTTTGGCATGTCCGACCTCCAACAGGACTTTCAAATGACGAATTCTGTGTAGAAATCAAACAGCTCAATGTAACGGTACTCAAGTTTACTGAAGTGTTGCAGTGTTCTGACCAACAGCGTTCGGGATGGACTGAAATCACACAGCCGCTGTGTGTGTTTGAGAGAGAGATTCTGGTCTAGATTAAAACACCCTGGCCGTCACGCAGACGACTGGCACCAGCGATGCCTATGCAAATAAAACTGACTTGACGACAGTCATGCAGATTGGTGTCCTGTTACCACAGAGACACAAGTGGGTTTTACCTGCCATCTGTTGCACAGCTGCTGACTGTAAATCCTGAAGTGCTCGAGCTCACGGGCCCCTGAGAGCTCATGACGCTGACAGGTGTCTTTATGCTAATGAGATGTGCAGTAACCGGGGCTGGCGTCTGTGGGGCCGTGCACACTTTCCAGAGCACATGAGCAGATGCTGATGTCCGGCCATGAGGATGCCACTCTCAGCCGCTCTAATAGGAGAACATGGGATCAGATTTGGAGCAGAACATGGAGAAGCTGTTCCCACTGCTGTTCTGCAGATGAGATGAAAGATGATTTGTTTAATGTGAGGCGGATCTGTGTTTCAGCTTCTGATCTGAGCGCAGGGTGGGTTGGGATGTTCTGCCGTTTGTTGTTTCTCCTTGAAAGTTATTTGTAGCATCTGTGCGATCAATACCTCTATTCCCCGAGCCGGTGACCGCTGTGATGTCCACTGGTGTACAGCGAGCACTAAGCGAGAGAGCACCCGATTCGATTCTGGACCTCTGTGTTTTTTTGTTCCAGCCAGTAAAGCTGCATCTTTGACATCAAGAGAGCAGCTATTGAAAGCTTCGTTAGCATTCAGACCTCATTGAGCCAGAGTACAACGGCTAAGAGTGAATGATTTGACTCTTAGTGTGAACAGAACCCATGCACAGTCATTGTGGTCTTTAAGAGACACATTTCATCAGTGATTTGTCTCTATATTCTGGATTTGCATTAAATTTGGGTCTGATGCATGAGTACTCAAGGCAGTAAAATCACACTGTAAAATGCTCTAATTCAATCAGTCACATCGACCTAACCCTATTTCTTAAGAAGCTGCACAAACGGGGCCAACCATATTACAAGTATTACTTAGAATCCATTAGTGCCAAGAAAGTCAAACATATAAATAAAATGCAGCTACAAGTATAACGGCAATAACGGGCCCAAACACCAGTGCCACCAGCAGGAAAACACAGCGGACACATGCATTTAACCACCTGCTAGTCTTTTATGTTTTTATTTTTTAATTCATCTTTATACTTTTCTTTTGTTTTTTAATTTTATCTTATCTGAATACTATGATATTTGGTTGACTTTTATTGTTCCTTGGGAAAAAAAGATAAATGGTAATAAAAAAAATGGTCAGTATTTTTGGAGGTCTAATATGAACAAACGGGAAACACAAAAACTAAATATTTTTTTTAAGCATACAATCTACAAATCAGCCATGATTTGAGTTGAGTTGAGTTTATTTGACACAAAAAGTAATGATTCACTGTTACAACCTTCTTGTCAAGGATAACACAATAAATTTACAGTAACTTATTTCCATTGTGGTCCTTGATTTAAAAAATGATCCAGATCCAAAAAGCACACAGCAAAAAAGGGGTTACACTCTTAAATATCAACACTGTAAAATACACACACAGAGACTAAGTGCGATTAAAGACTCAGTACGACGGCGTTGTAGTGCCTCATTAAAAAAATTTATATAAATCTAAGATTACGAGATTAAAGTCGTAATATTTCGAAATTAAAGTCGTAATATTTTAAGAATAAAGTCGAAATATTATGAGAATAAAGTTTTATTCATTCTCAGGATATTACTTATTGATATCAACAATTCAGTTTTTACTAGTTAAAATGTTAATTCTTGATATCAGGAATTAGATTTCTACTAGTAACAATGGCAATTTTTGATATCAGCAATTGCATTTCCACTATTAAAAATGTTAATTTTTGATATCAACAATTAGATTTTCTCTAGTTAAAATGCTAATTCTTGATATCAAGAATTAAATTGTTGATATCTGTAATTGTATTTTCACTAGTTAAATGTCACCATAGGCTGCCATTCAAAATCAATTTTTGATATCAATAATTAATTTCTTACTAGTTGAAATTCCAATTTCACATATCAGAAATACAATTCTTACTAGTAAAAATGTCTATTCTTGATATCAACAATTTTATTGTCACTAGTGACAATGTTCATTTCTGATATCAAGAAATAAAATGGTTGATATCAATCATTTAATTCTTGATATCAACAATAAAACTGTTGATATCAAGAATAGACATTGTTACTAGAGGAAAACTAATTCCTGATATCAAGAATTAACATTTTAACATTTAGTAAAAACTGAATTGCTGATATCAATAAGTCATATCCTGAGAATGAATAAAAGTCAAAACGGCTTGCCATAAAAAACACATTTATAATTTGTATTTCATTATAAAACTGACAGAATTTGAAAGCTGAGCTGTGTGTAAAAGCAACAAAGCACAAAACTGTTGTGATTATGGTTGGCTGGCGCGCTACAAATAATGAATGGAAGACATTATTATGTCCTCATTTACAGTATACCATGAATGAAACAGTTTGTGAATAGTCACTTAAAGTTTGCAGCAGAAAAGTAGTGGACAGTGGACAGTATCTCCGCCTGTCACGCGGAGGACCGGGGTTCGATTCCCCGACGGGGAGCCAGAAGAAAACATTGAGTGCGTTGAAAATATGTTGCTCCACTTTATAGTTGACAACTCCGACTGGTAACGTTAGCTGAATGAGCCTCCCCAAAAGGAATCCAAATCAAAAAGCTCAATCAGACATGTATCCAAAATACATCAGGAAATGAAAAAGGAGCAAGAAAAAAGTCCTTCTGAAAAAATAAAAAAAAAATACCAAAAACAAATATAAGTATTCCTCCTACATTATAAATAACAGAAGACGACAATATTCTTTATACTCACATGTTGAGCTTAAAACCAAAGGTTTCTCAACTAGGACTTTGAAGACCTTCAGTTCAGAGTAGCCACCAAGAAACGTGTTCCCTCTACCCAAACTGAACTACTTCTTCAGGCAATTGCTCACCTGATATACAATCCAGGTGAGTCTAACGAGCACCCTCTAGTGCCTCGTAGTATTACCACACACAGATTTCCCAATTGCAACAACAAAACTGTGACAGATATTTCACTCTGTTACAACAACAATATAATGTATGTTAACAAATTTGAGTCCACTTCAACCTTTAGGACGTTTTATTGCTGTTTAATTAAACAGGCTGTGTGAGGAATGAAAGTTTGGATGCCACAGACGTTTTTGCAGAGTAGGTGGTGGAATTTTCCCAATAATTTAATGAATTGATTCACATAAATACAGCGATCTGTCATGCCACATTAAAGAGCTTGAAAATCGCATTATTGTAAGACACATAATTTGTGTTTCACTATAAGACTGATTTTGAAAGCTGAGACTTTGTTTTATATTAAAAGCACTAAAAGCACAAAGCTTAAGCTATTGCTATTGGGTGGCTGGCGCACTACAAATAACGAATGCAATATTAAATGAAATATTATTTCCAAGCATACTGTCCCTGCGAGTATGACACATGGTATGATTTCTGCTAATAATCACACATATATTTGTAGTGTATTAAAAAGGGTTAAATAAGAGAGCTACAGCGCACCCCGTAGGAATGTCGATCGAGTGTGTGAGCTGATGTTAAGATAAACAGTTGTTTCTGTTCAGTAATAAATATCATATTCTTGATATAAAGCTTTATTCTCTAAACATTTCGACTTTATTCTCGAAACATTTCGACTTTATTCTCGTAGTATTTCGACTTTATTCTCGTAGTATTTCGACTTTATTCTCGTAGTATTTAGACTTTATTCTCGAAACATTCTGACTTTATTCTCGAAATGTTATGACTTTAATCTTGTAATCTTTAGATATTTTTTTTTTTAACAGGCACTAAAACGCTGCCGTAAGTTAGAAACAGAAAACACAAAATTTGAAGAAAAAAAAACAAACAAACAAAAAAAACCCTATACTTTGACAAAAAGTAGTCTTTGATTATATCTACATACATGGGCAAATTACACTTTTATTAATTACAATGTTTTAAATATAGCCTATTTTAGGTATCTCTCCTACAGCCTCATTTAAATGATGTAAGTTTATTTATAAAATTTTTATTTTTGCATTATCTGATTTTCATCTGATTATTCTCTTTTGTACAGAGTTCTTTCCCTTCTACGGCGGAGGTTATTCATATCTCATATGGTCTATGTTTGCTCTTTGATTCACAAACATGATGATCTTGTGATTGGGGGAAAGTCTTCTCATGAGGCTGGATTTTCCCTCTAGTGGAGATCAGACTAGAAGAATACAGGGCACATCATTAGGATGTTAAATGGCCGAATGTGTCTCTTTAATCAGGATTTGAGTTCAGTTGTATTTCATTGGCTAGCGTATTTCCAGGTCACTTCTCTGGGCTTTGGGCGGCTGTTCTGACCCTCTGCATTGGGTGACTCAGCCATGAGTCAGGCCACATTCGGCCTTCCCTTTTGTTTTTCTTATTCTCTTGAATATTTGACCTCATTCATTTGTCTTGTTAGCCGAGTTTGTCAGCATTTGTCCGGGGGGGAAATCGGGACAGATCTATTTAAATGCATCTATCTGAGCCACTGTAGCCCATGCTCTCATCTCATTTGCCATTTCAGTACTCGCTGTATGACGAGATACATGTTAATGTTGGACATATTAGTCGAGTGTTGTGGGTCACTGTTGGTCGCCGAATCACAGCTGCGTGTGTGAACCCAGTGTGTGTGTGTGTGTGTGTGTGGATGAAATGCCACGAGGCACTAGCAGCTCCTTATCAGTCTCTGAGCAGACGAGAGCTGCTCTTCTTAATTCATTTTCACCTGATCGGGAGGCCAAGAGTGACATTTCACAAGTGTGTGTGTGAGAGGAACGGGAGGTGAATTATTTTATTTTTACTCCTATTACACTATATAGTGGCTGACAGAATGGAAGCCGCAGTTCTAGTTTTGTCCAGTAAAGGTGCCTGAGAGCTCCATGCTGTTCTGTGGTTTCTTTCAGAATAAAACAGCTTGAATTTTACAATTCAAAATTGTATTGTTATGAATTATATTATTCTGATTTAATAAATTGTTGGCTGCCCAAAGAGAACAACAAATCATTCCACAGCAAACCACAACAAATGAACACACAATCCGCCTCAGCACATGGGAAGAAAGAACACAGACATAGGCCATATTTTAATGATCTAAGCGCACTGCGCAAGTGCACTCAGGGCGTGTCCGAATCCACTTTTGCTAGTTTAACCATGGGAAAATCATGGTCTAAACGGGTTGTCCCTATTCTCTTAATGAGTAATGGGTGTTTTTTGGGCGTAACGTGCAATAAACCAATCAGAATCTCATCTCCCATTCCCTTTAAGAGCTAGTCACGCTGGTGTCTCCAGAGAGCAAACGGATCTGCTCATGCGCAAGCAAATAGGTAGGTTAATTCTGATACACGCAATGACTATCCATTATGGCATGTATGACATTTTTATATTCATGTAGCCTACACAATAATATTTTTTTACACTGTAATCCTTGAATTTTCTATATTTTGCATGTTTGTGTGCTGCTGCGCATCCCTGTGTGTAATAAGCAAAGTGAACGCGCGTTGTGGAATGCCCAGAGGCGCATTTTCTACTTTAAATAACAAAAAAAAATATTGCGCCATTGACTTTAGACCAGGTTTGAGTTAGTCGATGGTGCAGTCTATTTTCAGATCCTCAAAATAGCAACGTGCCAACAATGCGCCTGAACACACCTCTTTTTTTTTTTTTTTAGACCAGCACGCCCATGGGCCCACAAATGGATGCAAATCCATTTGCTATTTGAACAACGCGGCGCAGGACGGGAAAATGAGAGCTGCGTCAGGCTGAAGCTAACAAAAGCACTTGCGCTGCATTGCGGCGGGTGTATGATGGGGCCCTATGAAGCTGCTGCGACGAGTTCATGAGACCACACTTAACTCAAGTTGGGGTTCTTGTGAAATATCTGTCCACCTCTCCACACAGAAGGTTCAGTTTCCAGGAGTTCTTCCATTGGCTGCGCTTTCATCCCAAAGGTCTCAATCCAGAACTTTGATTTTATTTGTTTAAATTAGTGCTGTCAAACAATTAATTGTGATTAATCGCATTCAAAATAAAAGTTTCTGTTTACATAACATATCTGTGTGTACTGTGTATATTTATTATGTGTATATATAAATACACATGCATATATTTTGAAGATATTTACATGCATGTTTATATTATTTATATTACAAATAAATATATTTAATATATATATGTAACTTTGGTCCCACTTTATATTAGGTGGTCTTAACTACTATGCACTTGCATTTAAATTAATCATTTGATACAATGCACTTATTGTGTACATACATGTTTTTACATTGTACTTATATTTTTAAAAATACCTATGTGTAATTACATCTGTAATTAATTTCTGTAATTAAATTGATAATTACACTGTTGACCCATCCCTTACACCTTAACCCACCCTTAAACCGACCCAGACCACCAAACCTGTCCCTAACCTTACCCGTATCCCCCTCAATAGCAGCAAAAGTGTTTTGCAATACAATATGAACACAATAAGTACATTGTACTTATTTTTTGATGTAAGTACATAGTAGTTAAGGCCACCTAATATAAAGTGTGACTGTAACTTTTTTTTTTCTTGAACACTTATATGTGTGTGTATTTACATAGACATAATAAATATACACAGTACACACATTATGTAAACAAATGTTTTTATTATTATTTTTTTACTTTATTTTGGATGCAATAAATAGCTTGACAGCACTAGTTTAAATCTAATGTTTAAATTCAATTTCTATCATCAATTAATTATCCAGGTGGGAAAAACCCTGCTGGATGGATGCATTGCAGATTCCTATTATATGAAGTCAATTTAAGTTAAGTGATGCATTTAAAAATAAATAAATAAATAAAAAACAAAGTGAAGGTTGGATTTTCTTCTGTTTGCCTTGTACATTTGCTGTTTGCAGTGTTCTCCAGTGAATTGTCAAGTGTGGACATCTAAGGGTTGTCTTCTGGACATTTCTGCTCTAATTACATTATTTGGTGGTGTGTTTTTTTGTTTTGTTTTTTTTTTCATCAAATTTTTGCAAATTTCCTATTCTTGACCTGTTCGAACCTTTCTGACTCTTACCGTTATGTTTCTACAAAAACACAAATTACAATAGAGGAAAACGGGAAAAAAATAGTAGAGATACAATGAACACTCGCCAGAAATCTTGCTGACAACATCATTAGGAAAAAAATCAATGTAAAACAAACGATCCATCTAAAACCCCCAGTACTCACAGATGAATCTAAGACTGAAAGGAAACAAACATAACGCAGCGATTCTTCTCCAGATTACTGAATCCTAATGACTTTATCCATTTTCCTTAAACAGACTGATCAACACAAACAGATCATCCAAACAGGGGAACATGTAAAACACCATCCTCTGTTAAAACCACTCATAATGCTCCAGTCTTACTGTAGGAACGCTGAGATTGCTTCACCATCTCGATGGCATCGGTTAAATGTCAAACGACAGTCAGACTGTGCTGCTTTCGGACAATCTCCCATCAGCGTGTGTTAAAGAATGAGAAGCACAGCACCGAGCAGATGCTGCCATGTGGACGAGAGCTGTGAAAATGCCCTCACGCAAATGCCAAGCCATCACTCAACACCTGGGAGGTGAAAATCAGATTGAAAGTCCTGTTCCACCTCACCGTCGGCAACGTGTTGAGTTATGGACACAGTCAGAGCTTCATCCGCTAACACATACAGAGAGAAATTACTCTTCAGATAGTTCAAACATTCCAGGAAATCAGGAAGATCTCTGTAATCAAAGACACACAGCGGTGAAGCAGATGTATATTACTCCTGTTTTTCACGTCTCCTCCATCTTTCACAGTACTTTAAATAAAGAGCATAAACAATGTCTCACACCTAAATCAGACAGAGAAACACTACAGCTTGCGCAGACAGACAGACAGACAGAGATATTTTATTCATCACATCATCAGCTCTTCGACTTGCACCTTTGATTCCAACCCTTGAAATCAGAGCCGTCGGCTTTGATGTTGAATATGTTTGACATCCTCTTCTGTTCCTCTGCTCTCTCTGCTTAGGGTTGATGTCATGGTTTGTCCATGTATCTTGCAAATCACAAATTCACACACTTTCACACATGCATGCACATAATAAGATAAAACGTATGAAAGCGTGGCTTTCTTGTGTTGAACATTTTGTTCATGGTTCATTACCACAAACGCCCTCTTGTGTCATCAATTTTTGCTCAGTCAGGCATTTTCTGATTGAATTACATTTTACATTTGCCATAAAAATATTGTCTCTCCACTTGTAGATGCTCCAGAGATGCAGAGCAACTGCAGTGTCTTTCTTCCCGCAGGATGAATCTGGCTCGGAGAACACGACTGTGAGCTCAGATCTTCTTAGAGTGAAGTCTGAACCCTGTGTCATCCGTCCATTAGGCCATGCTACTCTGCAGACAAAGACAGTTGAGAAACACTGTGGAGTGTTTTTATTTTTTTACAGACAAATATAATAAGGCATCATTTTTTAATGGAGCAAATGGAATCAGCACACAGGATTACACACCTCCACAAACGCTGTGTGTGTGTGTGTGTGTGTGTGTGTGTGTGTGTGTGTGTGTGTGTGTGTGTGTGTGTGTGTGTGTGTGTGTGTGTGTGTGTGTGTGTGTGTGTGTGTGTGTGTGTGTGTGTGTGTGTGTGTGTGTGTGTGCGTGTGTGTGTGTGTGTGCGTGTGTGGACACTTACAAGGTTGATTAGATACAGGTGAAAGGCCCATAGGAGACTAGAGCATTTCCACACGACTTGAGTTTGTGTCCAGTTACTGACCAGTTAATGGCCAGTCCAATGGCTTTAAAGACCATAACAGTTCAACAGTAATAATATTAATTATTACCAAGTTTAAAAATCAGCTCATCTACAGGGGCGTAGGGATGATGTTGATCTCTTTTCTTTCCAGAGATTCGAGACTCCACCTGCCCCAGAAAGCATCAGTCTCAAAAGACGCTCACACTAAAAATAAGTGTTTATACACTGAGCTCCAGAAATGACCTGCAGATGCAATGAGAAAAAAGACAATTGTGTATAATCATTAAATTTATTTGCAATCACTCCCATCTTTAATTTTTGAAATCTTTATTTGCATGCCTATTTTACATTCGGTATTATCAAGCCACGCACCCACAAACATGACAGAAAAGAGTAAAAATGAACCGAATTGAAACTGTTTTAATGATAGAACCATCTCTTTTTTCATTTTGACAAGTATTTGTTTTCATGACAAGTAATTACGTAGAATAAAACTGTCATTCCTGTTGAGATTATGTGTGTTGACGATTATTTTCTGATTACATTAACATTTGTCTGCCTTCTGAAAGTGTATAGAAAGCGAATAATAGAGTTATATTTCTTCTTTGTCACCCATGTGCTGTCTTAATGTTGCTGGAGTGCTGGTTTTGTGTCTGTAGTTTGGGAAGGGTGTTAAAGGTCCTCAGAAAGCCGTGTGATTCTCCAGGCTAATACAAAATGCATGACACAGAGAGAGTGGCCCAAAGCTAATGCTGCATCACGGTCCAGGGTAACATAGCAACAGTTTCTGGCTGAACTTTAGCTCAGCGTAACATCCATTAACCTGGAGTGAACCGCCAAACGAGAGACACTCGTGGTTTTTACCGGCTAGCTGCAGCTAAACAGTTTTACATGCCATTGAAATCCTTTGATTTATTTTGTAATGACAAGCTTGTCCTTTGACACCAGCTGTCCGTCACTGACAGAGAGTCTCCTGAAAACACAATTCACAGGACACAGTGCTTTTGCGGATGTCAGATGTCACGCTCATGTACAGTATGTAAAGCGTAGACGTCCTCGAGTAAAACAGACCTCCTTCTTACTGCCTGTCCTCAAAAAACCTTCAAATCTCTTTCCCATTCGCTCTGTCCTGATATGAAGGCTTGGCCTAAGGGGCAAAAGCTTTTTGAAATAATCTTTAAACATTTTATTCAAACACAACTCTTATCGTAATTCTCTTCTGCATACGAGCGACTGACGGCTCCATGTGACTGGATCAGACGTGAAGTCCAAATTTAAATGAAAGTCCTGTAAGCTGTAATCTGTCCTGGTAAATACATCTGTCTTAGAGAACGGGATCTATGTGTACAAGAAGAAAAGCAAATACGGAAAAGGGAACATGGTCCTTCAGTCACTCATCATCATCGCAAAATAAGCTATTTGCAAAATATAAGAAAGATGCTTCTTAAATGGACGTGATAAGGATTAATAAATGATTTTACTCTGTGAATAAAGAGGGAGTGTTGTGAAACTAGCACAGATACAGAGGAAATCACACACGCAACGATACATTATACACAAATATTTGACAGAACGCTAAAGATCTGTGGCGTAGTGGTAAAGCAAGCAGATAACTGGATCTCCGCAAAATAAAGCAAACCTACAAAAGCACTGCTGACAGCTCAGTCGGTCACACAGATGTCACACAAACATGATGACGAGGGACTGGAGGAGTTTGAAGCAGGAACTTGAGGAAGTCTGTGTTGTCAAGACTGAGTTTGAGGCGATGGGCTGCGATTTCAGAGACGAACACGAGATCATCTCTGTGATGGGAGAGGTGAAGACAGCCGAGTCTCGCTTCTCCAAACATATGCTGGAAAACACTATGAGATAAAATGAGATTAATGTGGACATCACGTCAGCATTGGTAGTGATATTAGTTTGAGAAGCTTTATTCAGGTATACACACACTGAAACCTCTGATACACACCGAAGAGAGAAGTAGACTTATCTCTGGGCTGTGTTTGACTTTGGAGGACCATGTACTTTTAGATTTATACATCTGGAAGATGCTTATCCAAACCGACTTACAGGACATTCAATTCAAATGTGCAAAATCACCCATAAAAAAAGCAGTGAACACCAGCGAGTAAACACAATAAGCCAATGATTCACGGCACTGGAATGTAAAGAGCTGTGTTGATGATTGACAGAATGGTTTGTGAGGCGCTGCACCTTTAGAAAGAAAGCTTCCAGAAATAGAGAGGCTTAATTGTGCCTTTCTTTTCCAAAGCTAATGAAACAAAGCTCCAGCTTATGAACCAGAGGAATCTGCAGGTGTGCTCTGTTGCAGTCAAACACACTTCATATGTATTAGTGACACTGGCCTCTATGCAGCCAGTCAGTTTCTGTCTGAGTCAGCTGGCTGGATAACTACATCGCTCTCACCGCGGGTTACCTGTGGGGATGTGATCCTGCTTCACTGGTGTTCACTGACACACACACACACACACCCCTGCGGTCATCAGCTACTGGACTGATAGCTTAAGCCCTCAGGAGCGGGTTCAGACGCAGTTAGCTGTAGAGATCAGGGGGCATATTACAGAAAGTTTCTTATCTTAGGTCTTAACTTAAGATATGATACGTTATATTAGGATTTTTCGCAAATCTTAACTTGATTTGGGATTCTTATCCTATCTTACAAACTCGTATCTTATCTCTAGTTAAGAAATATTAAATCGTATCATCAAGTTCGACAATCCACTCTCAGGTCTGTTGCCAAGCGACCAACACCGCGCCAGCTGCTGAGGTGGTAAACAAAATGGAAAAACAAAACCGGCTAGCTTTTAACTTCAGTGTCGCTGAAATTGAAACTCTGATAAGTTCGGTGGAAAAGGCAAAGCCGATATTTTTTGGTAAGTTTTCACCTTCGCACACTCACGAAGACAAAGAGAGGGAGTGGGCAAGAGTTGCCGAAAATGTGTCCGCAGTGTCCGGGATTAACCGTTCAGCTGAGTCTGTGAAGAAAAAAAATGGTCCACCCTTGCAAGCAAAACAAAAAAGAAGGCTGTCCTACAGGCAAAGGAGATGAAGAAAACACTTTCAGAAACACGAATGTTGGGTGTCATTCAGAAAGTGCACTATGAAGGCAAGTTAAAACAGCTAGCTATGTTACGTTTTAACTTAAGCTAGTGTCCTATTGTAATAAACGTTATTTACAATTAGAAATTAGAGATTACAATTAGAAAGAGAAAGACTGGAGCTGAACAGGTCACAACTGTGCAGAAGGTGCAGGCAGGAACTGCAATTTATTTATTTATTATCATTTTTGATGTGATATTACATTGATTTGTTCATTGCAATGTCTGTTTAATTCAAGACAAGTGATTTAATGTCATTTATTATTTTTGGACACTATATTTTACCTTAAAATGTATCAATGAAAAAATATGTTAGTTTTCTTATTTTGGGATATTGTACACTTGTTTCTTATTTGCAACAAAAACAAAAAAAATAATAATAATCAAATTATTTAATATGTTTCTCTTAATAGATTTTTTTTGTTTTTGTTTTTTAAGAAAAGAGCTGTTTATTTATGCAGATTTCTTTAGCAGATAGATAGGCAGAAGTACTTTTAGATGTTTGGGGGGTTTATATTTTGAAGTATTCTACAGAAATCTTTGAATAAGGTGATTCCTCATGTGGAACCCTGGGTTAAGTGCTTGTGGTTGAGGTATTGCTTCGTCCTCCTCTGCTACATCCACTTCTGGATCAGGCAGTTTTGCCATTCTGCACATATTATGCAAGACAGCTGTGGCTTTGATGAAAAGAGCAACCTTCTCTGGGGAATATTGGAGGTAACCTCCACTAGTGTCATGGCATCTCCATCTAAAATATATAAAAGGCATTTTCACTTTAGCCATTTGTAGTTTTCTGTTTACTTTAAATAATGTCTATATAAACAGTATGCTGAAATACCTGCTCTTCCAAACACCAAAGAGACGCTCCTGTCTGGACCTGTACTTCTTATGTGCCTGGTTTTATCTGTAAACAGGATCAAATATAATAGGCAGTGGCTCGTTACAATATTTTTGCTTGTATTGTACAGTATGATGTATAACAAAAGAGGTCAGTCAGTTAGTTTCTACATCCATATATCATACCGAATTTCTGCTGGTGTTTGCTCATTGATCACAGGAGTCATCGGGAATGTTTTCAAAGGATATCCTGAATGCCCTAGCAGCCAACCATTTTGTACACTTTCCTCCAGATGTGCATTAATATCACTAGAATAATAAATACTTTGATATTTCTGAATTACGAATACAAAGTAAACTTAAAGTTATAACTGTATGCTGTCAGGAACAAATAATAAGTTATGTTAAATATACCAGTAATCTTATATTTGAGTTGTAATGGTGTGCATTAAAACAGCAGAATAATTAACCTTTATGTTATTTAAACTTAGTAATTAAAAAAAAAAAAAGTTTAGAGTATAACTGTAATGATGTACTAAAACATTTTTATATTTATTTGTAAATACAATAAATTAATATTTATTAATGTCAATATTTATTTATTTATTTAAATCTGTAATGTAATGCTAACCTACCTTGTATTAAAAATGAAGGCATTGTGTGTAGACCCAGGCCACCTCGCCACTAAATGTCTTATAATCATATTGTGATCCCCGATGGCCTGTACATTGAGAGCATGAAACCCCTTTCGGCTCATCTTCGCCACTAGGGGCCTTCATTGGAAAGAGAGAGCCGTCCACTAGTCCTATAACTCCTGGCATTCTACTTGCTCGGAAAAACTCGGCCTTGAAAGTTGAAAGCTCACCTCCTGTTTGAAACCTAATGTAGGTAGGTGCTAAAGCACTTATTGCCTTTGCCACTTCCGTTAGATTTTTAGACAAACCAGGTTGTGACATTTTTCCAACAGAAGCGACTTCACTTTGACAATCAGCTTTTGCAAAAAACCGTGAGGCATAAGTCAATTGCAGTATAACCGGTACTGCTCCGTGATGCTTTGTTGGTCTCTGTAACGCTGGATGCAGTTCCTGTTCTAACTGTAATATCATGTTGCGTGGCAGTCTGTAATTACTTATTAGTGTTTTGTCATCAAAATGTAACATCTTCAGGGTCTTCCAAGAGTCTTTCTGCCATTAAACATCTCCTTTCTTTATTTTCAAGTACTGATAAGTGTAATGCCATGTTGGAAAGCGCAATTGTAAGCGTCCCCCCCCCCCCTTTTAGCTTTCAAATAATTTTGAAGTTAGGACAGCTGTGGGATTGTCCTAAAGTTTACACAGTTTTTAGGATGTTTTGTCAAGTTAGGTGGTTTCTGTAATACCACCTTCCTATCTGCAGTTAAGATAAGATAACACACTTAGGAAATGCTGTTCTGTAATAGCTTTTGTCCTAAATGTGGTCCTAACTGAAATTACCATGCTTACCAAACAGATAAGATGAGATTTTTAAGTTAAGATCTTTCTGTAATACACCCCCTGCTCTCCAGACGCCCTTCTCCTGACAGCTGCCCACAGGACAGGGCATGCAAGGTGTCGCCCGCTGTTAAAGGCCAGTCAATATCTAGCCCTGCGGAGGACAGTTATTCACATTTTCATTACTCTCTGAATATTTAAACAGCACTGAAGAGACGGAGGAGGAGGTCTGAGAGCTGTCGTTCTCCTTTCTGCCACAGACTCTCCAGCTGTCCACTTCATCATCGTGACCATCGCCCTCCTTTACTCGTTCATCTCACGTGATGCTGCTAAAATACATATGCACATATACATCTGTATATACACAGGACATAGCGTTCAGAACGAGACAGAGACAGAGAGAGAGACAGGGAAGCTCACATCAATCACTGTCAAGTGCCGCTCTAGTCCTACAAACACACAGCTATCTGTTCCCTCAATCTCTGGCTCCGTCTCTGCAGCAGCGTTTATAGGTTCTGCTGTGCCAGTGTGATTTAGTGTTAAAATCACAGAGTGAAGATGAGGCAGATGAGTGCAGTGCTGGTAAAACGACGACGCTGCTCCTCTGCGTCCGTATCATCAGTTCAGATGGAGCTCAGAGGTTACCAAACATTAGCTTATAGTTTAATCACTGCCTTCATCATGCTGGACTGCAGAGCTTGATCTGTTCAGTGAACAGACGGCTTGTGTTACACGTAGCATACAGCTAAATGAGACTGCTGTGGGGACATTGATTTAATGCCAGAAGAGGACAAGCTCCTCCAGAAGAGTTTGGATCCTCTCAAGGTTGGTTTGTTCGTCACGACCTAAACATCTTACAGAGTTTTTTCCTTGCCTTTGGCTGCTTGAAGACATTAAAGCTCGTTTCCCTCTAAAGCTGTTAGGGTTAGTGAAAGTACTTCACAAATGAACTTGAGACACACGAGAGGAGACGACCAAGAGAACGACTGCTCAGCCACATTCAATCATTCATTCATTTCTGCTGTTTGCTTTACATCAATCTGAGCCTCAGAAATCATCATCTCAATTCAGTTTCAAAAGTTCCTTCTCATGAGACTAATTTGAGCTATCATTGTAATTTTACTGTGTATCTCAGTCTAAAATCATTTAAATTTTGTTGTAAGTGCACAGTCAGTAATTTGACCCTCAGCGTGGCCTCCAGCTGTCATTCTGAATCTCGTCTTCACTGAGATTCTCTTTTATTGGCCTCAAACAATCCTCCTGGTGTCTTTGCAGCGGCTCTAACACATTCATCTCCCAAATACCGTGGTAAATTATGTTTGAAAGACTTTCTGTGTTTAGCTAAAAGGGCACCAGGGAGAAATGAAAAACAATTCATGCCAATTATTTACATAGCACCTTTTACAACACGGATTGTTCATAAAAGCAGCTTTACAGACAATAGGAAAAAAAAAAAAAAAAAATGTGTGATGCCAAGAGCGACAGTGGGGGAAAAAGCTGACTAGCAATGTTTAAGACGACGTGGAGAAACCTCATATATACTGTACTAACAATTATCATTAATTATCAACACTTCAAAAATATTGATGAGTAATTGGATATACTTTCATTAGTTTGGGTAACTAACCAAAAATATCATCTATTAAAAAAAAAAAAAAAATCAAATTAAGACATTTACTGTATATGAGCTACAAGTGTCTCTCCCCCACCCATCCACCCATCAATCCACCCATCCATCCACCCACCCATCCACCCATCCATCCACCCATCCATCCATCCATCCATCCACCCACCAGCTACTAGCAAAAATAAACAGATTCACATCTTAAAAGCCTGCTAGATTGAACAAGCAATCTGCAGAAATAAGTGTGTGTGTGTGTGTGTGTGTGTGTGTGTGTGTGTGTGTGTGTGTGTGTGTGTGTGTGTGTGTGTGTGTGTGTGTGTGTGTGTGTGTGTGTGTGTGTGTGTGTGTGTGTGTGTGTGTGTGTGTGTGTGAGAATTTCTCACTGCACTCTGGGATTCGAGAGCATGTGGACACGACAGACTCCAAACTAGACTGATATTCTCTCTCTCTCTCTCTCTCTCTCTCTCTCTCTCTCTCTCTCTCTCTCACACACACACAATTTGATGCATCATTGTTTTAACATATTGTATTTCTCTCCAGGCTTTTTGCTGTTTTGCTCTCTTTTCACACATTAAAAGTACCGACTCCCAAATGCCACACAAACATAAACTGCCAGATTCTTGCAGCCTTTCGACTCATTTTCACACATATTTAAAAGTCCAAAATGATGCAGATCACAGCACTCCAAAATTATTTTTTATGTTATGTGTATCTCCCAGTACACAGTAATCATTCTGCACATGACGTTTAACACAGCAGTTCAGTCCCACTTCAAAATGCACTAAAACATTGAAAAACCTCATACACAAACTCATTCTACCCAAACACAGCCAGCAAGAATGCTTTGTCACTCATAACTTAATGGTAGCATAATAGACAATAATGTAATCATGGGAAGTATCTTGGATATTTATAGAAACAAAATAAAAAGGCCAGACCCTTATTGTGTTGGCAGGACGCACTATATATATGCAATATGCTTCAATATGCCTTATTTCTCTTTCTTTATGAAGTAAAAAGAAAATTTAACCAACCCCAAGTGACTGCCCATCAAGCACAGGTCAGCAGAGATATGGGAACAGCGTCTGTGTTTGTCCTCTCTAGTGATTCACCTGGGGAAGAATGATGATGACTTTTCCTTTTCCTACTCGAATAAGTGCGTTTGAGAAAATCTATGATTTTCATTTTGATTTTCAATCAAATTTTGATTGCTTTTAGCAAACAGGCTGACTGCTGAAGTATCAGGAATAGCTTCCGTAAAATTTGAAATTCAGATATTTGTGAAATGCCAAAGCAATGGGAAAATGTCACGGCAGCAGAGTGGCACATGTGCCTGACAAACCTATGAGTTCCATCGACACACAACAAGCACAGGTTTACTTCACGGGTCGAAGAAATCCCACCAACAGAAGATCTTAGGCTGCACACATACAGAAAAGGCTGACTGAAGTGTAAACTAACCTCTCTTTACACTCCTCCGTGATTAAAAAGGCCAGTCATTTAAAACGACTCATTTACAAGGTACCTGACTGCTGCAATAAGCACTTCTGAAGAACTCGCAATATTCAATCTTAGTTCATGTTTCTCAGTGATATTTAGTTTTGACTTAACGCTTATAGGGACTCACTCAGAAATAAACATTTCCACAGTTTACATGTCGTTCTAAACCTGTATGACTTTCATTCTTCTGTGGCACACAAAAGAAGATATTTTGAAGAATGTTGGGAATCAAACAACATTGAAACACATTGACTTTCATTGTATGGATGAATCATCATCAACAACAAAATAAATAAATGAACAAATAATTTATATTTTTAATATATTTTACAATATATTTGCTTCACATTTTCACTACACCTGCTCTGAGATGCATTACCTGAGTTCTGCCTTCTTTACGCACTTTTAAAAATCAAGTTGTAAAAACACAGAAACCTTCTGACCTCATAAATCCACTTTTGTTTTTTGAGCTTTATCTTTTGAGTTTTGTTGGCATTTTCCATCTTCTTCTTGTACTTCTCCAAACCAATGACCCAACTGAGAGTGTTGCCATCTAGCGGGTCCACAAATGAAAACAATCAATTCCAGAGCCATTAACAGAAGATGAAGCCTATGTCCCAATGTGCATAATATCCATCCTAAATTCTATGTGATATCAATAATTTTCAATACTATTTAGGCCATATAGTGTGGATAGTAAGCACATTGGGACGCAGGGAACATAATAAATTAAGTCCCTAACTAGAAATTTACTTGAGTAAAAGTATTTAAAACAGCCAAATTGAATCACACTTAAGCATTTAATAGAAAGAAGAAAAAAAATGTTTTTCCTATCTTTAGAAATTAACTTTAATTCACATCTTTATTAATTTGTGTATATAGAAAGATAGTGTACCTGTTTTGGGACATTCTTATTGCTTGAGGTCTTTCATAACTGCTGTGTTTGTGATTGTTAACATTTAGTTAAATTCATTACCATCCAATACATGACCATTTAGCTTTTCGGTTGAAAAATAAATTAAAAAGGCTGGCATTGCAGCTGTACATATTTTTAAAGCCAAAGGAGAAGAACCACCACAAACTCCTGCTGTTCTACTGAGGAAGGGCTGTGAGAAACATGAGCTGTAAGAGGAGCTTCACATGACATTCACTGAAATACTACAGACTCCTTCAGCAAACTAAGCTAATTTCACTAAAACTACATTAGGATACATCCTTCACATTTCTAAACTTCTGTCTATACATTTACTGTTACTCTGTTGTAAAAGCATTACTATGAATATTATTATTATTATTATTATTATTATTATTTTTAGCTCAAGCAGAGGACAGAAGCATTCTCAGCTTTAGTAGGATGTCAGTATAAACCTGCTTCACTCGGAGGTACTTGTGATTTCAGATTTACCTGCACCTAACATCACAAAACAACTGAGGTCGATTTACATCTTCTTGAGCAGAGTGAACTATCTCCAGCAGATGATTGTGCTGCTGAGCTGAAATCTGCAGCTCTCCAGCTGACCATCCTCAGGTTTATCTGCAAACGCTGCACACAGTAGAACCTGTAGATCTGAGTTTCCTCTCAGGAGAGACAAACCAATTAAAGCACAGAATAGACCGATCTGACAGGCTGCATTGTGCAGTTCGTTCCCTCATCTCTGTGCGGCAGCATGAATTTAGAGGGTAGCGGGTGAAGAGGGAGAGAAGGGCGACTTTTGTGTCTCTGTAACAGGGGATATTGGCCTGTAATGGCTGAGCCGTACTGTTAATTAAGTTCAGGATGGAGAAAATGGGACCTGAATGCAAGAGTGTGTGTGTGTGTGTGTGTGTGTGTGTGTGTGTGTGTGTGTGTGTGTGTGTGTGTGTGTGTGTGTGTGTGTCCAAAAATCTGCAGGAAGCCACATTTGTGCTGTGACAGAGAGAGAAGTCTGTTGGCCTGTTTCAGAGCTAATTGGAAGGCAGGAACACAGAATGAAAAAGAGATTTTCCAAATTAGAAAACAGCTGAGACGACACTGGTCATAAATCCAGTGAATATTATGTGAAGAGCAATATCAGCTCTGATGATTCATCATCATTTCAGCATGGAGATGCACAGGGAAAACGACAACGTTAGCTTTAACTGCATGAGCTCATCATCCACACAAAACGAGTTTAATGAGCCATTTGTGTTCACTATCAGACTTTCATTTCATTTATTACAATATGTACTCAGAGACGCATGCAAATCACACCCTCAGGTCTCCAGCGAAACCTAGAAAGAGCTGCTGATCTCTGGGACACTTAACCTCACCGCTAGGGATGCTGGGAAATATAGGCTGTGAAATACAGGGAGGCAGTTTTTTTTAAATAATCTGAAGTGGAAACAATGGTTTTATTGAACAGATACCAACCCTGTGTCTGAATATGCCTAGTTCCCAACTATATAGTAGGCCTAAAAAGTATTATGTCTAAAGTCATGGTATTCATTGAGCAGTAGGCAAAAAGTACCAGGATGACCTACTACTTGACTTTACTAACCCATAAGGCCACGGGACAGGAGTCATGATTGGCAGTGGAGCGAAACTGATGCTGTACTGCCGTGTGACAAAGACAACATGAGTGCAGTCTGCCCAGATTTCATCCATACTACACACATTCACACCATATGTAGAGCAAAGAGACAAAGGTTACAAAGTCAGTTCTTATTCGAATGTAGCACCAATTTCAGGTTCAGAGCCGAGGAGCTTATGATAGCTGAAGGCTTCTGTTCTCATCTCTGTTGGTCTTACTGGTGTCACTGGATAGCCGTGGACGGGTCAGCTCGATGAAGACAGAGGATCTGGGTTCAGCAGCTGGTGCCTCTCATCATTCGCTTCTCCATCTTTTACATCTCCATGTTATTATCTGAAATTACAGAAGAGCCAAATCATATAGTAAGTCATTATGAAAACATCACAGGCAGCACATAAAGAGTCCATTTACATCAATTACTGCGAGCAGAAGTCAATGACTCGTCCCTTACATAACACACGCGCAGCTCTGTTTGATGGGATTAAAAGTGCAGATGGACAGCAGCCAAAACAAAACACACAGCTGGACGATCACACGGGCCAAAGGTGAGCTCTTTCTCCAGGCCTCTGGCTGTAGTGAGCTGTGAGAGCAATTGGAGAGTGTCAGAGAGAGAGACAGAGAGACATGCTGTCAGTACTGAGAAACACATGCGGACTCAAACACAGTCATTGTCTCTGTAGAGTCTCTGCCACACACAAACTCTTCAAACCACCGAGATGCTTGTGTGACTTCACAATAGCTTTCACATCCCATTGCTGAGTCTTAAAATACTGCTGCCATGTGTTCTGAGTTTGAGCTCCGTCAAGTTAATTCTTTATTGACTATTTTCTATCTTAAAATCAATGTTATACACCATCGTTTCATTTCTATAATGTGTGAATATATCCCCTCTCGCATTCTACAACAAAAACAATCAGAGAGCATTGTTATCACTAGTTTTATTTTGATTTCCCGAGTCAGCTATTAGCTTATAGCCCGTTAGCATCGCCAGCGTGATTGCTGCTAATCTCGCTTACACTGCTAATATTCCAATCACACACGTTACCATTGTTTCACTGTTACTTGCTTTAATGGCAGATTTGTGATTACCTTTGAGTGCAGGTGAGGATGTGTTCGAGCTGCATTCAGTCCACCACCTTTACTCCGTGCATTTCTCTGCACAGGCCCCGCGCCCAGGACACGACGGACCCCCTCTGCCGCCTCTGGCCTTCGAGACCCAGAACCGCTTCACTCCCCTCCGCGAGACGGAATGCGACACTGTGATCATCTGAGACAATGTCCGGCATGTCCGTGCTACGTTAGCTGAAGGTAAAGCGCACACTCACTGTTTCACTGGTGCTCGTGTTCTCAATGTTTCTGCACAGATACCCATGATCCTGAAGGGCGACGAGAGCATCGGCGCTGTTGTGCTGCATGCGGGGGTTAACGACACCAAGCTGCGGCAGACGGAGACACTGAAGAGGGACTTCAGGAGCCTGATCGAGACGGTACGCAGCACATCACCCTCGACAAATATCACTTCCCACATATCGACGAGGACACAAAAGGTTCAGTAGACTTTTTGCTTTAAACTAATGGTTATTGTCATGGTGTAAAGAACAGAAACTGGTCTTTGTTAATAATTGGAATCTTTTCTGGTAGCTTCCTAGGCTTTTTTATGCTGATGGCCTGTACTCCAGCAGAGTCGGAACAGAACTCCTGTCGGACAACATCTCCAGGACACTTTGCTCCATATCAGTGGTGGCTGCTGGTCTTTCAAAGAGGGAAAGCTCATTTTCGGCCTACATCATAAAAATTGTCCAATTTATTTATACGTAAATTCTGCCCTACGTTCCTTTTCAAGAAAATGCTCTGTGGCCCTGTCGTACCAACTAAGCATATTTTCCAGTGACGCTAGCCTAGCCTACTGTATGAATGAATGAATGAATGAATGAATGAACAAACAATCTAAAAAAAAAAGATATTAAACTCGACGGAGGAAATGAGGGAATTAGGTTAAACTGAAACAAGGAATGTGGTGTATACAGGAGCGGACTTAACCAATAAGCGAGGTAAGCGGCCGCTTAGGGAATCAGGGGGCCCTATCTGATATTGGCAAAACATATTTGCAGCGTTGAGCAATGTAGCCGTTCACAGACATGTGCGCTGATTTCTTGAATGCAGTGACCAGAAGTGTTTAAGTTAGAATCCACTTACCGATCAAAATGCCGCATTTTTGTCAAGTGCTGAGTTCTGCAAGTTCGGGAATCATCTCATTATAACAAAGTGTAGATATGATGTAAATAAGAGATTCATTGTGCAGTGTAGAGGTTATTAACAGAATGTCGTGAGATCGCAATGAACTGAAGTGAGAGACAGCTATAGTGATTATAAAGGAGCACTCTTTGTCCACATTCTAGGCTGTCTGACTGTCTCAGAACAGAGATAGTCACCTCAGTAAAGAAAGTATTGCGTTTCAAGTCACAATTTTATTTATCTTGATCTTTCAAAATGACTCTCTTGTGTGCTTCTCCTAGGTGCACCGGCGCAAACTGCCGCATACTCGTATAAATGCACGAATACAATGACTGGAGATTTTCCCTTAATAACAGGTTTCATTTTCGATTTGTTTCTCGGCAAAGCCTACCCAGACAGCAACATAGTTCTGTCCCAGATCCAACCCACATCTGGCCTGTGTGAAATCCATACGGGCCAATTGTGGGCCGGATCTGGGCCGACACTGCTTGCTGTACAGTATGCCTTCAGAACACTTGGAATATATAATGAGTTGCCTGGGATAATTTTATGTTGGTAAAAAGATTGGAAAGGTTTACAATTTATTAAATGGACAAGTGTACACATTTTTATTTTCTTTTTTAATTTATTTATTTATTTTTTGATAATGTCTTCTTTTCGTGATCCGAAAAAAAATAAATAAATAAGGTAGCCTAATTTGGCTTTAGAACAGCAGCAAGTTGACTAATTACTGGTTGTGAAGGGATAAATAAACTAAAAACTAGAGCGAGCAAGTAAAATAGGGGTTAAGCATAAAAGGACACATAGTTATTGTATGGGGACCCCATACCTGGAATTTGCTTAGGGCCCCCAAATCGCTAAGTCCGCCTCTGGGTTGTCACGATACCATAAAAATGTCTTACGATACTATACCAGCTGTAGTATCATGATGCCATGCAGTATTGTGTTAATTTATAATTCAATTCTACAAAATGAATCAAAATTTAATAAATAAATAGATGTAAGTGAAAACAGACAATATTATTCTCTGAATACTTAATTAATGTGAATAAATGACTAGCTATTGTTATCCATGAAATGATCTAAACCAAACTTATCTTAGCACTGAACAGAATCTGCATGAAGTGACATTTTGATGTGGCATTTATTAATTTAGACTGTATTTATAATTGCATAAATAATGTTATGAGATTAATGTTTTAAATACTAAATTCTGAATTTGTATTAGAAATAAGTTGGAAAATAATGTAATATGCCTACATTTAGACGGGAAACTTAAAAACGGCCAGCAGGTGGCAGAAGTTCATGATTGAATCACTGAGTCATTCAAACAATTCTTTCAAAATGGCTGAATCCTTTAGGAGTGAATCAAATGACTGTTTTTGAATGGCTCAGTGAATCAGTGATTCGCCCAAACCAACGAGGATTTGGTTCAAACACAGAAACGAAGCAAAAACAGCACTCTTTCTCGTGTCGTATTGCCTAAGTGTCAGGAGCATTTTTTCCTTGCATATCTTGAAATTTCCGAGTTAGCAGCATGTATATTAAAACATAACATTATAAATGAATAAAAAAATATATATAATGATTGATAAGAACCAAGTGCAAAGCCGCTATGCTGATCGCAAAGATGCTTCCAGAAACGAACCACACCTGTTCTAGAAGTGGTCAAATGAATAAAACTGGGAGAATACTTTCTTGTAAGATATTATGATGTTGACTAAGTGATGCTTGAGCTGATGTTTTTTTTTAAAATGACATCAGATGGTCTGAATCAAACCCTTTCATCTGAGTGCGACTTCTCATTGCAAACTGAACTGAAGCATCGGGAAACACTCAATACCATATAACGCGTATACACAGACTATAATACACAGAGCACAGCAGAAAGACATTTGGCAATCAACTTTAATGTTTCTGCTGGCATGCATGTTCAAATGAATGTTTTAAACGTTTAAAACATATCTTACGGTACCGTATGAATGATACTACCGTTTAAAAAATGCGATGGCACCGTGGGTATTTTTAAGCTTTAGTATCTCGATACTACTGTAGTACCGGTGTATCGTGCAACCCTAGTGTATAATTGTGTGAAATGTATGATGAAAATTGGCTAGCAATTACCAAGAAATAAGTTGCAGCAGTTTGTCTTTCGACTACGCAAAATCTGCTATGGGACTGAGCTCAAATAGCTTCAGTGTCAGCGACTTTTTATAGTACAAAATCGATGTCAATCAAAAGGAGATGCAGTCTTTCGACAGACCCTCCAATCTGCACGCAGAAGCCCGGAGTCCAGGCCAGCCCACTCCTCCATTCACCCCCAGAGACGCTGAGTGTCCGTGGGCAGGACATAATCGCAGCATTTATCCAATGACCGTCTAGTTTCAAAGCACTGAAAAAAACTGTTCAAAGCAGCCACATTGAAGTCAATGGAAGCTAGGCTTCAACAGGGAAATGCACTTTGATGCTACAGGAATGTATGAGAAGGAAATCGAGTCAGCCGACCTGCTTTTTTATTTTTTAGTCAATAAAATGTTAACACAATAGTACATATTTTACCATTTAATTTTTTTACATTATAGGGGAAGCCGAGCTTCCCTTGCAGTCTTAAAGAAATCCCCACGGACTTTAAGTACAAGTAAAAGTACTAGTCTAAAAATCTACTCAAGTAAAAGTAAGTATTTATTTAAATAAGCATTTATATAGCGCTTTTTTTTTTATTGTGTATTGCTATACACCCAAAGCGCTTTACAATCATGTGGGGGGGTCTCTCCTCAACCACCACCAGTGTGCAGCATCCACTTGGATGATGCGACGGCAGCCACAGGACAATGGCGCCAGTGCACTCACCACACACCAGCTACAGGTGGAGAGGAGAGCGAGATAGAGCCAATCAAGTGGATGGGGATTCTTGGGAAGCCATGATTGACAAGGGCCAATGGAGGGAATTTAGCCAGGACATTTAGGCTAATCATTTAGGCTTATTTGAAAACTACATGGTTTGTGTGTTGGAGCAGGGTTGGAACTAAACTCTGCAGAGCTACGGCCCTCCAGGAACTGAGTTTGACACCCCTGGGATAGGCCTATTAATCTCAAACTAGTTTTTTTAGTTTTTTTTTTTTTTTTTTAATTAAAGGAATCAGTTATTTAGAATTATGCCATGGTTTGTGCGAATAGTCGATTCTGATTGGCTGGCAGGTGTTGATTAAATTTGTTTAACTGCACAGGTAGTTCCAGGTCAGTTTAATCACATTCTATATTAATGCGCTTCCTATAAACATTGGTAACCATAGCAACATACAGTTACAGTTGAATAGTAATACAGACGAAAATAACCGTCATTTTTATTGTTCCGGTCAAATATTGCAGCTCAAATATTATTAGCATCATTAATATGTGAATGCTGGCAAATGACCATGGCATAAACGAGATAAACAACAGCTAGCTGTGCATTAAACGATTTAATGCACAGCTAGCCGTTGATTATCCCTTACTAATAAGACATTTGGGCTGATACCAGGCAAATTAAATCAGAATCAACTAAATTAATCTTTGCAATGCAAAGGAAACACAGAAGCTTCATCTGAAGTGGCATAGATGTATTTACACACTGTTTAATGCAGGACATGAATGCATTTAACCTGCAGTGACAAATGCAGAAATAATGTTTTGATATATAAGACATAAAATGTTGAATACTCATTTGAAATTATTTAAAAAATAAATAAATAAAAAGATACTTTAAATGTGAAATTAAAACCACCAGTAGGTGTCTTGTCTATCTGCATCTTTCTTCTGATTTTAGCGCCAGTTTGTTCTCCTGCCCATTATTTACTGCAGTAGTTTCCAGGGAGCGATTTATTTATTTATTTATTTTGTTCAGTAATTAATGTGCTTTAAAATGTAGTGAAGTACAATACTTCAAACAAAAATATATTTAAGTAAAAGTAAAATGACAGATTTATAAAATTACTTTACAAAGTAGAAGTACACAAAAAAGCTACTTAATTACAGTAACGCGAGTAAATGTAATTCGTTACTTTCCACCTCTGGCAGACAGACAGACAGAGATGACACTGAGATGCATCTTATTGTCCCACAACACAACAGCTAGACAGGAAACGCATCACTGGTCAAGCAGACAGATACTGTGTGTGTGTGTGTGTGTGTGTGTGTGTGTGTGTGTGTGTGTGTGTGTGTGTGTGTGTGTGTGTGTGTGTGTGTGTGTGTGTGTGTGTGTGTGTGTGTGTGTGTTGAAGATGTTGTCAGCCACTACACAGACTGCAAGACAGGCTGCCTGCCCTCCCAGGTGAGAAGTAAGTGTGTGTGTGTGTGTGTGTGTGTATTTGGTCAGAAATGTCTCATCCAGTTTTTCCACACAGTGAACACCAGCTCACTCTCCTACACTGTAAAGCCTGTAACACATGGCTCTTCTGCTCATTCGACAAAAAGAGTTTGAATCTTTACAGAAACAGAAGAGATCTTCTCTGCAGGCATTGCTGCATTCACATCAGTGAGCTGATCACTTTCATCCAGAATATCTGCTTTTTTCACTTTCAGTGTTTTTAACCAAAAATGTGAACGTTGGAATTAAATAAAGTTGCCTGAGTCTGAACGACCCGCGCTCATGGGTGAAAGAGAAAATTGGCGAGCACTTATCTTCACGAGAGAGAGCGCGATATCACTGAGAGCTGCGGGGGCTTTTCAGCGAAAGAGCCCGTCTCACAGTTTTTTTCCCCAACACTGAATAAAAAATTGGTCTGAAATTTCACATTTGCAAAGCAAAGGAGAAAAAGGCCATTAGAAAGGCGGCTAACAAAATCCTGCCATCTGATATAGTGTGTATGAAATATGAAATATTCCCACGGCAGAGTGAACGGCCTCTGAGAGCTTTAATATTTTCCAGATCTTCACAGAATGTTCTGTGCCGTGGTACGAGAGCTCGTACAGCTGGAGGACTCGTAAAACTGTCATCATCCTGAATATTTTAACAAGAGAAAATAGCTCACGTAGAATAATAGGACATTTTTCTGGAGTCTGACGCAGCGTTCCAGAACCGGCCTGAGAGGATTTCCTCAAACTGGATCTCTTGTAACCTGTGTGCCGATGAAGAAACACAGAAGCAAACAGATGAGTGTCTGTGTGTGTGTGTGTGTGTGTGTGTGTACCTACTTAACCATATTTTGGGGACAAATTTGTACCCAAAAGGGAGTTAAACCTGACAAAATCTCCAAAAACCTCCCTTTGGGGACATCCTCATTTGTAAAACCGGTTTAAAAATAAAGTAAACAAAGGTTTTTTGAAATTGTAAAAATGCAGAAAGTCTCCTGTAAGGAGTAGGTTTAGGTGTAGGGTTGGTGTAGGGCAATAGCACATACAGTAAGTACAGTATAAAAACCATTATGCCTATGGGATGTCTCCATTTAGATAGTAAACGTGTGTGTGTGTGTGTGTGTGATTCGAGGGCTACAGTATGTTCACACTGCCCTAGTGCTTAATTCTGATTTAAGATTTGAATGTAAATGATCACAGTCCTAAACTGACCCACATGCACAAAATAAAAATACACACATTACACAGATATACAAAAGTAAACATAGAAGCCACAGAAGTCAGTGTTTGTGTTCACTTATAAGGTGATGTGCCGCAGAAACCAGTGAACTCGTGAGCAGGACGAAGATTAGGATGGAGTGAAATAGAGGAGTTATAGTTTTCCCTCAAGTTTTGCTTGCTTGGAGCTGTCACCGTCATATTTGGACCTCACTGCCCTTTTGCCTGCAGTCTGAATGTAGGAGACACTTGACCTTGAAATAAACCACAGGGCACACACTCTTTTACACAAACAAATGTGCCGTCTGCTCCGCATTAGTGAAGAAGAATCCAGCGAAAACCAGGCACAAACTTTCACACACTTTGAATGTGTGTCTCTAGCAGACCTAAAAACATCTCAAATTAACGAGTAGATAAAAACATTAATAAGATACACAACCCCACATTGTGGACTTTTTTAAAAAACTGAGTAAAATTAAAACTAAAAGACTTTCAAATCACATGAGCCAATATTTTATTCACAATAGAACATAGAGAACATAACAAATATTTAAACGGAGAAAGTGTAAACTTTTATCCACTAAATGAGCTCATTTCAAACTCGATGCCTGAAAAAAGGTCTGAAAAAAGTTGGCACGGGGCAACAAAGGGCTGAAAAAGCAAGAAATTTTGAAGAGATTCAGCTGGGAGAACATCTAGCAATTAATTAAGTTAATTGACATCAGGTCTGTAACATGATTAGCTATAAAAGGGATGTCTTAGAGAGGCAGAGTCTCTCAGAAGTAAAGATGGGCAGAGGCTCTCCAATCTGTGAAAGAGTGTGTAAAAAGATTGTGGAATACTTTAAAAACAACAAAGGCTTTGCAAATCTCATCATCTACAGTGCATAACATCATCAAAAGATTCAGAGAAACTGGAGAAATCTGTAGGCGTAAGGTATAAGGCCGAATACCTTTGTTGGATGCCTGTGGTCTTCGGGCCCTCAGATGACACTGCATCACTCATCGGCATGATTCTGTCATTGACATTACTAAATGGGCCCAGGAATACTTCCAGAAACCACTGTTGGTAAACACAATCCACCGCGCCATCTGCAGATGCCAACTAAAGCTCTATCACGCAAAAAGGAAGCCATATGTGAACATGGTCCAGAAGCGCCGTCGTGTCCTGTGGGCCAAGGCTCATTTAAAATGGATTGTTTCAAAATGGAAAATTGGGTTTCACTTTATTTTGATGGTCCCTTTAACACACTCTATTAACTATAAGTAATGTTGCACCTACATTTCTACTAACTCTCATTAGAGTGGTAGTAGTGTATTAGTTGACTGGTAGGGTTAGGGTTTGATTAAGTTGACACGTTCTTGCAAAGTTACTTATAGTCAGTAGAATATCTGTTGGGAGACCAACACAATAAGGAGTTAGTAGATATGAAGCAGGCAGTCTACTGATACTCTTATGAGAGTTTGTTGACATGTATTTGCAACATTACTTAGTGTCAACAGAATGTTCAAAAGGGACCATCAAAATAAAGTGTTACCGAAAATTGTTCTATGGTCAGACGAGTCCAAATTTGACGTTATTGTTGGAAATCACGGATGCCGTGTCCTCCGGGCTAAAGAGGAGAGAGACCTTCCAGCGTGGTTTACACCATGGTAAACATGCCCCTGTCCCAACTATTTTGAGACCTGTAGCATGCATCAAATTTGAAATGAGCTCATTTTGTGCATAAAATTGTAAAATTTCTCAGTTTAAACATTTGTTATGTTATCTATGTTCTATTGTGAATAAAATATTGACTCATGTGATTTGAAAGTCTTTTAGTTTTCATTTTATTCAAATTTTTAAAACGTCCCAACATTTCCGAAATTCGGGTTATAAAATTATTAGAAACACCCATTCCATCCAAAGTTTTCCTTGAATTCCAGCAAGCAAGCAATTTATGCCTGGAACACACTCAATGATTCCTAAATCTTAACCAATTTTAAAAGCATGGGAGACCGAATTTAGACTTATAATCCTCTGAATGCACACACTAGATGATCCAGATCATGAGACCACACACTTAATTTCACAGTGACACAAGCTCTCACAGAGACTCACGAGATCAAACGTAACTAGAGAAGGGGCGGGTGGGGCAATTGATGTCATCAGCTGACTCTCCTGGTGTGCATTCTGTTGAACAGTGAAAAACAAATTAGAAAAACAAAATTGTGTGATGTTCTTTCTCAGTACTCTACATATGTTTGTTATGGATGTCATGCATCCGCTCAGGGAAGTTGGACATAGTGGTGTATTAGAGGTAAAAAAATATAAAAATACTGTTCAGTTTCTTGCACAAACCGATCGTTTCATGTCTTAGGACATCAATGTATTGTCACGAGCCGCAGGGTTTAATTTGAATTTGTCTGTGCATGTTTTTTTTACTCTCAAAGATTGTGTGCTCATTGACTTACATTATAGGACTGACAGACTGCAACGGTTTGAGTTAAAAATCTTCGTTCGTGTTCTACTGCAGAAACAAAGTCACCTACATCTTGGATGCCCTGGGGGTAAGCAGATAAACATCAAATTTAAATTTTTTGAGTGAACTATCCCTTTTAGTCGTGGGAACGTGATATGTCGTGGCCACGAGATATAAATTTGTGGGAACGTCAAATTAACTTGTGGGAACGTGATATGTTGTGGACATTATTAGGTTATATAAACTTGTTAGGGCTATAGGGCTTTAATATTCATTTCATATAATTCATTTAATATTCATTTCATATATAAATACATTTTATTATTTCCCCTTTCAATTTGTGTATCGCTTTATATAATTAACGTTCTGTACAATTATGCTATTTGCAAGGCTACCATATATTTTGCAAATATTGTAAACACCTGACAATTATAGGCTACTTTATGATTGTAGGCTATTTATGCCAGTGCGTGATGATAAATGAACGTGTTGTGTTTTCATTTACAAATTAAACTACGAATGATTCATTCCTCAATGAAAAACTAGGCAGTAGGCTATAATACTAATAATTAGCAGAAAAAAAATAGAAATGTTAAATTCAACCTTTAAACTGCATTTCCAATATAGGCTATAAATTCCAGTCAGCATAATAAACACTTTATGTCGAGCATTTACAGTAACCTTATTTACAAAACTGGTCAGAACGTTATGTAAAGAGATTGAAATGAAGTGGGGGAAAAAAAAAAAAAAAAAAAAAATATAAAAATATAATAGGCTAATAATGATAATAATAGCTAGTAATAATATACTATATTATGGAAAAAGACTATCAGATAATGGACACACACAGCTAGCAAGACTGTGGGATGGATAAAAATGTTTTCTTGTAGGTCTATTCCATTTATGTACTTTAATGTAACATTTAGCATATTTGTGATAAACTTAATTCAAATGCTGGTTACAGTGCATGCAATTGCCTACAGTCCGGTTGTAATGAGGCAGTGGCGTCAGGATCCATGTGCAGCTTTACTGAAACACAAGACAAGTAAGACAGGCATAAATCTGTAACTGGCGTCAGATATGATGAAGGCAGGGCAGAATCATAAACAGTTCGTGCTGAGGGTTGAGGCAGGCAGCAGACAATAGAATAACTCAGCGAGGCAGGCATCCATAAATGGGTAAACAGTCCAGGTCATCAACAGATAAGCAAACACGGGAAAAACGCTCAAAAATGACTGCATAGCAAAAGAAGACGTCGCAAAGAGCAAGGGCGGCACAGTTTAAATAGACTGAGCAATGGGGAACACCTGTGCAGGTGATCAGTCTCTGGCACGGGGGAACGTGGGAAATGACGAGAAGAGGCAAACGACGCTAGGGTCTTCCACGGGGTCGGTCTATCCGGGTGGTCACGGTGGAAGTCTGTGGTAAGAGAGGGATCCAGAATATCCTCCGCATTGACCCAGGACCATTCCTCCGGGCTGTACCCCTCCCAGTCCACAAGGTACTGAATTATTCTGCCCCAGCGACGAGAGTCCAGAAGCTCCCGAATTCAGTACTCCTTCTCGCTGTCTATGGTGATGGGAGGGGCCCTCTGGTCACCAGCCTCCTCCTGGTCCTCCGCTCCTCTCGAGCCACCAGGAAACATGAAAAGTGGGTGAGATACGATAATGGGTATGTAGAGCCAAACAGAAGAAACCAGAGTTATTTGTTTAAGAATTTTGAATGGACCCACGTACCTGGGACTGAGCTTCTTGCAGGGTAACCGGAGACGAAGATCCCAAATGGATAACCAGTACCACTGACCCGGCTAATAGTTGAAATTAGTGTGCCAATGACGATTGGCTTGTTCGACGAACTGCTCTTGAATATGGTTGTATGAATATGAACAAAAGAATTGAAGTTCGCACACTGAAAAATAGCTGTTCCAGACTAATTTATTATAAGCAACGTTTCGACCCACAGGTCTTCATCAGGCACATTACCAAATATAAGCCAAGTCGACTTTAAATAGAATCAGGTTAATCACCTTAATTAGGCCCATACACAAAACACATGTGACAAGTGATACAAGTCATGTGACACAGAGGAGAAAAAAAAAATAAAATAAAAAAATAAATAAATAAATTACATACATATAAACACACACAACAAATAAAGACATAATTCAATCAATATAAGAAAGGCTTAATATCAAAATCCTCATTCAACCCTAACGGTGATAAAGTATCTAAAGTATAAATCCAAAAACATTCCCTCTGTAATAATTTTTTCTCATAATCACCTCCTCTTGGGTTTTTTTTTACCTTCTCTATACCAATATATTGTAAAACACTGACGTTATGGCCTACTTTTCTAAAATGAGACGCTATAGGACTACGCATGTCTCCAGTTCTAATATTACTGCGATGTTCACTAATACGAGTACGTAATTGTCTTGATGTTTTACCAACGTATGCAAGACCACAAGGACAACGGATCAGATAAATCACATGGGTAGAGGCACAGGTAATAGTACCACGTATCAAAATGTTGCGGCCAGTGCGCGGATGACTAAAAGAATTGCACTTGTGTGTGAAAGCACACTGAACGCAATTTCCACACCTATAATTGCCAGGAGGCAGAATGGGAATACCTTGTTTTCTACGAGAAGGAAACTCAGATTTTACAAGCAAGTCACGGAGATTGTTCTGACGTTTAAAAACCAATTTTGGGTCATTTTTAAAAACGCCTGATAATTTAGGGTCACTTGAGACAATATACCAATGCTTATTTAAAATCCTACGAAATTCCGCACCAAGTGCTGAGTACTTAACAATACAAACGGGAGTATTAGCAAATTGCATTTTTTTATTATGTTTTGTTCGTAAACACTGTGTCTGAGAAGTCTCATTAACTTTTTTCTTAGCATTATCGATCCATTCTTTACGATAACCACGATTCAAAAATCTTTTAGTTAAATCAGTGGATTGTTGGGAGTACGATTCAGCAGTACTGCAAACTCTACGTACTCGCTTAAATTGACTGATAGGCAAACTCTTAATCAAAGGCCTAGGATGGAAACTATCGCCTCTTAAAATAGTATTGCGATCTGTTGGTTTTCGATACAAGTCAGTGTGGAGTTTCCCATCACATATATATATACACGGACATCAAGAAAACTAATGCTTACTGGATCGCATTCCATTGTAAAATTCACATGTTCAGTCCTTGAGTTAAGATAATTCAAAAACACTAACATCTCTGTAGGTGTAGTTTTGGTAATCATAAAAATGTCATCAATATACCGTTTGTAAAGCAAAATCTTAGAAAAAAATGAATTTGACTCATTCAAAATGAAGTCTTTTTCAAAAACCCCCATATATAGACACGCATAATTAGGTGCCATTTTACTGCCCATTGCGGTGCCTTTCACTTGTAAATAAAAATCATCTTGAAAGCGAAAAAAATTATTAGTCAAGACGATAGTTGCTAAGTCCAATAAGCATGCTGTACTAGGTTTTACATCCACACCTCTTTGAATTAAAAATTTTTCTAAAGCAAGTAAACCATCAGTATGAGGAATGTTGGTATATAAACTCTGAACATCAAAAGTCACAAGAAGTACATCACCAACAGCAAAATCAACACCATATAAGGAATCAATAAAATCCATAGAGTCTCTTACATAAGATGATAACATGGGTACAAATGATTTTATATGAAAATCCACATAGGACGAGATGTTCTCAGTGAGACTACCAATACCGCTCACAATAGGACGACCTTTCAAAGGAGTATCTAGTCCTTTGTGAACTTTGGGCAATGTGTATATAATAGGTGTGATTGGAAAATCTACTTTAAGAAATTCAAATTCACTTTTACTAAATTCACCATTTTCAAAATGTGACAATAACTTAGAATGAATACAAGTTTTCAATTTATTAGTGGGATCAACAGGTAAAGATTTATAAAAAACATGATCATCCAACTGTCTGCGAATTTCTTTTTCATAATCTGAAGCACGTTGAAGTACAATAGCTCCTCCCTTATCCGCGGGACGCACTACCACCGTATTGTCATTGCTAAGATCAAGTAAAGCATCCCTCTCAATTTTGGACAAGTTATTGTAGACTTTATATTGCCTCTTATTTTTAAGTACATTTTTTACATCTGATTCCACAAGTCTACAATAAGTGTCCAAAGATGAATTTCTATTCTTAGATGGAATAAAGGTAGATTTCCGCTTAAAAGGAAAACGAGCAATAGACTGTTCAAGAGTGACCTTCTGAGTGGTAACGGGCGGAACAACATTATCTGCAAACAACTGTTCATTTGTACCAAAGAACTCCCGAAGTCTCAGAGTTCTAAAGAATTTGTGAAAATCAATCATAGTATGAAAATCATTAGTTTCAGTAGTGGGAATAAAGGAAAGTCCCTTGCTCAGAGCAGTAACACAGGGTTTAGAAAGCGACTTATCTGAGAAGTTCATTATCGTGTCCCCTGGTTGCTCCTCGTCATCCTTGGAGGTAGGGAAAGGCCTTTTCCGCTTGCCCCTTCTACATTTCTTCCTGATCGATTCATCCTTCGATCCAATCCATGACTGTCGGGCTGAGCACGGCCTAAAAAAGTGGAACCATTTCGTCGTCGTCCAGCAGGATCAGAGTCAGAATCACATGAGGTTGAAGAAACCCAAGTTCTATATTCACCAGGTGGTCGGTGCCTACGAGAACCCGCAGTATTAGCCCGACTGCGGCGGAACGTTTTAGACTCAGGTTTTCCATCCTTCCAAAAATACACCTTGCCATGTTGATAGTCACCATTGTCTCTTGCAAACTTAGTTCTTTTAATCGCTCTAATCTCTTTAGACAATTCCACTCGTTGACGTTCAAGATCTCTTTTGAACTCTGTGAGCTTACTTTTTGTCACCATTTCACCGAGTTGAATCTCCATTTTCTTAGAATCCAGTCTTGTTGACTCAAGCTGTTTAGTAGTCTCTTTAATAACCAATGCCATCAAATCAAATGAGCATTTGTTCAGTATCTCACACCAGCGGGTACAAAAGTCTGAATTCTCCAGACCAAAGGCAGGTGCTTTATAATTTTCACTCTTGAACAGTCTATTGCTCGTTTTCCTTTTAAGCGGAAATCTACCTTTATTCCATCTAAGAATAGAAATTCATCTTTGGACACTTATTGTAGACTTGTGGAATCAGATGTAAAAAATGTACTTAAAAATAAGAGGCAATATAAAGTCTACAATAACTTGTCCAAAATTGAGAGGGATGCTTTACTTGATCTTAGCAATGACAATACGGTGGTAGTGCGTCCCGCGGATAAGGGAGGAGCTATTGTACTTCAACGTGCTTCAGATTATGAAAAAGAAATTCGCAGACAGTTGGATGATCATGTTTTTTATAAATCTTTACCTGTTGATCCCACTAATAAATTGAAAACTTGTATTCATTCTAAGTTATTGTCACATTTTGAAAATGGTGAATTTAGTAAAAGTGAATTTGAATTTCTTAAAGTAGATTTTCCAATCACACCTATTATATACACATTGCCCAAAGTTCACAAAGGACTAGATACTCCTTTGAAAGGTCGTCCTATTGTGAGCGGTATTGGTAGTCTCACTGAGAACATCTCGTCCTATGTGGATTTTCATATAAAATCATTTGTACCCATGTTATCATCTTATGTAAGAGACTCTATGGATTTTATTGATTCCTTATATGGTGTTGATTTTGCTGTTGGTGATGTACTTCTTGTGACTTTTGATGTTCAGAGTTTATATACCAACATTCCTCATACTGATGGTTTACTTGCTTTAGAAAAATTTTTAATTCAAAGAGGTGTGGATGTAAAACCTAGTACAGCATGCTTATTGGACTTAGCAACTATCGTCTTGACTAATAATTTTTTTCGCTTTCAAGATGATTTTTATTTACAAGTGAAAGGCACCGCAATGGGCAGTAAAATGGCACCTAATTATGCGTGTCTATATATGGGGGTTTTTGAAAAAGACTTCATTTTGAATGAGTCAAATTCATTTTTTTCTAAGATTTTGCTTTACAAACGGTATATTGATGACATTTTTATGATTACCAAAACTACACCTACAGAGATGTTAGTGTTTTTGAATTATCTTAACTCAAGGACTGAACATGTGAATTTTACAATGGAATGCGATCCAGTAAGCATTAGTTTTCTTGATGTCCGTGTATATATATATGTGATGGGAAACTCCACACTGACTTGTATCGAAAACCAACAGATCGCAATACTATTTTAAGAGGCGATAGTTTCCATCCTAGGCCTTTGATTAAGAGTTTGCCTATCAGTCAATTTAAGCGAGTACGTAGAGTTTGCAGTACTGCTGAATCGTACTCCCAACAATCCACTGATTTAACTAAAAGATTTTTGAATCGTGGTTATCGTAAAGAATGGATCGATAATGCTAAGAAAAAAGTTAATGAGACTTCTCAGACACAGTGTTTACGAACAAAACATAATAAAAAAATGCAATTTGCTAATACTCCCGTTTGTATTGTTAAGTACTCAGCACTTGGTGCGGAATTTCGTAGGATTTTAAATAAGCATTGGTATATTGTCTCAAGTGACCCTAAATTATCAGGCGTTTTTAAAAATGACCCAAAATTGGTTTTTAAACGTCAGAACAATCTCCGTGACTTGCTTGTAAAATCTGAGTTTCCTTCTCGTAGAAAACAAGGTATTCCCATTCTGCCTCCTGGCAATTATAGGTGTGGAAATTGCGTTCAGTGTGCTTTCACACACAAGTGCAATTCTTTTAGTCATCCGCGCACTGGCCGCAACATTTTGATACGTGGTACTATTACCTGTGCCTCTACCCATGTGATTTATCTGATCCGTTGTCCTTGTGGTCTTGCATACGTTGGTAAAACATCAAGACAATTACGTACTCGTATTAGTGAACATCGCAGTAATATTAGAACTGGAGACATGCGTAGTCCTATAGCGTCTCATTTTAGAAAAGTAGGCCATAATGTCAGTGTTTTACAATATATTGGTATAGAGAAGGTAAAAAAAACCCCAAGAGGAGGTGATTATGAGAAAAAATTATTACAGAGGGAATGTTTTTGGATTTATACTTTAGATACTTTATCACCGTTAGGGTTGAATGAGGATTTTGATATTAAGCCTTTCTTATATTGATTGAATTATGTCTTTATTTGTTGTGTGTGTTTATATGTATGTAATTTATTTATTTATTTTTATTTATTTATTTTTTTTTCTCCTCTGTGTCACATGACTTGTATCACTTGTCACATGTGTTTTGTGTATGGGCCTAATTAAGGTGATTAACCTGATTCTATTTAAAGTCGACTTGGCTTATATTTGGTAATGTGCCTGATGAAGACCTGTGGGTCGAAACGTTGCTTATAATAAATTAGTCTGGAACAGCTATTTTTCAGTGTGTGAACTTCAATTCTTTTGTTTCTGTTTAAATCACTTAGTTGTTCCGCACCTGATCCCAATTTGGGTGTTTGGGATGTGCACACCTGTTTGATATATTTTGTATGAATATGAGCCACATTCCATGTCTCCTCGCTTCGTTGCAGCCATGAGTCAACGGCAGGGAGTTCTGAGGGTTCTCCAGACCATGGGAACAGTGGAGGTTGGAAACCCAAGACACATTGGAAAGGGGTGATACCAGTTGTAGGTTTGCGGAGTGTGTTTTGAGCATACTCGGCCCAGAGTAGATAGCGACTCCAGTCGGACTGATTTCGATGGCAGTATGATCGGAGGAATCGAATGAGCTCTTGAGACGTTCCACCTGGCTGTTGGATTGAGGATGATATCCGGAGGTAAGACTGACATTGATGTTGAGTTTTTGGCAGAATGCGGCCCATACTCGAGAGGTGAATTGTGGGCCCCGATCAGAGACCACATCCTCAGGAAGATCGTAAAACCTTTTGGTCGATTTCAGGTACTCCAGATTGCAGTGATCAGTGTGGACAGTAAAGGAGTGTTTGGCTCCCTCAAGCCTGTGACGCCACTCCTCAAAAGCGGCCTTCATGGCGAGAAGTTCCCGATTGCCCAAATCGTAATTTTGTTCAGTGAGGGTGAGCTTGCGAGAGTAGAAGGCGCAGGGATATATTTTCAGTGGATTACCATGACGTTGAGAAAGGACCACTCCAATACCTGTGCTGGATGCACCCACCTCCACTATGAATTCTCGTTCAGGATCGGGATGGTACAAGATAAGCGTGGTTGTAAATCTTTGAGTGTTTGGAAGGCCAAACGGGCTGCCGGAGACCAAGTGAGGCGTTGACTACCTTTCTTAGTCATCGAAGTCGCTACTGTGCTGAAGTTGCAAATGAATCTCCGGTAGAAGTTGGTAAATCCTAAAAAGCATTGTAGTTCCTTTAAAGTGGCAGGTTGAGGCCAGTCGACCAACGCTCATATCTTCTTGTTGTCCATGGCTACCCCTCCAGAACTGATCTCATACCCAAGGATTGACACTGACTCTTGGTAAAACTCACTTTTCGGCTTTGGTGTATAGCTGATGGTTGATGAGACATTGTAAGACTGCCCGAACATGTTTGACATGATCTTCGTATGACTCAGAGTAAATCAAGATGTCGTCAAAATAGACAGTGACCCAGTGAATTAACATGTCTCTGAACACATCGTTGATGAAGGAATGGAACACCGAAGGACTTTTGGCAAGCCCGAACGGCATAAGATATTCATAGTGCCCGGTTGTGGTGGAGAAGGCTGTTTTCCATTCGTCGCCCTCGCGGATACGAATGAGATTGTAAGCACATCTAGCTTAGTGAAATACCTTGCACTTCGGAACTGTTCCAGAGCTACAGGGACTAGAAGTAAGGGATAGTGAAATTTGATGGTTATGTTGTTGAGGCCTCGGTAATCGATGCAGGGACGAAGTCCTCCATCCTTCTTTTTGACGAAGAAGAACCCAGCAGAGGCAGGTGATGTGGATGGTCCGATGAAACCTTTAGGGAGTTCCTCTTCTGTATATAATTTCATAGCCTCTGCTTCAGGTTGTGATAAGGGGAAAGACTCTTCCTTTGGGAGGATGGGAACCAGGTTGGAGATCGATGGCACGATCATCTGTTCTGTGTGGAGGTAGCTGGGAAGCTTTGAACTTACTGCAGGCCTCAGCGAGTTTGTGGTATTCGACAGGGAGTTGTGATATAGGGGTGTGCGCCTTCTTTCTGACTAGAGTAACATTGAGGCAATTCTGATGGCAGGATTCAGACCATTGAGTAACTTGTCTTTCTGACCATGAAATAGAGGGGTTGTGTTTCTCCAACCAAGGAAGTCCCAGGATGATTGGTGTTTGTGGAGATTGGAATACAAAGTAGATGGTTTCGGTGTGAAGAGTTCCAATGCATAAATTTAATGTCTTTGGTAATGAATTGAACTCGGTTAGAGCCCAATGGACGGCCATCTAGCACTGCCACTGCCAAATGAGATACACAAGGAACATCATGAGTCTTTGCAAAACGAGTGTCAATGAAATTTCCTGCCGCCCCTGAATTGATCAGAGCCCTAGTTTCCGTGATCTGCCCATTTATTTTTAGGGTAACTGAAATCTCTAATACAAGTAGGACAGGAAGCTCTCATGTGTCCAGATAATCCACAGTATAAGCACAGATGTAGGCGAATGTGTCTCTCTCTCTCTGCTGAGATGACTGAAACCAGTCTGCATGGGTTCGGTGTCAGGAGGTGGTAATGTGGTGCCGACTGGAGCCGAGGGAAAACAAGTCTGACGATGAGAGCAAAGAAGGTTATCAATCCGAATGGCCAGCTCAATTAATTGTTCCAGGGATCTCCCCTCCTCCCGACAGGCTAGTTCAGACTGTAACTCCGGGCTCAAACCCCTGAGAAAGTGTAGTCTGAGGGGGTCATCCAGCCATCCTCTTTGAGCTGCGAGTGTACGGGAGGAGAGAGCATAATCAGCCGCCAAACCTCTTCCCTGGCATAGAGATAACAGCTGCTCACCTCACTTCTCAAAGAAAGCAAGGGTGGCACAGTTTAAATAGACTGAGCAATGGGGAACACCTGTGCAGGTGATCAGTCTCTGGCACGGGGTATGTGGGAAATGAAGTCTAAATGGACTGGTTAATACTCTGGTGATAGTTCTCTCTGGTGGTGATTGGAGGGAGCCACAGAGGCTGAATTTGTGACACCGGTAGCCTATGGTCAATATAATGATTTAATTATGTGATACTTTCTATAATAATTAATATAATAATTTCTTAATTCAAAATAAAATATTAATGAATCCCTGATAATCCCGGGTTGCTATGATCATGTAGGTTTGTTTACACATTAAACTCATGGCCACGAGAAAAATATGTCGTTCCCTCAACATAAGAAGTTGTGGCCACGAGAAATGGATGTCATAAGGATGCCGTTACCTCGACAAAACAATATCGTGGCCACAACATATTATCATGTTCCCACGACTTAATATGTCGTGCCCACGACAAAACTAAGTGAACCGAAGACAGCCCCTCCGGGCACTGTACTTTCTCAATCGGGAGTAGGGATGTAACGGTATGAAAATTTCTTATCACGATTATAGTGACTAAAATGATCACGGTTATCAGTATTATCACGGTTTTATTAAAATGTGCTGGAGATGTTCAAAAAGTACCAACGCATAAATCACTTCACTAAGTTTTATATTTAAAAATCAACAAACAATCAATCACTAAAGCAATAACATTACCAATGATGTTCTGATTTAAATGACAACTTGACTGACAACAGTATAATAGCATGTTCAAATATCTAATGTAAGTGTTCAAGCTTTGAAAAAGTTTCATAAAAAGGTAAACCTTACATTTCAGCCTTTAAATAAAGATAAGGGTTAAGTCAAAATGATAATTGATTAAAGATTATATGTATTTTTCTGCTCCATAAATAATTCTAGATAACTTATCTGAATTGTTTAAATGTGTAGAATCCACATAAGCTTGTTTTTTTAATCAACCGGTCAAAATTTAACGCAAGGCATGCAGATTCAGTCCATTTTTGGCCAGACAGAAACTGCACACAGGCTGAATGTAAATATACGTGTCTGTAAATCTACTCTACGACAGCAGGTGGTGCTGATGGAAAAGCTGAATTACAGCTGTTTCCCGTAAACTCCATGGACAAAGCAGTATTGTGATTAAGAACACTTCTTTTAGGTATTACATGGAGCAAAGAGGAAAACAAAATGCTATCAAATCGTTTCAGAAGACAGTCAGAACCTTCAGAGGTACATTCATATAATTAATTCATTCATATATTCATGTGTATAATTCCATTAGCACTCTTTTAGAACCTCCCAGCTTTTCCCCCCTATTTTCACTCAAAACGAAACTACTCTGCTGCACGCACGTGAGACTGTTACTTAAAACTGTGCATTATGCTGGATAGTATTTTTATTTATTGTGAGTTGTTCAAATTGCAGTAATTGAATACGGTTTTAATGATATGAATGGTAATACTAACCGTGTGAAATTTTATCATGATTTATCATCAAACTGGTAATCGTGACATACCTAATCGGGAGCAGTTAAATAATGACACCACAAAATAGAGGATTTTTTGTACAAATGCTGGACCCTCTTTTCCATTCATCAGTGCTCTCTATATTCATTTACTTTGTCATTTCTTTCTTTATTTATTTAAACGTATATGTATAATATGTGTTTCTTCCCACCAGTCAAAAAGAGAGTAAGTGAGTGAGAGGGAGAGGGAGAGAGAGAGAGAGAGAGATCTGACTAACAAAGCACTCAATATCACCAACTCTGAAAAACATGGAAGAATCAAAGAAATTATGAATGAAGAGAAGTAGACATACATACAGCACTGGAAAAACTCAACAGAGAGTACAGTCTGGCTGACTATCTGGTCTCAGTCAGGAATATAACTCACAGACATTTACTGACGAAGTACAGACTGAGTGACCACCAGCTGGCCATAGAAAGAGGACAACATAAAAAGATGTGGTTACCTAAAGAATCTGTAATGATTCCACTGTGACAAATACATGTCCTTAAGAGACGCACTGTACTGTCAAATACAGCAGATTATTCCTGAGTCACTTCATGAAAATGACAAATAAAGAATATTACTTGGTGAAGGACCTACTTTCTCTTTGGTAGCACATCATATTTATAAATGCCACAAACTAGGAAGTAAAGAGTGAACACCTCTGCATGAGTAGTAAAAATAATTTTTACATGAATATATGGATATATTTTACATTTATTTTGTTTTGTTTATTTATGGATGTATATTATATGTATATTTGTTTTGTTTTTATTCTGATATGTACAATGCTTTGGCCATATGTACCCAAGTATGTCATGCCAATAAAGCAATATGAATTGAATTGAGAGTGAGAGAGTGAGTGAGAGAGTAAGTGAGTGAGAGTGAGAGTGAGAGAGAGAGAATGAGAATGAGTGAGTGAGGTGGTTTCCTCTGTGATTCGTGTCAAATCCAGCCATTCGTCATTTCCTCAAGGTTAAACCCATCAGATCTCAGAGCAGTTCAGCAGCGAGCGGCACGAGGCACTGCTGCCCTCAGCAGTCTGACAACAGATGTGCTTCATTTCACAGCTGCACAGATACACGCTTTAACAAGGGTGCGACCGGCCTGATAAAGGTTAGACCTGCGTGAATTTCCTTCAGCTGCTTAAACCTAAAACCATGCTATTTGCCGGCTAAGGGAACGTATCATGTTCAAGTGTTAACCCTGCACTCTTGTACAACCCTGACTCCAACCCTAACCCTGCGAACATACAGCAGGATCTTTTGTCAAGTGTTTGCTATGATGTACCAGAAAAATCTGGGGAGCGTAGGACCCTGGGAACGTGGGAAGGACTCACAGTGCTAGCATTCCCCAGCAGCAGCAGACAGCATCCACATTACACCTTATTAAAATATTAATTTCAGTCCCGTACAGTGAAGAGTGGCTCGCTGCTACATTAGCATACACAGACACACTCTAATAGGCTAATAATGATTCTAATAATACTTCTCAGGAGAGCCTTGAGAGAAGGGTTCTCTACTCTTAGCGCGCTGTGTTAGCCAGCAGATTCTACTCTCTTTCTGAAGCCACGTATGGTTGCTGTCATCTCATGAAATAATGGGCATCAGAGCTTCTTCTGCACAGGCTAACCTACTTGCATAATTTTCAAGCAATCGCTAACAGGAACTGATGTTGACTCACCCAGTTAACAATGAGGAATATGCCAAGCGGCGAGGTTTATTTCTCTCTGGGACAGACAGAACAGACTGGACTGATCCGACAAGGTTTGAATTAATGCGTTTGTTCACTGTAAAGTCACTCAGATGTCACCTGAAAAAAAAAAAAAAAAAACATGCATATGATAATCTCCTTCATTACACTACATTTCATTATTACCCAATTAGTCAGGTGCATCAGTGAGTTCATCTAGATGGTTTTCTTGTTTAGTTTTAATATATGTAGTGGCTGTGCTATAAAGGGGATTTATTTAGAAAACTTGGAAGAGAGTTTTTTTTAGCACGCTGACAGTGAGCTTTAGCATGTTAACAGTAAATGTTGGACTGTCAGCTTGTTAAAATCCTCTCAAAAAGCACAAATGTTAAAAAACAGCACTTCAGACTTGACCGACAATAAAGGTCAAGATAATTACTGACTCCAAACTATCTACCTACCTACCTACCTACCAACCAACCAACCAACTCCAATCCGATTAGACCAGTGGCATCGCGTCCAAAAATGACCAAAGAGTTTCGATATTTGTCCTATTTAAAACTCGACTGTTCTGTAGTTATATCGTGTCCTAAGACTGGCGGAAAATGAAAAGTTGCGATTTTCTAGGCTGATATGATTAAGAACTATACTCTCATTCCGGTGTAATAATCAAGAAACTTTGCTGCCGTAACATGGCCGCGGCAGGCGCAGTGATATTACGCAGCACCTGAAAGTAGTCCCCAGCTAGGTAACTAGTTATAATATAGCTGGGGACTACTTTCAGGCGCGGCGTAATATCACTGCACCTGCTGCGGCCATGTTACGGCAGCAAAGTTCCTTGATTATTACACCGGAATGAGAGTACAGTTCCTAGCCAAATCGGACTAGAAAATCGCAACTTTTCATTTTCCGCCAGTCTTAGTACACGATATAACTACAGAAGAGTCGAGTTTTAAATAGGAAAACTATCGAAACTCTTTGGTCATTTTTGAACGCGATGCTACTGGTCTAATCGGATTCAATGATCTATGCTAAGCTATGCTAAAAGTGCTATCGCCAGATCCAGAGATCAGCTGAATGGATTCAAAAACGGTAAAACTCTACTTATTAACTCTGGGGGAGTTGGAGAATGAGCCTATTTCCAAAAAAAAGTGGAGTGTTCCTTTAAGCTTCCCAAGCTTTCAACTGATCTGAATTCTACTTCCATTCAATTCTGCTTATTGCTTGCACCTCAATTCAAATTCAACAACTGAACTGGAATTTAAAAGACAAATTCGGTTGTGAATAGAGCTCAGTGCTGCTACTGCACACGATGGATTCTCTCAGATACACGTCTCACAAAGCATCTCCTCCCTGTCCTGTTAGTGTAAGACCAAACAAGCATTAAAATAAGTCAATACCACTAAAGACCAAAACATTTCTTATTTTAAAGGGATACTCCACCCCAAAATGAAAATTTTGTCATTAATCACTTACCCCCATGTTGTTCCAAACCCGTAAAAGCTTTGTTCGTCTTCGGAATACAATTTAAGATATTTTGGATGAAAACCAGGAGGTTTGTGTGTTAATGATGACAGAGAATAGCGTACGCACTTTGCGTCCATCAGATGCTCTCCAAAATGCCGCTACGGTGACACAGAGAGACAGAGAGGAGACGAATTGTTGAATAAATGTTGTTATTTTTATTTTCTTTGCGTACAAAAAGTATTCTCGTCGCTTCATAAAATTCAGACTGAACCACTGATGGCAGATGGACTATTTTGGCGATGTTTTTTTATACTTTTCTGTGCCTTGACAGTGTAATTTACTTGGCAGTCAATGGGAAAGTCACGAACCTCCCGGTTTTCATCCAAAATGTCTTAAATTGTGTTCCGAGGACGAACGAAGCTTTAATGGGTTTGGAACGACATGGGGGTAAGTGATTAATGACAAAATTTTCATTTTGGGATGGAGTATCCCTTTAATTCACCCCCTCAACAACTGTTTTTCTCTTTGAAAACCATTAAAACCTGATATATGAGGAAGCCTTAAAATGGGTTTGTACACTTGGAAAAGTCATTTAAATTGTATTAAGTCACGTAAATGAACTGTCATGTAATATTTTTAAAATTCTTTATTTTTATTCTTTATCTAGCAAATAGAAAAGGTCATACCATCAAACACTCGTCCAAAAGTCCAGTAGGCCAATAATATAAGGTGCGTAGGACCAAAAAATACAAAAGCTATAAAGACAAAGGAGATCCAAACTTATCCAAATTTAGCCCAAAAGGCTTATATCATTTATTACTCAGAGGTCACAAAATTGTGCAAAAAAGGTGCACTTTTGCAAAAAAATTAACCTTTCATCAGTGCCATGTGCTACCAAGCAAACACCTGCACTTATCAAAACATGTATTACTGTAATACATTTAATATCAAGAAGATAAAAAAATATACATTTATATCTCAAAACATATATCAAAATACAACAAATACATTTACAAATCATCTAAAATTATCCATATACAACTATATCAAAAAAAGTATACATAGACATATATACCAATAAAAATCTCATGACTCCAAACAAAAGTTCTTAGCATCAGTTTTTATATACAATAAGTAAACATCATACCCAAGTACTCGTTAGAGTCCCCCATATATCCTTAAATTATTATAAAAACAATTCAAAGACAAATCTCCGAGTCCTAATGTGTCTATTTGTCTTACCCACATATTGTTTTATAAACGGACAAGATATGCACATGTGACCAGTTGTTTAATTTTATATGTGCAAACAGTTATACAACTCCGAAACTCAAAGCATCCTTTGCGTACATTTTTACATGCCACGCATTTAAGACAAGGATAAAAACCAACATCCTTACTCACGTGCCCATCAATACCATCCCTGACATAAGTATCCGATTAACTAAAAAGTCCTTAATATTCCTTGCTCTGAGAAAAAAAGGGCAAATCCGCAAAAATAGTTTTGCCCACCTAATCACTGGATATATACCAATGTTTCTTAATAATATCTTTATTGACATATCTATAAGTAATCTTTAATCTTTATCCAGCAAATGATGCTCAGCTGGTAAAGTCATGGGGCCTTGAATATTGTGGGCAATGGGAGTCAGAGAGGATGAGAAGTGCTGCACTAGAGTGATGTAGACAAACAGGCTGATCCTACGAACCATCACCACTGGGCCCAAATCTTAGGCTCCTGAACCACTCATAAAAGTCCCTTTAAAACAAAATCCAAATTGGCTACTTGGAAATGAAACACCACATTTCTCAGTTCATGAAATATATCTGTGATGCATATCAGTTGACCACAAAATGTGGCTGTATTGGATGTTTATTTCATTTTAAGGGAAAATTGGGCTACCAGCATATTTCTATTTACTCACCAGTTTAAGTGTTTCATACACGTCAGCTCGACACTTCGGATCCATGGCACACTCCGCTGGCCGCGTGCACTGTCATACGGCGATGATTCTGACAGATTCATATTGCAAGCAGCGTGGGCTCAAAGTGTGGGGCCTCCTAGAACGAAGCCATCTGTTCTGATTATGAGGACCCTGAAGGAGGCGACTGTGTGGACTGTAGCGCTGCCCTAATGGAATTACAGAGCAGCGTAATCCAGTCAGGCAGCCGGAGGGTCATCCACACCTCTACTCTCTCAGGACCCCTATTTACCTTCATCCGGATATGCTACCTGTCAGCTCCTGCAGCAGAGAGAGACCATCTGAGTGAAGAAACACTGCGCCGTCTTACTTCCAGAATAAAGCCAAATGTATTTAATCAGTTCTGCAACACAGGCTTTGTGATATTAAGAGTCACACTGAAGGTTAGTGAATCCTGTTTGTATTATGCAGCATTTGAATATGCTGAATCTGAATAGCTGTTATTAAAATACACTCAGTGGGCGACATCTGCATCCTTGTTAGCTTTCCTGGTTTGTCAACAGCTCATTATTCATCTGTGTATTCATCTTTTAAGGTTTGAAAAACATTTAAAACATGTTATAATACACACACTCACCTGTGTGAACATCACAAATCATTTCTCTTTCAAGTTTGGAAATTAAATTTATTTCTTGAAAAGCCTATGATGATGCAATCAAAGAGGAATGAATCTGAGAAAATTCTATAGGAAAAGCAAATGAACTTGAAAAATTGTTCTCTTTTAGTTCTGATAGTAAGACTCTTCTCTAGTTCATTTGTGAGGCTGTATCTACACTGATAAAGAGCGTTTGTCTATATGAAGACTCCTGTACATGTCACTCAAGTGCTTTTAAACTGTGAGTATCTCATCATTTCCAGGTCTGCGTTTAGCTGCTGGGACAGAATGAACCGTGCTCGTCGGCTGAGATCGATGTCATCAAACAAAGATGACAAACCTCATATTTCTGATCCATATGTAAGTGTTCTTTCTTTCCATCTTTCTCTCTGTCGCTCACCTTCTGTAAATCAGAACCACACAGAGCTTTTATTGCCAAATGTGCTCACACACACAAGAAACGCAATGCAGACCCCCCCCCCCCACACACACACACACACACACACTCACACACTATGTATAACGTTATCATGTTCCAGTTTACCCCTTCTGGTATATTTAATGTAAATCACACCCACTCATCATCTAGAGGAAATATTTCCCATCATCATTCTGATATCACAAGCTGTTTTCAGCAGTTTCAGAATAATGAACTGTGGATGAACAGTATCTAAGAGCTCAGTCCATGTCTTGTGTTTAATGTGAATTTGTATCTTTCACTCATCCAGTTCAGCGGCAGTTTGAAAGAGACAATGAAGTTGCATCCAGTCCACCTGCAACAGTCATTGTCGCTTCCACCTAATGAAAAGCAGAAATCGATAGCTGGGATTTATGGGGAGGAAATCAAATGTCTCTTTGTTGGGCTGAAGGAGGGAATGTCTGTCTCAGAGCAGGACTCTAATGGAGCCATTTTGAGAGGACACTGACACACCACTGAGCCTGGAAATGCCTCGTTTGTGTCCGTCCTCAGGAGAGATAAAGACAGAGAGAACAAGACATCACCATTCCGGACTCTAGAGGGTTAGAGATGTGCCTGTGGCAGGAAAGAATAACTGCACACAGAACACATAAAATGACCATGTCAACCCTGAAACTGCAGCCAATAAAAGATTAAGTATGTCTGATTATGTCAGGAAAATAATTAACACGATCTCACAAGATCAAGCTTGCAAAACAAGCAATAATTTAATTCAATGGCATAAAGTCATACAGTCAGTCTCCAAAGACTATTTCAATGTGCTCTTCTATGACAATTAAATATGACCTACATTTTGGTACGTCTTACACCTTATTTGTTTTTTATGCTGAAAGACATAATTACTCAAACTACTACAGCAATATAATCTTTAACTCTTGTATGGTGCAAAAGAAATTTTAGGTCCTGTGTACCTTCACTCTCTCATTCTATTATCTGGGCCTGCTATTAGTATGTAAATGTGCATTTATGTGTGTGTATGTGCGTGTGTGTGAGAGAGAGTCTGTAAGAGTGTGAGTGTAAGTGTAAGTGTCAAGTCAAGACACCTTTATTTATATAGCGCTTTTAACAATACAGATTGTGTCAAAACAACTTTCCAATATCAAAATAGGAAAATAGTGTGTCAATAATGTAAAATTACAAGATTAAACACTCAGTTTTCAGTTAAAGGCATTTCATTATTGAATTCAATGATGTCATTGTCCAGCTCAGATCAGTTTAAATAGTATCTGTGCAATCAAGTCGACGATATCGCTGGAAAATAAGTGTCCCCAACTGAGCAAGCCAGAGGCGACAGCGGCAAGGAACCAAAACTCCATCGGTGACAGAATGGAGAAAAAAACCTTGGGAGAAACCAGGCTCAGTCGGGGGGCCAGTTCTCCTCTGACCAGACGATCCAGCAGTTCAATTCCAACCGTAGCAAAATCAAATTGTGTAGAGGTCTCATCTGGTTCCCAAGGTCTTGTCCCGATGGCTGTCTAGGTGACGAGGTCCTCACTGGGGATGTGTCTCTGGGGCTCATCTAGGTGTCCTGATCTCCGCTGACGTTCAGGGCTGTAGAGGTCATCTCTAGGTGCTGATCCACCATCTGATCTGGATACAGACAGGATCGGGTGGCTACTGTGATCTCAGAATAAGAAAGAAACAGACTAATATTAGCATAGATGCCATTCTTATTATGATGTAATGAGTACATTGTGTGTTGTGGGGAGTGTTCCCGGTTCCGGTTGATCTAATTAATGCAGCCTAACAATCCTTTAACAGATTTGAATATTAGAAGTGTGTTATCTGTACGCCAGGTTAAAGAGATGGGTCTTTAATCTAGATTTAAACTGACAGATTGTGTCTGCCTCCCGAACATTGTTAGGTAGATTGTTCCAGAGTTTGGGTGCTAAATAGGAAAAGGATCTGCCGCCCGCAGTCGATTTTGATATTCTAGGTATTATCAAATTACCAGAGTTTTGAGAAAGCAGCGGACGTGGAGGACTATAATGTGATAAGAGCTCGCTCAAGTACTGAGGAGCTAAACCATTCAGAGCTTTATAAGTAATTAACAAGATTTTAAAATCTATACAATGTTTAATAGGGAGCCAGTGCAGTGTTGACAGAACCGGGCTAATATGGTCATAGCTCCTGGTTCTAGTAAGAACTCTAGCTGCTGCATTTTGAACCATCTGGAGTTTGTTGATCAAGCGTGCAGAACAACCACCCAATAAAGCATTACAATAATCTAACCTCGTTTTTTTTTCAGAATTTAGCAGTAAGAAATTACTCGTCATCCAGTTTTTTTATATCGACAATGCATTCCATTTGTTTCTCAATTTGGTGTGTTTCGCAGGGCCGCGAATAAATAATTCCTGATGATATTTCCTAAGGGTAACATGTAAAGTTTGAAAAGTAACGGCGCTAGTACTGACCATACTGCACTGTGTTAGGGTTAGGGTGAGTTTTGGGTTTCTGCCCCTGCCATTCCCTCACAAGGATGTAGCATAGAATTAATAAATGTGATCTAACAAAGGTAAAGGGCAAATTTTGACCATATATGCTGTTTATATTGATTGTAATTGGGATGAAGTAAACATCTGTTGAGTATTTTAACATATCTTTTTTTATTGTTTTGAATAAAAAATCCAACACTGCAGCGGGTCCACCAGACCCACAGACACTGGCTGAATAACAAAAATATGAACACCACACAAGGGTTAAATATGTCTACTGTTTTACAAATGACATACATTTGTGCACATGTTGACTACATATTAAAACCAACTCATGCAGCTCAGAGCATTAAATAATACTCAGTGGCTGACTGCATTGTGTATTGTTTGTTTGTTTGTTTGTTTGTTTGTGCGTGCGTGCGTGCGTGCGTGCGTGCGTGTGTGTGGGGATCAGGTGATGTTCAGGCCTGATCTCACACTGTCACACAGCACAGCAGAGATGAATCACTTGTGTGCTAAATTCACCATTTAGAAATGGCCAATCAATCGTGGAAGCCGTTTAAATGTTAATGGCTCAAAATTGTTTTTGTGGGCAGTTGATGTAGTTCCTTGTTTTCAGCTCAATGGATGCTGAAACCCCTCGCAGGGATTTTATTAGCAAATAAGCCCCTTGCCTCACAGAGCCAGATGCACTCGTTCCTTGGCTGAAAAATGTCTCCGCAAAAATTGATCAAGGTGGAAATGGATCCTGTTTAACCGTGGCCATCTCACTAAATAGGAGAACATAAAACACATTCGATAAATGAGATGTGACAAAGATGTGGTTCCTTTTTTCCCCATGAGATTTCATTAAATACAAATGAAATGTCCAGCAAGCGCAATGTTTCTCATATAGTCAAACACCACACGCTTCGATCAGCCCATGGAAACGAAGCAAAATCAGACAGCAGCCACAAACAGCACAATCGGAGACTGGACACATTTGACAGCATCAGTCTGAGAGCAGAAAACAAAGAACGTAACTCAGGAAGGAAATGCGGCTACATAAGAAACCCATTAGGATGCTTGGATACAGTCGGACAGGCATGTAGGATGACTCCAGTCATCACTCCAGATAGGAACAGGAACAACAGAAAAGTCTCAGAGACATCATGTGTCAAAGGATGTGCAAATGTCCAGAGTCAGGGACATTGTCATGGGACAACCTGAGGTCACGTTATAATTATACAAGACAAGAACTTCCTGTGATCAGTGTGTGAAAATAAACCTGATCCTAAGCCCGATTCTGATGATTTTCAACACTTACAGGGTTTAGTCAGTGATTTTATTGCTGTCTGAATCCAGAATGTCAGTGTTTTTCTCCCACCACCCATGTAAAAAAAAAAAAACCCAGCCCAATTAACAACTCTTTTTTGACAAACACCAGGGTCGTGTGGTAATGTAATTGCTGTCTGGATCCACATCTCTGAGTTTAAAAGAAGAAATTGATTAAGTCACTGTTTAAATCCTTTTTGACCACTGCCGAACACCGTATGGTAACTGTTGCACTTTGCTGTAATTTGCTTGCATATCTATTATTGAAATGCTGAAAAGTATACTACAACAATATTTCATAACTGCTCCACCACAGCAAGTGGGATCAAATAAAATCAAATAAAAGCACATAAACATGTGAAATGGTACAATTATATAATTAAAAATGTTACAATTATATACATAAAGATATAAACCAAGCAGCTTTATGTTTACCTCATGTAAATAAGATGTTACACTAACTTATTTGTGCGCTTATCTCCAGATTTTAATGACATCCATCACTTTGAGAGACAGAAAACTATAGTGTGCCTATTCTCCACTGTGAATAAATTGCCATCTGAACAAATCCATGGGTTTCAGTACTGAGGTGCCATGGGAATTTTTTTGACGAGAAACAATTACCGTCTGAATAGGGCTCTAGTTAACAGACTGTTTTTTACATGTTATAACAGTAGTAAAGAATGATTGGTGTGTGCAGCCCTCTGACTGCTGAGTAAGTCTCTCCTCCAGAGAGCCCAGGCTCTGGTCAGATCTCAGTGGGGACGAGGACGAGGTCTGACGGCTGTCGGAGCGGCTTGTCTCCTGGGGTTCATATGGCCCTTTAATTGTATTGACAATTCACAGTATGAGGCAGTGCTGGAGTCAAGCGCTGTGTGTTTCTGAAGAGTCTCTTCAACCTTTTTTCTCTCCTCTGCTGATCCTAATTGACAGAGAAAGGTAAAACCGAAAGAAATCATCACCTCGCATTGGACTGAGAAGACAGGAGTGACATCACTTGACAAAGCAGTAAGATCTGAACGCTAACACAGTACAAATCCATTTACTGCTTGCTAGGAAACAAACCGAAGGCTAAAGAGATACAGGGCTGGTCAAAGACGTCATCACACCAGCTCAATCCTTACTATTATTCTCAATTCTGATGAATAGATATAACCTAGTCATCTCAAGTGCCCAAAAATGTTTAATGTAATCTCACCTTCTTTACAAACGCTACTTTGTCTCTAGATTCTGGACATTCGTCAAGCAATTTCTTAATGCCTTTAAACTCTAGTGAAGCAGGAACATGTGTGATTATGCATTTCCTTCATGATCCACTCCAACACATTCAATTTCTTTCTTTAAAAGAAAAAAAATATATATATATATATTTTTTGTCATTCTTGCCTTTATTATGATAGGAGAGTGTAGGGAAGACAGGAAGTGAAGTGGGATCAGGAAAGGTCCTCAAGCTGGGATTTGAAGTCGGGACGCCCATAACGGAACTACTTCATATGTCAGTGAGTTGCCCGCTAGGCTATTGGTGCCAATCACATTCAATTTCTTTTTCAGTTTTGCAGAGAAGTTCCTATATCATCTACAAAACACATTTCAAACATTTACAGTTTTTTTCAACTGCTTACACACAAAATTTTTAATTGTCTCACAATTTCTGAAATCTGACACTCAAACACCAGAACCACACACCAAATCTGCAAAACCTTACACTAATTATCGGCATTTGACTTAGTTTTCAATTTCAGAAAACACTTTTTGCAAAACACAACACACAATTCTCTATGTAACACACAAAAATCTAACAGGAAGTATCTTGATTTCCTTTTTCAAAAACAACCATTTAAAATGCCACACTAATTCATCAGTGCTTCACACTAACTCCTCACATGCACAAACGTTCATTGCTTTATTTAACACCAACCAATCATGGCTTTCGAATAGGTCTATAAATAAGCCACAGGTCAAGTTACTCAGTTTTTCTTGCTTTGTCAATTTTATGCATTTCTCAGATCAAAAATGAAATTTTCAAAACTACTTTGTTCAACCTCCACATCATCTAGTCACTTGTGCACATCATAAAAGCAGTTTCTCATTCTTTTGAACAAGTTGTGATTGCTTTGGTACATTCATGCAACTGATTATGTACATTTGTCTGCGTTTTCCTACATTATCAGTTGCTAATGTCATGTTGCTCAAAATGTATTATATAGTTCTCTGTGCAAGTCAGACCACTAGTAAAAGTGTAGTAAACTGTGTGGTGCTGTTTGCACAAATTGTTTTGAGAAATGCACATACTTCTTTGCCAGTATTACAGTAAGGATAATTCGAGAAATGCACCAAAGTGACGAAGAAAAACTGTACTGTAGGTTTTGAACAATGGATGCAAACAATGTATTTCCTTTCTTACTTACTGTGTAATAATGTATTCAGAACCACAAATGCTTACAGTTACAGTTTTTCCAACTGCTTACACACAAAATCTTTTCATGTCACACGATTTCTCTCACTACACACCAAATCTCCAAAACCATAAGCTATTTCTCAGCCTTTGACTCAGTTTTCAATTGCATAAAACACTTTTTTCAAAACACTACACACAATTCTCTACCTAAAACACAAAAATCTAACAGGAAGTGACTTGCTTGACTTGCTTTCCTTTTCCAAACACAACCAATCAAAATCCTACACTTATTCACCAGGTCACACACACACACACACACACACACACACACACTCCTCACATGTGCAAACACTAATTGCTTAACTGATCACTAGCCAATCACTGATTTACTGTAGTATAGGCATATAAATAGGTAAAAGGTCAGAATACCTGTTTTGAACAATGGATGCCAACAATGGACAGAGAGCAAGAGGAGTAGGAGGAATAGGAAGAAGAAGAGGACGAGGGCAAAGAAGAGAAGGAAGGAGAGCCATCTCTGATGAGATTAGGGCACTTGTTGATCATGTGCTCAACCACGGTTTAACCATGAGAGAGGCTGGACTGAGAGTCCAGCCCAACTTGAGTCAATTTACAGTGGTGTCCATAATTTGAACCTTCAGAAATGAGAACAGGTATGCAACTATCTAATGACTATTTTAGCATTACAGTAAAGCACAGTAAAATACGTATGACTGCATAGTATTGCATAAACATTTGCAACTCTGAGCCATCCATTTACTGCACTGCATTGAATGATTGAGGTTGGTTATCATGCTGTACTACATTTTTCTGTAAATTGTTAGTTTTCACCGGGCTGTTCTGGTCCAAAACTGGTTTACCATCCATCCACACTTGGTAGTTTTGTACCTACCCCCATAATAGGTACAAAAACCTTTTCTAAGTCCCATAGAGGAATTCTTCTCAGCCTGGTGCTGGAAATTGTATGATCACCAACCCTATGCCCACATGGCGCTTCTCCAGGCAATGGAGGATGCATGTGGAGACATAGAGTTTGCCTCTGTCCAAGGTTGGATACACCATGCTAGGAGATACTTCCCTCGATGTTTGGCAAGAGAAAACGTATCTCGTGATGTGGAGATACGAGAGATGAAGCGTAGCTTGGCACTGGTGACTGCTCCCCCCACCAATTCCTGGACTGCCCCCCCCCTGGGACCCCACACACACAATTGTGTTCTTTACTGTATTCTAAAGAATATACTTTTGGTTTACATATGTTTATGGTTTTGTTGTATGCTACTGTATGTAACAGTAATGTTTGGCCTAATAAATATTTTCTGTTTCTACATTGCATTGGTGTTTACAGTGTACTTGTTACCCCTCTCAGCAGATTACTTTCACTTTAGAACATTGTATTGAAATGTAGATATAATCCTATGAAAGACCAAAGAGCTTTAGATTTAGAACAACAGTGTTTACATGGTATATCCAAACATTTACTATTATGAAAGAAGTGTTTGCCATTTGATGCAAATGCTTCATTCTGACATGTGTTTATGGCATTTTGAATGCAGTGTAACATTTTGATGGAGATTGTGTGTAGAGTTTTGAAAAAATGTGACATCATTTTGAAAACGTGTGTAAACAGTTGAAAAAACTGTAAAAAAAAAAAAAAAAAAAAAAAGAAAAGGAAAAAAAAAAGAAAAAGTTTGTTTTCAATCTTGCGTTCATGTTTACCATTAATTTTTCATGGAGCTTTTAACAGTTTTTCTCGACTGCTAACACACTGTAACTGATTCATTTGGCACAATTTCCCAAACCATTCATACAGTTCTTAAAACAAAGACACGTTTCTCAAAACTTTTAACACATTTCACCTGTTTTCACACATGCTCCAATTTGCTCAGTGTTTTCTGCAAAACTCTACACAAGAACAGCATCATTTTGCACAGGTTTAACCATGCTCTCATTTAGAAAAAAACATATACACAATATAACTATCTCAAGAATCTCAAAATGAACACAAATAGCACACTGGTTTCACTTTATTTTGATGATCCCTTTAACACATTCTGTTGACTATAAGTAATAAGTATTAGGGGTAGTTGTGGCCTAATGGTTAGGGAGTCGGGCTTGTAACCTGAAGGTTGCTGGTTCGATTCCCGCACCTGCAGGAATTGAAGGTGGGGATTGTGAATGAACAGCACTCTCTCCACCTTTGATACCATGACTAAGGTGCCCTTGAGCAAGGCACCGAACCCCTAATTGCTCCCCGGGCGCTGGAGTAAGGCTGCCCACTGCTCCGGGTGTGTGTGTGTGTTCACTACTCACTGCTGTGTGTGTGCACTTGGATGGGTTAAATGCAGAGCACCATTTCGAGTATGGGTCACCATACTTGACAATACGTCACGACTTAACTTGACTTAACTTAACTAACATTGCACCTACATTCCTACTTATTCTCATTAGAGTGTTAATAGAATCAAATTTAGCAAAAAAAAACAAAAGTAAAAAACTAAACAATTACTGGATAAATTGGTATTGGGGGAAAAAAACATATACTTGTTTTGTGTGTGTGTGGTAGGGGGCTGGGGGGCTCATGGATCCCGCCTTCTGTTCGGATCTGGCCACAAGACCTCGTCAGCATCACAGGCGATGTCCTCGCAGGCTACGCATCGGGGAAAATATCACCTCTTGTGCCGAATCCACCCTTGGATTGATCCCACCTCAATGTCTCCACATGCCTCTTCCATTGCTTGGAGAAGAGTCATGCGGGCGTGTGGTTGCGGATCATATACTTTCCACCTCCATGCAGAAAATAATTCCTCGATTGCATTTAGAAAGGGGCTGTAAGGGGGCAGGTGTAAAAGTGTGAAATGGTTATGGTTGTTGAACCAATCTAGGACCAGAGTAGCCCTGATGTCTCTTCCACGTCCAACTCCTCTCTCTCTTTGTCCTCCTCTTACTCTGACTCTCATTGCCTCCATGCTTGCAAAGTTCTCAAAATGGTTTACCTGAGGTCTATTTGTAGTGCTAAGGCTCAGACCGATTGGTGTTCTGTTTTCTGTGCAGGTGTTTTCAGGTGTGTATGTAAGTGCCTACAATTGCCAGATGGGTTTTGCATTTTGATCAGAGTGTTTTCCCAATGATAACAGGTGATTTCGTTTTTGAACAAAGTGTCTAATGTAAGAAAATGTGTGTAGTGTTTCGCAATAAGTGTGTTATAGAATTGCAAACAAAGTGCAAAGTTGACAATGTGTTTAAGCTATGGTTACACTGTGTTTAAGGTATGCTACAAGAAGTTTAGGTATTGAGGCTTTGGTCTAAGCATTTGGTTTTAGTGTGTAAGCAATAGGCAAAAACTGTAAATACTGTACCACATACCCTCAAACTCGTAATTGTTGAATTAATTTGTAGCCAAGCACTTTTTACATGTATTTGTGCAGAACTGAGAGTCTGTCAAGGGGAGGCAGAGAAAGTCTTTTCTCAGAAGTCTAAAAAAACTGTTATAGTATAACAAATAAGGATATTACCAATACTGTAACACAACTTGGCAGAGGATGCTGAAATTATTTATTTATTTATGTAAAGCAACTCACAGTACATTCCATCTGTATATTCAGTTGTTTGCTCTTTGAACCTTTCTCTTCTAGGGATTTTCGTCTACTGTAGGATCACTTTACAGTAAACTTTTCTTAAAGTTTATTGGTGAATTTTACTGTATGTGCACAACTATTTATGCTGCATACTGTAACAGACATCGACTTGCAAGTTGTTTCCTGTTTCCCAAAAGGAGGTTTTTGTAACAGTGTTTTGAATTGATCTCACTAGTTTTCTCTAGTCAGAAAAATAGTCTGTGTATTTGACAGCTTTATGTGTCATCTGAGGCCAAAGATTAGATTTTGACAAAAGATAATATGTTTTTGACTAAAATGTTTGACTTTGACCTGAAAGTCTGAAGTTTGCATACATTGGTATAGTTTTGAGATTGTGTTTATAGTTGTGAAAAAATGGTGAATTGTTTCATGAATTGTGTGATAGCAATCAAGAAAAACTATAATCTTTCTGCCAATTACTTTCAAACTTGTACAGAAATGTACATAGGAGCTCATGAAAGAAGAGCTTTATGTTTTGAATAACTGTGTGTATATGATGTATCCAAAAATATAATATTATGGTAAAGGTGTTTGCAACATAAGATGAATGTTTGTTTTTGAGATGTGTTTGTGATATTTTGAATGCAGTGCTTCATATTGCAAGACATGTGAGGCATTTTGCATTTTGTGTGTGCAATTCTTGGATTTGTGTGTAAAGTTTTGAAAAAAAGAGGCAAAATTTTGAAAATGTGTGTAAGCAGTTGAAAAAAACTGTAAGCAGAAGTCTTCAGAAAATGTCTTAATGGTTTGATGCAGGTTGACTTGGGGCTTCCACCACGACAAACAGGCATCGCTCTCGGAGGGGGGTGCGACAGAGTCAGTTATCGCTCATTACCCAGCATGAGCACTGAGGTCTGGTGGGCTAGCGATGCAAACTGACGAGTGGCAGACAGAGCAGCAACCCTCCAAACCCCTGGACTCATTCTGTAATGTCAGGCCGTGCCAATCACACGGACCGAAACCTTCACTCTTCTCCCCGTCCTCCAGACAGTCTTTCACTCAAGGTGCTTCGCAGAGAGAAAGAAGTCAAGCTTTTAGAGAGCAGCGGACACGGGTGGCTGCATTTCGTGGGAAATTCAGACGCTGTATGCTTCCCTCATATTCAACCATCAGCCTTCACGCCAGCTCCGCACATGCATCAGGGGAAGGTTCATCTTACCGCTCCTGTGCGTGGAGCAAAAACAGCTTTTTACATAGATATCATATATCATGCAGTCACATTTATGGCACAGAAAACCAAAGTAAGTTGGCTGAATGTGAGCAGAAGTTCATAGGAGCGTAGTCGCAGCCGTCAGCTAGCGGTGATGTATACGTACCACACTCACTATCTAATGACATCTAATGGCTTGGCCATTTTCTAAAAAGTATGAACTCTCCAGTCTGAAATGTTCTTAGAAAGGGAAATCTGGAAGCCTGTGCATCCATTACTGTCTGACTGGCTTGAGAATTTGCTATACTTGAGCATATGCATACATGGGGTTAGCAAAGCGCTGACATTAGCATGACGTTAATGGGGCTGTCAGTAGGTGTTCTCGTCTCAGAGTGGCCTGTTTCTGTTCATATCAGTCTGACATAGTAATTGCTTCGGCTGACACAAATGTCCAGATCGAAGTGCAATCAAAACCGCGGTGCATTTTTGGCGAATGGTTGGTGTATATGAATTGTTTACCAGGGCTGAGGGATTTCAGTGTGAGGTGGATCATAATTTCACACAGTCGCTGACATGCAACAGAAGAGTTTGAAAGTCAAAGCTAATGTCAGTGATGGAGCTTTATTTGTCTTTCTGTTCCTTTTTAGCATTCACTCTCTGTGTACTCATATTGATATATTCAATGTTATTGTGTGGAGCAAATTTTAATTTGGAAGGATTTTAACATTTAAAAACAGTTAGTATTTGAATGCCTACATTATAGCTGCCAATCTCTCTTTTACATTTGGAAAATGCGCAAGAATGAGGTACTTAGTGTGTGATTTTGTCTTCCACACCAATTACTATAGTATACACCAGTGGTTCCCAACGTTTTTTTCATGGGCCCCCTGAAAAACACACACACACACACACACACACACACACACACATATATATATATATATATATATATATATATATATATATATGCAATAATATTAATCTTTTCTCTTAGAAATGCACATTTGACATTGAGTTGACAGTAGTAGTTTGAGTTAGGATGCAGATGTAAATTTATGTTCATTATCAAAATCATTAAAATGTGTAAAAAAAATTGCAACAAGCTCCCTATTTATATGATTAAATTTTATTTTTCTGACTGTTTGAGTTTTATTAAAATTAACCATTGTTCTTCCATAGCAGCATACATTTACATCATGATAACCAGAGTTAAAACCACACATATAGCACCTCAATACTATGGTAAAAATCCAACTATATGATTTCTAAGTAGCCTATTTATATGTAAAACAGTAGTCTAAATACATTTATTATAAATGCACAAACGCTAGCCTATAGCTGAATCCCTGGTGAACGATCTGGATTTAAACTAGTTTATATCAGTTGACTGATATCGACTGATACTAGTTTATACCAGTCATTTGTGTTCGCTGAATTCAAGCGCTTCTCATTGGATCTCACAGCGCTGTATAGTGGTTGCGTGATTGGCAAGTAAACACATCCGTTCCCCTATCAAAAGCTACTCTCGATGCTGCGCTGAAAGCGCTTTGGGAAAACATTCTTTGTTCGACCGGTTGTGAAGCACGTGTGTCAAACACGCCAAGAATTGGCTTAAATAACCTCGGTTGGTGACGTCATGATCACATGCACCTGCGAGGTTATAAATGGACGTGACGCGGACACATCGGACGATCCTCACAGATTCTGTTTTGAGTGTTTGGGGGATGAGCACGCTGCCCTCGGGCTCGAGGGAGAATGCGAGCACTGCGATGTTCTGTCTATCAAAGTGCTTCGCGAGCCGCCGCTCCCTCGGGAAAATCCTGGGGGTCGCGTGTTGATCTGGCTGAGGCGCGTGAGACGGGTCCGCCCCTTTCTCTCACGCTCTCGCCGGATCACGAGGTCCTCGCGTGCGCTTCTTCTGAACGGGCCGAGGATTCTTCATCTCATGCTTCTGTGGAGATGGAGAGTGCCACCTCAGAGCCCTCCTCTCGCGATGATAGAGCGTATGAGGAGTTACTCGAGGTGGTAACTTGAGCAGTCCATCGTCTACAACTAGACTGGCCACAGGAGCAGGAGAACCCCAAACGCTTAAAATTAGATGACAGGTTTCTGTCAGGTGGTCGGGGGGAGGGGCCTCAGCGACGGTCTCTCCCCTTCTTTGGCGATCTCCAAGACGAGCTGGTTCGCTCATGGAGTAAGCCCTATTCGTCCCGTGTCTTCGTGCCATCGACGTCGATTTATTCGACTATCGTGGATGCAAAGGCACGGGGCTACAGCATGATGCCCCAGGTGGAAGAGACGCTTGCGGCTATCTCTCCCCTGGGACTTCATCCTCCCTGAAGAAGCCTATGCCCCCCACCAAGCCTTGTAGAATGACATCTTCGCTGGTGGGGAAAGCTTTTCAGGCAGCGGGTCAGGCTGGTGCTGCCCTGCCCACCATGGCGGTTCTGCAGGCGTACCAGGCTGACCTGCTCAAAGACTTGAGCACAGGCGGCACCATTGATGAGGAGGCGTTTTCAGAGCTTCGCCGGGCCACAGATCTGTCTCTCCGTGCGACCAAGCAGACGGCCCATGCCATCGGCCGTTCTATGGCTGCCATGGTTTCCACGGAGAAGCATCTGTGGCTTAACCTCACGCATTTGTTGACACAGGAGTTGCAAACTCTGCTGGTCAAAGGGGCCATAGAACGTGTCCCCCTGCCAGACAGACAGTCAGGCTATTACAGCCGTATTTTCTTTTTCCCAAGAAAGATGGGGGGTTGTGTCCGATTTTAGATCTTCACGGGTTGAACCGCTACCTCAGAACATACAAGTTCAAAATGCTGACAATCAAGATGATTGTTTCTCACATCCAATCGGAGGATTGGTTTGTGACAATCAATCTAAAGGACGCTTATTTTCATATAGAAATATTGCCACAACACAGGAAGTTCCTGAGGTTTCGCTTTCGGGGACGAAGTCTACCAGTATCGGGTTCTTCCGTTCGGCCTAGCCTTGTCACCCCGCACTTACACCAAATGCATGGATGCAGCTCTGGCTCCTCTACGACTCCAGGGCATCCGCATTTTAAAGCTAGTCAGTGTATTCAGTAGGTGCAATGTCAAGTCACCTTTATTTATATAGCGCTTTTACCAATACAGATTGTGTCAAAGCACTTAACAGTATCATATTGGAGGACAGAGTGTCAGTAATATATAATGATAAGATTAAACACTCAATTTTCAGTTAAAGGCATTTCATTATTGAATTCAGAGATGCCATTGTCTAGCTCAGTTTAGTTTAAATAGTATCTGTGCAATCAAATCGGCGATAATCGCTAGAAATTAGGTGTCCCCATCTGAGCAAGCCAGAGGCGACATTTTCTAAACTACATAGACGACTGGCTGATTCTGGCTCAGTCTCAGGAGCTAGCGCTTCGACATCGGGATGTCGTCCTAGCTCATCTCGAATCTCTGGGGTTGAGACTCAACGCCAAGAAAAGCGTTCTCTCTCCTGTTCAGAGGACAACATATTTGGGGGTCGTATGGGATTCGATCACGATGCGGGCACAGCTGTCTCCTGCATGCGTCGAATCCATTCTAGACGCCCTAAAGAACATCAAGCTAGGCCAGAAGATTACTCTTCATTACCTTCAGAGGGTTCTAGGTCTCATGGCAGCTGCATCTACGGTGATACCCTTAGGTCTCCTGCACATGAGATCGTTTCAGTTGTGGCTCAGAGCCAGGGAATTTCATCCAAGGGCCAATCCCCAGTGGCAAATAAGGGTTACGAGCCAGGGGCTTCGTACCCTTTCCATGTGGTTCAGACCCCGGTTTCTGACTTTGGGTCCCATTCTAGGTCCATGTTGTCATTGCAAGATGCTAACGACAGACGCATCCCTCTCCAGCCCAAGGGATCTGGAGAGGTCATCTTCTCGAATGGCACATCAATTGCCTCAAAATGAAGGCTGTATTTCTGGCCCTGAAATACTTCCTCCAGCAGTTAAGAGGCTACCATGTCCTAGTGCGGGTGGAAAACACAGCGGTAGTCTCTTACATAAATCGTCAGGGTGGACTGCGGTTGCGCTGCTTGAACGAGCTAGCGCACCAGGTTCTGCTTTGGGCACAGGACAAGTTCCTGTCCCTCAGGGCGATTTACATCCCTGGAAATATGAATGTGGGAGCAGACTTGCTGTCCAGACAAGCTGTGATACACGGGGAATGGAAACTCCACCCCGAAGTAGTCAGTCAAATCTGGGAAAGATTTTACGAAGCAGAGGTGGACCTCTTTGCTTCACAGGAGACAGCACAATGTCCCCTCTACTTCTCTGACCCATCCAGCTCCCCTGGGTCTGGACGTCATGGCCCATGTGTGGCCCAGACTGCGTCTTTACGCATTTCCCCCGGTCGCTCTGCTCCCAGGAGTCCTGGCCAAGGTCCGTCAACAGAGGTCTCTCGCCTCTTACTGATAGCGCCCCGTTGGCCGACCAGAATATGGTTCTCAGATCTAATATCTCTCTTCGACGGCTCGCCGTGGGCGATTCCGGTGAGGAGGGATCTTCTCTCTCAGGCACAGGGGACAATATTTCATCCCCGGCCCGAGTTCTGGAACCTTCATATCTGGACCCTGAGGGGGACCAACTGAGACATGCTGGCCTTCCAGCCGATGTAATAGAGACTATTCTGAGCGCTAGGGCTCCCTCCACTAGAATAACTTATGCCAGTAAATGGCGCGTTTTCGAAAGTTGGTGTACGACACACCATGCAGATCCAGCTCACTGCCAGATTGTTTCAGTACTGGAGTTTCTGCAAGAGAAACTGTCTTCAGGAACATGTCCTAATACTTTCGGTGGGGAAACACCCTCTAGTTGCCCGCTTCATTCGAGGAGCTAAGCGGTTGAGGCCGCCCACTACAGCGACAGTTCCTTCATGGGACCTAGCTATAGTGCTTGAGGGCTTAGTGGACACCCCTTTCGAACCACTAGAGTCAGCGCCTGTCAGGCTTCTGACCCTAAAGATGGTTTTTCTAACAGCTATTACTTCTCTGAAGAGAATTGGGGATTTGCAGGCTCTGTCAGTCTCGCCATCCTGCCTAGATTTTGCCCCTGGGCTGGTCAAAGCTATTTTGCATCCTCACCCTAGTTATCTTCCGAAGGTTCCATTCTCGACCATAAATCCGGTCTTTCCCGAAGCCTTCTGCCCTCCGCCGTTCACGACACCAGAGCAGGAGAAACTTCACTTACTGTGTCCAGTACATGCTCTCCAGATTTACGTCCACCACACTAGCCAGTGGCGTAAGTCGGAGCAGCTTTTCGTATGTTTTGGAGGCCGCAACTGGGGGGGCGGCTGCCACTCGACAGACTATGTCACATTGGGTGAGGGATGCTATTGCCCCAGCCTATGAGGGGCAATATGACGTCACCAACCGAAGTTATTTAAGCCAATTCTTGGCGTGTTTGACACACGTGCTTCACAACCAGTCGAACAAAGAATGTTTTTCCAAAGCGCTTTCAGCGCAGCATCTCGTTCCCGCTTTTTCGGGGAACAGGGTTACAGTCAAGTAACCCGGGACGTTCTAGTCAGCGTGGTCTGCCCTGCGCCGCTGTTTGAACTGAGCGGATATGGTCCTTCTGGCGCGGTTCAAATGAGTAGCGCTGTTTTGTTCCGCTTTCCCGCATAAACATTACATTGAATGTTTATCGAACTTGTTTTATAGAGGAAAATTATATCACTAAAATTGTAGCAGCCTAAAAACCAACCAAAGCCGCAGGATCTTTGCATCTTGAGATTTATTTTGATCGAACAAAAACTTAAAATGAAAGATTTCTTGAAGCATTTGAAGATCATTTTGAATCAAGGAAGTTTGATGAATTTAAGGTCAACAAAAAAAATGTGCGCTCTCATACTCACCCCCTTCCCTCCTTCCTTCCTACAACAGGTGCTTTAATTCTCACATAATTAGTGACACTCCCAAATTTTCTCATGGTCACATGACATCACACATGAATGTTTACATGGCTCCTATAATAATTGTAGTTATCATTTTATCACCCAGCCCTACCTCAAAGTATATCTGCTCCTGCGCCCCCCGCTGTGAACTGTGTCCAGGGTTACAAATGCTTTTAAAACTGCTAAATCCATCAAACATCTCATACATATCAGAAATCTAGTCCACTTACAGCAGACAGATTTGGCATTCAGTGAACTTACATTGCTCATTTAAAACACTGAAGTCGAAGCCATTTACAGAACAGACACTCAGTCCATTTTAAACAGGCACCTAGCTAATGTACAAGTTAGCACGTTTCCCAGTGAATCCTACAATCCATAGCCAGGTCTTTATCTCGTATTACTGCCTGTCTCTGCAGGCATCAACATCGGAGCGGTCGACCACTCCTGTCCTCCGTCTACTGCTCTAATCCAGCTAATAGAGCTGCAGTCCCGGGCCACGCTTCCTTAAACCACACTATTCACGCATTATTGCCTATTAACAGCTACAGCCTATAGGAGAAAGAGAGAGTAAGTGAGTTACAAAGAGGTGTGTTCACTCAAACCCAAAACAATTTGCTCTATGGATGAAACGGACTCAAACAGAATCAAATCAAAAAGGTCCAGATAAGAGAAAAACATGGAGCAAATGGCTAGAGCCAGAAAAAAATGGTCGAGGGTTTAAAAGGGAAAGTAGGTCAAGCTAAATAAAACTCAACAGTATGTTTTACCACTTGCCTGAGTAAAACTGACCCCTGACTATCACGTGAAACAACCAACTGTGCTTAGCAACCATTTTTTTTGCTTTATGATCTGCTAACCCTGGCGATGTACAGCATCTCTCTCTCTCTCTGTGTGTGTGCGTGTGTGTGTGTGTGTGTGTGTGTGTGTTTAGTCCTGGCTGTGTGAAATAATCTAGAGCTCCAGAAGTGTGGAAATGAAAGCCATGGCTCACTGATTCTCTCTCTCTCCTAGTAAAAACATTCTTTTCTAGGTTTTTCATGTTTTATTTTTTGAAGAGGTTGGTCCTTTATGCTACTTAACGAAGGTTTAAAAGACACTCTTGCACCTTTTTTTCTTTCTCATGTTCTCTTCAGTAACAAAAGATAGTTTTATGGTTTTACCTGCTTCGCCAAATTATAACAAAAGTTTGTGCCATTTTATTCTTAGGCACATTACTAACACTTAATATGTATTTCATTACATATGTAAAATTTACAGTAGGTGGCCAACCAAAGTGTGCTTTTTACCGCCATAGCCACCGCCGCATCTGCAAAGTGCATTTGCAGCCTTTGACCGCTGAGTGGCGCTTTAACCACAAGTTATCAAGCAAACGCATCAAACCACATTTTCGCAAAAATAGCCATCAGCTTTGCCTAACCGATGTGTTTCATTTGACGGCTGCAGTCGGCGGAAAATGAAAGAATAACACTGTAGTTAAAATATTTAATATTCACAGATTTAGTACTGATGAAGTTATGTGTGTTTCTTAGAACAAATTCAAGCAGGATAAATGTCAAGCCTATGAGCCTGTGCTTATTTTTACTCTAAGCTATACAGTATTACACCATATTTTAGATTTGAAACATTTAACATGTGTACAGTATTATTCATATAATATGAATCATGTGTTATATTAACCTAAAGAAATGGTGGTTTACTTTGCATCGTAGCATTAAAAGTGGTAGCCTATTTCAGTAGGCTAGGCTATAGGCTAAACATGGATTTATTTGGAAAATGTCAATATTCTCATATTACTTAATATTTGTCACAAGTACATTTTTAGTTTATATTTTAAAATTCCTTTAATAAAACAGCATGCATTTTTGTCACACACTTACTTTGTTTGGCTATTTGTTACCTGTCCTTTATTTTTACAGAGAACATTGTTGCATGTTTTATTAATTATTTCCTTTATTTTAACAAAATGTGAGGCACGGTATAATTTTGCGCCACGATTTAGCTAAATCATTGAAACTGAAAAGAAGGGACGGATTAATATAATGTCCTCTAAACTCAAGTTCACAGTGCACATGATGCAAAAAAGAGTTTCATTAACTGACAACTTCAGTGATTTTAAAGGGAGCCTTCTTTATTCACTTTCATATAATTTGAGTAAAACTGAAAAAAAAAAAATGCAGCCACATTTAAATGCAGGAGTGTATCCTATTCGTTAAAATTTCAGAGTGCAAGATTTGCACTGCGCATGATGCTGAGTGAAACGCGCAAGAGATGTGCTATCCAAAATGTGAAACTGCAAGCTTATTTGCAGTCTATAGCATTTTATAATTATTTGTACAATAATATTTAACTTAACCTGCTTGTCACATGTTGACCTAATTTCTTCTGTTCCCTCATTGGTTAATTAGCCCCACACCTGTTTCTGTTTTCCCTTTGATTACTTTGATTATTTAATGCCTTCTTAGCATACACAACCATAACAGAATAGCAGACCAAAAACAGTTAATTATTTAAGCGGCGTATTTATTTATTTATTTATTTATTTATTTATTTATTTATTTATTTATTTATTTATTTATTTATTTTTGTTTTGTTTTGCCCTCTCCCAAGATGGATCTACCCGGAGTCCAACTCCTCTGCCTGAAGCAGTTGGACCGTTCGCTGGAGGACCATACAAGGGACTTTCTAGATCTGGTGTGCCTTACACACTTCCCGGACCGCTCGCTCTGTGTTTTCTACATCAGCCTGAGCGAGCAGTGTAAGGCACGCCTGCCAGCAAATGGTCCCAAAGAGGATTTCGCCGCTTGTGTGGAGTGGGTGCTGATACACAACCAGTCAGCTTTCACCGTCGGCCCTGTGGAGGATGATATCACCACCGGCCCCACTCTACCACTGCCAGAGACCAGCCAGCCATCACCCCGATCTACGGAGATACTGCCTGAGCCTACTGCAGACGGAGAGCCTGAGCCCGCTGCGACTGAGCCACTACCATCCTCTGACCAAGTGCGTGAGCCGGCAACATCATCCGTCGCCGAGGGAGTTTTGGTGGAACTCGAGGGCTTGGAAGAAAGCCCCGCCCACACTCCTACAACTGGGGGTGAGCTGCAACTGTTCTCTGGAAAATATGTAGAGGAACTGAAGGACATTTTTTCAGACAGACCTTATTGACTGGTGGGGAGAAGTACAAACCTGTATCCCTGAATCTCCTGTGTCTCCGCTGGTCCCATCCAGCCCTGAACCTCCTGTGTTCCCTCCCAGCCTACCTCTCTCAAGCCAGTCAGCTCCTCGCCTCCAACACCGCTGATGCCTGTCAGTCCCTCAGTCAGCACCTGCCATGCACTCCACTCCACCGCCTCGGGACTTCCAGTCTTCAGCTCCGCCCAGAGGTACGGATCCCCTGTCTCCACTCCCAGCCTCCGAGTCCTCGACTACACCTCGGTCCTCTGACCCATCGGCTCCACCTCGGCTCCTAGCTCCCTCGTCTCCACCGTTGCCCGTCATCCCACCGGCTTCACCGTGCTCCCTCGTCCCTCCGGCTCCGCCTTGGTCAGTCGTCGACCATCCGCTGCCTCGGGACTCCACTCCTCTGGCTTTGCCTCGTCACTCCATCCCGCCAGCTCTGTCAGGCTCCTCCTTCCCTCTGGCTCCACCTGCGTCCTCAGTCTCACTGGCTCCACCGCGGTCTTCCGGATCCCCGCCTCCGCCTCAGTCGCCTGAGCCTTCAGCTCTGCCTTGGCCCTCCGGATCCTCAGGTCTGCCCTGTTCCACCTGGGTCTCCTTCTCCAGCAGCGCAGTCTCCGTCAGTCGGCCCCCTGGTGTCGTCGGACCATTCTCCTCCCTGGTTCCTCCCACCCTCCACTCCCCCTTGGACTAACTTCTGGTTTTGCCCCTTTCCCATTGCTTGCCCTCCTCCAGAACCCCCACCCTCCCTCCTCTGTTGGACTGTTTTTGTTCCGGGAGGGGGCGTTCTGTCACATGACCTAGTTTCTTCTGTTCCCTCATTGGTTAATTAGCCCCACACCTGTTTCTGTTTTCCCTTTGATTATTTGATGCCTGTGTTCTCCCTCCAATGTTTGTCTGCTATTGAGTTTGTCATATGTGTTGTGCTACTCCTTTCTCCTGGATTTCTACTGTGGATTATTATTAAAGATATTTGTTTGGACTCTACTCCTCATCTCGCGCCTTCTTAGCATACACGACCGTAACACTGCTTTGTATCGTTATTACTTAATGCAAAAGTGATTTATTAAAACAGGTTTATGAGAGTCATGCATCCATTTAATCTTGATCAAGAACAACTAATGATCAATGAATTGGAGCAGCATCAGCCGTTAGATCATTTTAAAACATCGAATAGCCTTCAATTTACAGGTAATAACTGCATCTGTCTCGGATGTAGACTTATTGATTTTTTTTATTTTAATGCAGATCCCATACTGTAACCTGAAATAAATGTGCTATATAGCCTACTATTCGTGTTTGTGCAGAAAATTATTAATGCGCATGCATGACAAGGAGGCGCCCGAGCTATCACTTGAATTTTTTTCTGATAATCAAATAACTGATAATTGGGGTGCCTCACATACATGAGAAATATATCGGTTTCACTTTATTTTGATGGTCCCTTTAACACATTCTATTGACTATATGTAATGTTGCACCTACATTTCTACTAACTCTCATTAGAGTGTTAGTAGTGTATTAGTTGACTGGTAGGGTTAGGGTTTGATTAAGTTGACACGTTCTTGCAAAGTTACTTATAGTCAGTAGAATATCTGTTGGGAGACCAACACAATAAGGAGTTAGTAGATATTAAGCAGGCAGTCTACTGATACTCTTATGAGAGTTTGTTGACATGTATTTGCAACATTACTTAGTGTCAACAGAATGTTCAAAAGGGACCATCAAAATAAAGTGTTACCAATATGCTATGCCAAGTGCTACAGAAAGCTTGAAAAAATAACTTTTATATTGATTCAATGGATTTATTGCATTTTGGGAATAAAAAAAAACGTCATGGATTTATTGCATTAAATTTTTAATTATATTTTAACCTAAAGATGCTATGTGTAAGTTTGAAACAGAAAATAATGGTTTTCGTCTTGCCACTTTCTTGGTAAAGAAAACACATTTTTACTCAAATTAATCAAAACAGATAGCGTTTTGGAACCAAACTATATATATATATATATATATATATATATATATATATATATTTCATAATGAACTGGACTGCCAGTGAGCACGCTGCTTTTTGATGCTGCTTTTGATGAATAGCCTACAGCAAAACTATAGCACCGATGATAAGCACCGTTTATTTTTCAGCCTCACATAAATTTATTAATAGAATAAAATTCTTAAGTTGTACTGTGTTGTCTAATTCATTTTTTTTTTTTTTTACATTTTTACATTTTATGGATCCCCCCCAATCTCACGTATGCCGAAATACAAAACTGTATTATTATTATTATTATTATTTAAAATATGGTTTCATTATTATTTAAACAAGTTTTAAATAGAAAGGAATGAATCATAGAATGTGATCAATTTCTTAATTCATGTCCATAATTTTCGGCATGTCATAGGCACTGTATACTGGAATAAATGTGTTTAAAAAGGCCAGATAATGAATAAGTATGTGTGACCTGCTGAAATGCATCAGATAATTATTAAATGTAAGTTTCAAGCCTTTCATTGTGACATTAATATGAGTGCCAAAATATGTGTTGGCCTAGCTAGCCTATAACACTCAACAATAAGCCACCTTTTCAATCGTTTTATTTTTTCATGCCATAGGCTAATGCACACCTCCTTAAACGTAATCTAAACATTCTGTGTTAATATCCTACTTTTTGTAGTATTTCTAGATGCTTTTCATGTCACAGTTTTAGCCCATTAATCTTGATTTCTCACAGATTATTTTTTTTCAAGTTTATTTATTTATTTATTTTTTGGTGTGAGTCAGAGTAAATTGCGACTCCAATAGTCTCACGAATGTGCAGCCAACGGCCAAGGGCAGGATTTTTCGTTCAAAACCTTTCATTAGCATGTAGATTGAAATGAAAGCTCCTTAATAATAATATTACAACACAAGGAAATTGGGTAACGCTTTATTTTGAGGGTCCCTTTTGAACATTCTGGTGACACTAAGTAATGTTGCAACTACATGTCAACAAACTCTCATAAGAGTATTAGTAGACTGTCTGCTTAATATCTACTAACTCCTTATTGTGTTGATCTCCCAACAGATATGCATTTACAGATATAGAAATGTGAAATATTCAGAAATGCTTTATAGCATACATTTATTTATAAATGACCTTTTTACATTTTATAGTTATACTTGCATCCCTTAAAACTAATATTACCGATCATTTTAAAGTTAATTTAAAAATTAAAAAGAATAATTGTCACAGAAAGTCATATATACTGTGAGAAATAAAGTCACACTTAACTTTTGAGGTCAAAACATTTGTAGTGATCACCACAGGCTGTGTACTGTATGTTACAAGAGAATCACATCAAATAAGATCTTTTGATCTAATGGTCAAAAATTTAGTGGGGACAGGATTAAGAAAACAGCTCTTTCGTGTACACACACACAACTATTGCATACTTTTAATATATATATATATATATATATATATATATATATATATATATATAGTGCTATAAGTCCTCAGATTTATCTCACTGAATCAACTGCTATATTTGTTCAGAGGACTTTAAGTGAAAGTGATGTGGTCAAGTATGGTTACCCATACTCAGAATTTGTGCTCTGCATTTAACCCATCCAAAGTGCATACACACACACACACACACACACACACACACCTGGAGCAGTGGGCAGCCATTTATGCTGCAGCACCCGGGCAGCAGTTGGGGGTTCGGTGCCTTGCTCAAGGGCACCTTAGTTGTGGTAATGAAGGTGGAAGAGAGCGCTGTACATTCACTCCCTCCACCTACAATTCGAACTCACAACCTTTGGGTTACAAATCCAACTCTCTAACCGTTAGGCCATGACTTCACTCTCCATCTCTCCCTGCTTTCATAACAGTGGTTTCCTCCAGAACCGAGTCTGAAATTCTCTATCTTCTGTGGTTCAGAGGATTAAAGAACAGAGTTTAACCCTTAACCCTAATCTGAAATTGCCTAAAATGTCCCAAATCGCCTTAAATCACCCTATATTACATCATATGCCCATCATACATTTCTACACTTGTCATCTTAAGACACAAAGACAATAAGACATTTCAGTTTTTCCCTGACCCTCGGGAATCCCAAGGAAAGAGGTGAAAATAGGATGAAAAACAACAAAATAAATAAAAAGGATTAAAATAAGTACATCGTCTGGAAAAGTGTGATCACACATAGGGTAACTGTTGCTTTTGCTAAAGATCTATGAAAAACCGCAGCATTCTGTGAAGAGAAAAAGGAGGGGGACGAGCGCGTGTAAAAGAGAGAAAAAGCTATCAGTCAGGTTGGATGTGGAGTGTTAATGGTTTGCTGATTGCTGTGCAGTAACCAGCTGTTAGCAGGTAATTGCAGCTGAAGTGTGTAAAAGCCCTGACGCCCCGCACGCAATTCAGATTCCATCAGCGCGCACACACACCCACACACACGCTTGATCCAACACTCACCACTGCAATATCTGTCAGAGCTGCCTTTATATCACTACATACTCTGGTTTCGTCACAACGTCTCAGAAAAAAAGCATAAATAAAGTGCATTTTCCATGTGAGTGTAGGCTAAAGTTTTGATTGTGAACCCGAAAGACTGACGGAAAACTGACATTCTCGTTAGTCCTCTAGACCTGCTAACATATGATTTGAATACTATATGAACCTGCTATAGAAATATGAAACACGGATGTTTACTGACAAAGACTGAAGACTCTTTACAACAATGACATCCAGGAAAGACCAAACTACCCTTAATGTGAGATGTGGAAAGCTCACAGACAGACAGAGGTTTTGTGGAGAGATGCTCTTTCTCTCTCTGTGTGAAGGTTGCCAGGCGACAGGGTTGCCTGGGAGCGTGACTTTGATGGACAGTCGCGGTGTAACAGATTGGAGCCCCTGACGTTCACAGTTTCACCGCAGCCGCTGCAACAAAATGGCCGCCACCCGAGCCGCGGCTGATCAATGACTGAGGAAGGCAATTAAACAAACTAGAGCTCGAAGAGACCCAGAGACTTCAAACCCCGTGGCCAAAAGCAACACAGCCACCCACACGCACACTTGCTCACGTACATATGCCCACATTCATCTCAAGCGCCTGTTATTGCTGCTGGCAGCTCTCAACAGGAGAGTGATCGAGTCACATGAAGTTCAAAGAAAACTTCATCTTGTGTGGGTCCAAATGGAAGAAAAAACACTCTCAAATGCATAATCCTCTATGTATATGTTTATAAATGTAAAATGTTTTTTTGCTTTACACAAATTCATACAATCCTTATTTTTATCTTTAAAAATATGTTTCTGCAGCACTTTTACATTTTTCGTTTAGCAGACGCTACAGTTCAAATGAGGAACATCTGAAGGAGACAGAAAGACAAACAGATTAAGGTTTTATTTTACAAAACACACACAGTGATTTTATTTGAGTCCCATCTATAGGGACTCCAGTGATGTACACATACACACAGTCTTTCTATATGAGGTATTCAGATGAGTTATTTGTCAGCTTTGTATTAAGAGCTGTTTGGAATGACCGTCCCTAATAAGAAATGAAGATGAAGGATCTAAATGTTTCAGGATCTGTTTAGCAGCGACTGCGCTGGTATTAATACAGCTACATATCACTGAACAAACCATCATGAACCGTCATGCACAAGCTGCTTTCATAAACACAGCAATAAACAGCAAAACGTCATCATAACTGAATGTTAAACACAAACGAGTATTTCCCTTTTATCAGAAGCACATTAAATAACACTTCATTTCAGCATTTACTCACCAATGAAAATCCACTGTCCTGTTTCAGTTGTCAGGAAAAAAAAAAAAAAAAAAACTTATATAGCCCTAACACAAAATGATTATGTAAACTTCTAGATTGCAAATACAAGTGGATTCAATATAATGAAAGGGACATGTTTGAAAATTTTCATTTATCGTCGCATTGCTACAGTATCAGCAGAATAAATGACCCGCATGTTTTTCTCCATGCTCTCGTACCTGCACTCAGATCAGCCACCGGATTACATGCTCAGGACTATTTTACATCATCTTGCGGACAAAAGAAGGAAGATCTGTGTACAGCTAACATGGAGAAAGAGTAAATGTTTCAGAGGTAGGTGAGTTGTTAACTAGCGTAAAGGTGATGATGCCTTCACAATCACATCGGCAGCGACGCTATCAGGCAGATAAATCAGAACGGTGTGGAAATGTCAGTGTCATCACGAGCGCATCAGTCGCACATCAGCTGCCGCTTTGTTTGCCTGAAATGTCATGACCCCAGATAAAAGCACCATTGTTTGCTATTTGAGATACAAGCATCAGTACACAAGTTAATTAGAAATTAGTAATGAAGAGAAGCTGCTGGTGTGTGTAAGGCAGTAATTGATACGGTGTCCATGCAAGCATGCGCTGTATGTTTGTGTTAGGATATCTTCTCCTTTTGTATAAGCCTGTTGTCTTTTATCTTAATAGAAGAGTGAGTTCTATGTGGGAGTTATCTTGCTTTGCAGCTTAAAAATGAAGAGAGATGTTCACTTTGAATAGTTTAATCTTCAGGCGTTCTCACACCTATTTAGTTTGGAGTATTTGATTCTGAACCTGCTGTTTCTTTTGTAGTTCTGTTTGTTTAGGCATGTTTGATGACTCAAATCACACTCAGACCCATACCAAAACAATCATTACAACCTCAAAACACACACACACACACACACACACACACATGTTTGTGTTTGTGAATTGTGGGGACTCTCCATAGGCGTTTCAAGAACTGTATGAATGGTTTGGAAAATTGTGCCAAATGAATCAGTTACAGTATGTCAGCAATCGAGAAAAACTGTAACCATTTTAATGTGTGTATGTCTTTAAATGAGTCTGCGTATGCCTGTCATGTGACTGAGCACATGACAGGAAATAGGAAATGGACAGCATAAAGGAGGCAGCATGCAAAACAATCAGGGTCATTGACCAAAACTGGATTGAGGAGTTACCTTTGTGGATTTACCATTCCAGAATCTCACTTTATTGGATTATCACTCTCTTTGGATTGTATATACGTAGTAGTGGGCAGAGCGAGGCTTCGTGAAACACTGAAACAGTCGAAGCAAATGTGTCGAGGCTTCGAAACAATTAAACACCCATCTCTACGGTGACACCTAGTGGCCATTTTCAAGTATTGCTCTAAAACAGGTTAGACAGAGAAGCAGTTAGGCGAATTGACGAATTATGTTGTGTTGCTGATGCACCAAGTGATTTGAGGGAGTGGATAGAGTTCTCGACTGGAATGCCGTCACCTTGGTTTTGAATCCCGGGTGAAGCATATAATTATAATAAGCATTTAAAAATTGTGTTTTTATTGTTCTATTATTGTAATGTGTTGAAACATCGGTCTGACATCTGAATGAACTCTTTGTGAATAAATATGTTATTTTGGTCATGAAAAATGGACATTAATAAAAGACATCAAGCCAAAATGTCTGACTTTTTCTTTTTTTTTTACATATAAAGATTTTTATTTAAAGATATGGATTTTCTAAACAGTGTCTCAACACTTTGTGATCTGAATTAGATTTCATACAATGCATACCTTGCTTAGATGGCCCAGCAGTGTCAATAGCAGGCCTACAGGGACAATGTTACCATCCACTGCCCCCCCCAAAAGGGCAGGATGAGTGCTCCTCAAATGGTGCATCATGGATGATGTATTATTACAGTAAACTAGCTGCCTATCACACTTTATTTTGTGTTTCCAAAATGGAAATGCTCCCACACCACATATGCATGGCATCTCTTGCGTGGGGCTTCCATTATTATGTAATTATCAATATGAAAGAATCTATGCATCAACTAGCCTATATCCTATCTCTAACTTGCTGTGCTTGTCACTATCTAACTTATATGAATGTATATGTATGCCTATATGAATGTATCAGTATATTTATCCTAATTATCTGTCAATGTCTGTAGCCTATCTACCAATATCTTAATAATAACTTTTAATCTATCCTATATATAATTAACCAAATTAGACTATAAATATCACTATATCGCAAAATCTTTCTCCTCTCACAAAAACCCACGGAGTGAAGATGCGTTAACTCCACTTTTATACTTTGTGGGAGTTAGGTTGAGAGAGATATTTGCGATTGTGTGATTTGTTCCCGACCCTGTCAATCAAACGCAGATTCGGCAGGTTTGCCACATCTCGAAACACTTGTGACACGCCCCGATGCTTTGAATCGTCTTAGTCACGTGACATGGGTGTTTCGAATCACGCTTCGGAGCAGTGTTTCGAAACATCTGCGCTTCGGTATCTCGACACTGTGTCGAAACATCAGCTTTGTGACAGCCATCCCTAATACACCGGTGGACACTTCTCACAGCACGCTGGAATTCTTAAGGACTGTTTTAATGGTATGGAACTGAAAGACTCTGAGCTTTTAACAGCCTAGGATTTCTACTGTGTTGTTTTAGCTCCCCTGTGAATATTGTAAATACATATTTGATTTTCACTTTTAACATTGTTTTCTGACTCATCTTTTTAAACACTCAAACGTCTCAGCTGATCGTCCAGAGCTTCGTTACATCTCAGCTGATCGTCCAGAGTCTCGTCAGGTCTCAGCTGATCTTCCTGAGTCCCCGGCCAAGATGGCCGCCATGCCTGATTCCCTGGCCAAGATGGCCTCCACGCCTGAGTCTCATCGCAAGATGGCTGCCACGCCTGAGTCCTTGGCCAAGACGGCCTCCACACCTGAGTCTCGCCATGTCATGGCTGTCACCAAAATTTCCCCAAAGGATTTTTTTTGGGGGGGCCATAGTACCCAAGCTCCTGCGGATGCTTTAACACATTTCATCCTCTCCTGTGGATGCAGAGCTTGGGCCAGGACTTAAAAGACTGATTACTAGTGTGTTGGACCCACCACTGATGTCAGTGCGAGCAGCTGACATTCCAGTGGTCTCTACTCTCTAAAGCCCAGCAGGCATCCCACTGCACTCCTGAGGCCTCTCCTGTCCACGAGTCTGCTCCAGAGGTCTCTCCTGTCCACAAGTCTGCTCCTGAGGCCTCTCCTGTCTATGAATTTGCTCCTGAGGCCTCTCCTGTCCATGAATCTGCTCCATTGCCTCCAGAGGTGGCAGCATCTGCTGCAGAACCTCCAGAGGTGGCAACTTCCGCTGCAGAACTTCCCAAGGCAGTGGCGCCCATTCATGAACTCACTCTCTGTCCTGTCACGACTACGGAGGCCGTTCATGAACTCACTGCCTGTTCTGTCACGGCCAAGGAGGCCATCCATGAACTCACTGTCTGTCCTGTCACGGCCACAGAGGCCGTTCATGAACTCTCTGCCTGTCTTGTTACGGCCAAGGAGGCCGCCCATGAGTTCTCTGCCTGTTCTGTTACAGCCACTGAGGCTGCTGCTAGCCTATCTATGCTCTCTGTTTCAGTCTTGCCTGATCCGCCTTGGTGGATACCTGCTCTGCCTGCTCCGCCATGGGTCCCTGCTCTGCCTGTTCTGCCATGTCTCCAAGCACCTCTGGATCTGACCTGGTGGTCTCCTGTTCCACAATTCCACAATCTGCCACTGCTCCATGGCCCAGGTCCTCCATTGTTTCATTGTCTGCCTCTGCTCCACTACCCAGGTCCTCCATTGTTTCACTGTCTACCTTTGCTCCATTGACCAGGACCTCCATTGTTTGACTGTCTGCTTCTGCCCCACGGCTCCCCCAGGCCCACCACTGTTCTGCAACTTGGACCCTGTTCCCTTGCATCGGCCTGGCCCTCCATCTCTCCCCCTGTTTCACCTCTGCTCTACCACCCTCCTGGACTTTTTGGCTTCTGTTATCTGTAGTTTAGGCGTCTGGTAGTCTCGCGTAGCCAGACTTTCAGACTGATGGCTGAAGGCCTGGAATCTATGGTAGCTTTCATTGGCCAAGGCTGCCCATGAGGCCATTTGACCGACATGTCAAACAACCAATCACAGTTCGTTTCTTTCAGCATCACGTTTCGGGGCGTGGAAATGTCACCACAATAACAGACCGGTGTATAAAACTCTCAGACGTATTTTAAAGATTCTATGCTGCGAACTTTACATATTTCACATACTTTAGAAAATCCAGCATTTATTTGATCCTGATAAGCGTTTGTCGTCACAGTTGTAAACACGACGGCTTTCTTCTTTCGTGGGGGGGTTTGGTGCCACGGCATCTTTGTTTCTAGGTGGAACGTTAAAGAACACGACACACACGTCTCCTGGAAATCCTGTATAATTCAACCAATCCGAAGACAACTTTGAAACTCCTGAAGTGTTAGCCAACGTTCCGTGGTCGTGACGTCTGAGGCTGAGACTAGACATCTGGAGCCGCCTTTTTTGAGGGGGGAATATGTAAGGTCTATTTTGGGTTCTGTTTCATGTTCTTGTTTTCATGTTTTTTATTTCGAAGTTTAGTCACGGTTCCTGTTTGTTTCATGCTTTCCTTGCCCTCATGTCTTCATGCTATTGTTCCCTTGTTCTTTGTGTCACGTTCTGATTGGTTCTCTTGTTCACTGTTTCATGTTCTGATTAGTTGGTCCTTGTTATGTGTCCAGTCTAGTTTGCTATAAGTAGTCATGTCATTGCCTTTGTTCCTTGTCGTGTATTGAAGTTGTAACCCACTGTTGGTGAGCCAGGTCTAGTCAAGTCTATTCATACCAAGTCAAGTTTGTGTCAAGTCAAGTCAAGTCTTCGTCTGTTCAGAATATGTTTGTATTCTGGGATTACTTTTGTAAATAAACTGCACTTGGGTTCTCACTATGCTCGCCTTCAGTGGACTGAAGCATTACAATATATGTATATGTATGTATATAACTGTGACTGAGTGATAAGTCCATTTAGCCATCATGGAAATGCCATTAAAAAATGGTTCTCGATGAGGTCAGAATGATCAAAATTAGATGTCTGACTTACAGCGGCATACATTATTTGCCAATTAGTAGGTGGAAATTCTTCAATTCTGATTTGTCTGGAATGCACCATTAACCCCTAAAGGGCAACTGAGAGGGGTGGAAGGATAGAAGATTGATCGACAGCTGGGCCATGAGCGATTGTAATGGAAAGGTCAACCACCATAAACAGCCATTAATGGTGTGTGTGAGAGAGTGTGAAAGAGAGAAAGAGTGTGAGTGTGTGTGTGTGTGTGTGTGTGTGTGTGTGTGAGTGTGTGAGTGTGTGAGTGTGAGTGTGAGTGTGAGTGTGTGTGTGTGTGTGTGTGTGTGTGTGTGTGTGTGTGTGTGTGTGTGGGAAAAGCAATCTAGAGACTGCTCTTATTAACAGCAAATTAATAGGGCTTTTTTTTATCTGCGCTGCAATGGAGAGCGAGTGAGCGAGAGCAGGTGATAGGTGATTATCTGAAACATCTAATGGAGGATTCTCATTTCACTGCGGAAGTAACCATAGCAACAGGAAGCAGCCACAGAGACAAAATGGCAGTTTCAAGCAGCAAACAGATTTACTGCGTGAACCGAATATTGCCTATTCATTTAAAGAAATAACGTCTAAAACAGTATGCAACGCTAAACAACATCAGGTCTGTAACATAAAAGGGATGTCTTACAGAGGCAGAGACTCTCAGAAGTAAAGATGGGCAGATGCTCTCCAATTTGTGAAAGAGTGCATAAAAAGATTGTGGAATACTTTAAAAACAACGTTCCTCAATGTCAAATTGCAAAGGCTTTGCAAATCACATCATCTACAGTGCATAACATCATCAAAAGTTTCAGAGAAACTGGAGAAATCTCTATGCATAAGGGACAAGGATTGGATTGGATTGCTTCAGTCTGTTGCGCGCTGCTGAGAGGTTTGTGATTGTAGCTCCGTGTAGCTTCGCTTTTTATTGAATCTCTACCTTACTTTCACTCCTTTTTGTCTAAAGTGATAACATATAACTTAATTCCCACCATATTTCAGGTGCTATCCTTCAAACTAATCTAACTAATTTGATCGTTCACTTTTAAAACCGCGCCTTTCGCGCCTATTATTTATTTATTTTTATTTTTTCCTCGCTCCGTTTTTCACAAGCTCATCAAACAACAGTGGTAAGTGGTAAGTTAAGTTGGTATCATTCATCAATCACGGTGAGTAATGGCTTCTTCTGCTGCTATTGTTGTTTGCACTGTCTGCCACATGTATAGTTTATCTGTCTCTGTCAGCAGCGAGGGATTCACATGTGATAAATGCAGGGAAATAGTTAGGCTGACAGAGAAGGTTTTAGAACTACAGACACGCATCCAAACTTTAGTTGAGGATAGTAAGAATGTGAGGGCTGTAGATACTGCTTTGGATGCGACTAGCTCAGGGAGTCCTGTACATTGTTCGGTTTCGGTTGAGCCCGTGCAGCAGGGCAGCTGGGTGACAGTGAGGTGGCATAGTCGCGGGTCAAAACACCACTCTTCCATTCCGATCAGAACATCAAACAGGTTCTCCCCACTCAGTGAAGCACCCACTGAGAAACCTGATGAAAGTGCTCTAGTTATTGGCGATTCTATTGTACGGAACGTGAAAATAGAGACACCAGCCACCATAGTCCATTGTTTACCAGGAGCCAGAGCGCCTGACATCTTGGCAAATTTAAAAGTGCTGGCTAATGCTAAACGTAAATTCAGTAAGATTGTTATCCACGTCGGCGCTAATGATGTTCGACTTCGCCAGTCGGAGATCACTAAAAATAATGTTAAAGAGGTGTGTGAACTTGCAAGTACGATGTCAGACAGTGTAATATGCTCTGGTCCGCTCCCTGCTTACCGTGGCAATGAGATTCATAGCAGACTGTCGTCACTTAATGGCTGGATGTCTAAGTGGTGCCCGCAAAATAACATAGGCTTTATAGACAATTGGATGAGTTTTTGGGGCAGACCTGACCTGTTGAAAAGAGATGGTGTTCATCCCTCCTGGGGTGGTGCCGCTCTTCTCTCTAGAAATATGGCACATAGTCTTAGAGCTTGTACTTGACTAACTGGAGCCCAGGTCAGGAAGCAGACAGACTGGCTAAACAGATCGTCTGCTAGCCGCCTCACGTCACAGAAGTCAGTTAACTCTCAGCACATAGAAACTTTTTCACCTAGATATCACTCTATAGAGACTGTGTCTGTTCCCCGAACTAGAAAATACAGAAAACATCCAAACCAATGTAATAGTAACAATTTAATTGATGTTCAACAAATAAAAAAACGATATAATACAGATAAAGACATGATAAAGCTTGGCTTATTGAATATTAGATCCCTTTCTTCAAAAGCACTTTTTGTAAATGATATGTTCACTGACCATAAACTAGATGTGCTTTGTCTGACAGAAACCTGGCTAAAACAAGATGATTACATTACTTTAAACAAGTCTACACCACAAGATTACTGTTACAAACATGAACCGCGTCCAAAAGGTAAAGGGGGAGGTGTTGCTACAATTTATAGAAATATTTTCAGTATCTCCCAAAGGTCGGGTTTCAAGTATAATTCGTTTGAAGTAATGGTGCTCCATATAACGTTATCCAAAGAAACAGGTATTAATGATAAATCCCCTGTAATGTTTGTACTGGCTACTGTATACAGGCCACCAGGGCACCATACAGACTTTATTAAAGAATTTTCTGATTTTCTGTCGGAGTTAGTGCTGACTGCAGATAAAGTACTAATCGTTGGTGATTTTAATATCCATGTTGATAATGAAAAAGATTTGTTGGGATCAGCATTTATAGACATTTTAAACTCTATTGGTGTTAAACAACATGTGTCAGGACCTACTCATTGTCAAAATCATACTCTAGATTTAATACTGTCACATGGAATTGATGTTAGTGGGGTTGAAATTTTGCAGCAGAGCGATGATATCTCAGATCATTATCTAGTCTCCTGTATATTCCATATAGCTAAAGCTGTAAAGCCAACTTCTTGTTACAAATATGGTAGAACCATTACCTCCACCACAAAAGACTGCTTTATAAATAATCTTCCTGACTTATCTCAGTTCATCCAACAGCTCAGAACAACTTGATGATGTAAAAGGAACTATGGACTCTCTCTTTTCTAGCACTTTAGATGCGGTTGCTCTTTTACGCTTAAGGAAGATTAAGGATAAGAGTCCAACACCGTGGTATAATGAGCACACTCGCGCCCTAAAGAGAGCAGCCCGGAAAATGGAGCGCAGCTGGAGGAAAACTAAATTAGAGGTATTTCGTTTAGCTTGGCGGGAAAGTACCCTATCCTACAGAAAAGCATTAAAAACTGCTAGATCTGATTACTTTTCGTCTCTTCTAGAAGTAAACAAACATAACCCTCGGTATTTATTCAATACAGTGACTAAATTAACGAAAAATAAAGCATCAACAGGTGTTGGCATTTCCCAAGAGCATAGCAGTAATGACTTTATGAACTATTTTACTTCCAAGATCGATACCATCAGAGATAAAATTGTATCCTTGCAGCTGTCAGCTACAGTATCGCATCAGATAGCACACTATAGATCCCCTGAGGAACAAATCCATTCTCTACTGTAGGAGAGGAAGAATTGTATAAACTTGTTAAATCATCTAAACCAACAGCATGTATGTTAGACCCGATTCCTTCGAAACTACTAAAAGAGCTGCTTCCAGAAGTCATAGATCCTCTTTTGGCTATTATTAATTCATCATTGTCATTAGGATATGTCCCCAAAACCTTCAAATTGGCTGTTATTAAGCCTCTCATTAAAAAACCACAACTTGACCCCAAAGACCTAGTTAATTATAGACTGATCTCAAATCTCCCTTTTCTGTCAAAGATACTAGAAAAGGTAATATCCTCACAATTATATCCCTTCCTAGAGAAAAATGATATCTGTGAGGAATTCCAGTCAGGATTTAGATCATATCATAGTACTGAGACTGCTCTCATTAGAGTTACAAATGACCTGCTTCTATCATCTGATTGTGGTTATATCTCTTTATTAGTTCTACTGGATCTTAGCGCTGCGTTCGACATTATCGACCACAACATTCTTTTGAATAGACTACAAAACTTTGTTGGCATTAGTGGAAGCGCCTTAGCATGGTTCAAATCATACTTATCTGACCGCCATCAGTTCGTAGCAGTGAATGAAGAGGTATCGTATCGATCACAAGTACAGTATGGAGTACCTCAAGGCTCAGTACTAGGGCCGTTACTTTTCACGCTTTACATGTTACCCTTGGGAGATATTATCAGGAGACATGGTGTTAGCTTTCACTGTTATGCTGATGATACTCAGCTCTATATTTCTTCGCGGCCCGGTGAAACATACGAAATTGAGAAACTAACGGAATGCATAGTCGATATAAAATACTGGATGACGAGTAATTTTTTACTGCTAAATTCTGAAAAAACAGAGGTGTTAGTTATCGGACCTAAAAACCCCACATGTAACAACCTAGAACATTATCTAACACTTGATGGCTGTTCTGTAAATTCTTCTTCATCAGTCAGGAATCTAGGTGTGCTGTTCGATAGCAATCTTTCATTTGAAAGCCATGTTTCTAGCATCTGTAAAACTGCATTTTTTCATCTCAAAATCATATCTAAATTGCGACCTATGCTCTCAACGTCAAATGCAGAAATGTTAGTTCATGCGTTTATGACCTCAAGGTTAGACTATTGTAATGCTTTATTGGGTGGTTGTTCTGCACGCTTGATCAGCAAACTACAGTTAGTCCAAAATGCAGCAGCTAGAGTCCTTACTAGAACCAGGAAATATGACCATATTAGCCCGGTTCTGTCAACACTGCACTGGCTCCCTATCAAACATCGGATAGATTTTAAAATCTTGTTAATTACTTATAAAGCCCTGAATGGTTTAGCTCCTCAGTACTTGAGCGAGCTCTTATCGCATTATAGTCCTCCACTGCGTTCTCAAAACTCTGGCTGTTTGATAATACCTAGAATATCAAAATCGACTGCGGGCGGCAGATCCTTTTCCTATTTAGCACCCAAACTCTGGAACAATCTACTTAACACTGTTCGGGAGGCAGACACACTCTGTCAGTGTAAGGATGAAAGAACCTGAGATACTTTGATCTCCTGAGAAACAGATAATATAAACATGCACGGGCATCTTCGAGACACCCCACAGAGTGGAGGTGCAGGAAACTTCCTTCCCTTCTGTCCATTTGTTTCTTCTTAAATCCCTTCACCCATCCTTCCTTCTACTCAGTCTGCTCAAAATGGTCAAGGTTACACTTTATTTCGATAGTCCACTTTAGACATTCTACTAACTATAAGTAACTTTGTAATTACATGTCAACTACATGTCAACTAATTCTCATTAATTAGCAACTACATGTCTACTAACTCTCAGTAGGGTAGGTTTAGGGTTAGTAGAATAAGTTGACATATACTTGCAAAGTTTCTGATGCTCAGTATGTTGTATGTTGTGGACCCATCAAAATAAAGTGTTAGAAGTTATTAAACAGATAGTCTACTAATACTCTAATGACTGCTAGTTGACATGTAGTTGCAAAGTTACTTACTGTTAGTAGAATGTCTAAAGTGGACTATCGAAATAAAGTGTTACCATGGTCAATAGTAGATTGTAATGTTCTACATGAATGCAAGTGATAGTTACAGTCATGTTTGGTATCATTTGAATTGTCTCAGGGTGTCTGGTACAATGGGCTCATTCTTACAATAAGTAAACTAAAAGGTAATACAGATCCTAAGAGTTTAGAGATATTTTGCGCACTGTAGAGGGCGGATCAGTTTCCAGTGGTTTCTATGCAAAATTACCTTTTGTCCCAAAAGGTGTTAACTTGGTCAATGCAAATTCCAATCGTTAGCCCCTGTTTCCATCTCGGGGGATGTTGGTCTTGGTCTGGGGTACTTAAGGAGGTGTTGCAAAAGGATCGGGGCGTTTTCTGTAGCCAGAAGCCCGTAGTGTGGTGTGTCTCTAGACTTCACACTATGTATTTCTATAAAGTCAGGTATGCATCTTTTACTCGTAGATTTATCTTTGAGAATTCGATGTTTTGTATTGATATGATTTGATATCCCTGAATTGGCTATGTAATTGACATAATACACATTTACCTGACTGATAATAAATTGTTACATTTGATCTTATTCTGTTTTACTCTTTACTCTTATTCTGCTTTACTCTACGTTGTATCCTTGTTAGCGACATGAGCACCGGAATGAACGAGTAAATATAAAGTAAAGAGTCACTAGAATAATCAAATATCAAAAGAATACCAATTAGAAATAGACAAACAACCAATTTGCATTCCAACCTAAATTCGAGGTTATAATAAAATGGAGTCAGATTAGTTCATAAAATGGAGTCAGATTTGAAGTTAACCTAGATTCAATAAGTTGCGCGCTGAAAAGACCGAACACGCAGGAAACCTTCACCCACGATTGGATACCGTCCTTGGACCAAATTCGTGGGCCTTACATCAGTTTAAATCTAGATTAAAGACCCATCTCTTTACCCTGGCGTACACATAACACACTAATGCGCTTCTATTATTCAAATCCGTTAAAGGATTGTTAGGCTGCATTAATTAGATCAACCGGAACCGGGAACACTTCCCACAACACACGGTGTACTCGTTATATCGTAAGTAGTATGGAATCTACGCTAATATTTGTCTGTTTCTTTCCTATGATCAGATGGTGGATCAGCACCAAGAGATGATGTCTGCAGCCCTGATTGTCAGCGGAGACCAGGACACCCAGATGACCCCCAGAGACCTCGATTAAAATACACTAAAACTAAAAAATATAACTAAAAATATAATAAAATACCTAACTACATAATACTACTATTGTTAGAACTTGAAACTTTTGAACTGTGGGTTTCTTCTGGTCAGAGGAGAACTGGCCCCCCGACTGAGCCTGGTTTCTCCCAAGGTTTTTTTCTCCATTCTGTCACAGAGGGAGTTTTGGTTCCTTGCCGCTGTCGCCTCTGGCTTGCTCAGTTATGGACACCTAATTTCTAGCGATTATTGCCGATTTGATTGCTCATATACTATTTAAACTAAACTGAGCTAGACAATGACATCTCTGAATTCAATAATGAAATGCCTTTAACTGAAAATTAAATGTTTAATCTTATTATATATTACTGACACTCTATCCTCCAGTTTGATACTGTTAAGTGCTTTGACACAATCTGTATTGGTAAAAGCGCTATATAAATAAAGGTGACTTGACTTGACAAGGCCGAAGACCTTTGTTGGATGCCCGTGGTCTTCGGGCCCTCAGACGACACTGCATCACTCATCGGCATGATTCTGTCATTGACATTAATAAATGGGCCCAGGAATACTTCCAGAAACCACTGTTGTTAAACACAATCCGCCGTGCCATCTGCAGGTGCCAGCTAAAGCTCTATCATGCAAAAAGGATGCCATATTTGAACATGGTCCAGAAGCACCATCGTATCCTCTGGGCCAAGGCTCATTTAAAAATGGACTGTTTCAAAGTGGAAAAGTGTTCTATGGTCAGACGAGTCCAAATTTGATATTCTTGTTAGAAATCACGGACGCCGTGTTCTCCGGGTTAAAGAGGAGGGAAACCTTTCAGCATGTCATCAGTGTTCAGTTCAAAAGCCAGCATCTCTGATGGTATGGAGGTGCATAAGTGCATACGGTATGGACAGCTTGCATGTTTTGGAAGGCACTATGAATGCTGAAAGGGTCTGAAAACATATGCTCCCCTACAGGCGACGTCTATTTCAGCAGGACAATACAAAACCACATACTGCAGCTATTACAACAGCATTGCTTCGTAGTAGAAGAGTCCGAGTGCTGAATTGACCTGCCTGCAGTCCAGATCTTTCACCTATAGAGAACATTTGGTGCATCATTAAACGAAAAATATGTCCAAGATGACCACAAACTCTTCAGCAGCTGGAAACCTATATAAGGCAAGAATGGGACCAAATTCTAACACCAAAACTCCAGAAACTCATAACCTCGATGCCCAGATGTCTTCAAACTGTTTTGAAAAGAAGAAGAGATGCTACACCATGGTAAACATGCCCCTGTCCCAACTATTTTGAGACCTGTAGCAGGCATCAAATTTGAAATTAGCTCATTTTGTGCATAAAATTTTAAAATTTCTCAGTTTAAACATTTGTTATGTTATCTATGTTCTATTGTGAATAAATTGACTCATGTGATTTGAAAGTCTTTTAGTTTTCATTTTATTCAAATTCAAAAAACATCCCAAAATTTCCGGAATTCGGAATGTAATCAAAACCGCTTTAAAGGGGTGGTTGATTGCGATTTCACTTTTTTAACATTAGTTACTGTGTAATGTTGCTGTTTGAGCATAAACAATATCTGCAAAGTTACGACGCTGAAAGTTCAGTGCAAACAGAGATATTGTCTTTTAAAATTCTGGCAGTTTAATGCCTCGTAGGGACTACAATGAATTACTTCCCGGGTCCATTACGTCACAAACCCAGATAAACCCCTCCCCCGTGAACACACAACGAAGGGGGCGAGGCCATGCTGCAATGCTTTAGAAAAGAGGAAGAGAAAACTAGGGGTCCACTTAAAAATCTATTCATATATGAATCGTGAGTCTATCTTCTAACGATTCTAATGGATTCAAAAGTTTCAAAATCAATGTTCTGAAGGAGGGGTTCTTAAAACTGTTCCTCGCTTCCCCTGCTCTGCACACGCTCTGCATCTCTCTCTCTCTCTCTCTCTCTCTCTCTAAATTATAAAGGTAAAGGTAAATTATGTAAATTATGTGAAAATTAGGTAAATTATGTGAAAAATAATGCTTTAAAAAAAAAAAAAAAAACGAAGCATTAACACATGTTAGACTGCACCCCATAAACACAATCAAGCCTAGAAAAAAAAAAAAAAAACAGTCAACCACCCCTTTAAAAGGCATCACGCAACCTTCCCAGCCAAGATATCATCTGAAAAAGGCCTAGAGTTTTTCAGTGATTATTCTCAGGATATTTTCAGATAGAGAGAATAACACACAAGGGCCTCACCCTAAACTATTACTTTAAAAAGACATGCAGTTTATGGTTATGACTATAAAATCAACTTTTTTTATATGAGCTCTTAATTATAAATTATGACAAATGGCTCCTCGTGCCAATTTTACAGTTTTTTTTCTGAATGCTTAAACCCTAACTGTGATTCTTATAGCACAATTTCTAAAACTATTAATACTTATAGCAAAACCACTCACTGAGTTTGCAAAACTAAAAGCACAAACACTGCTTTGCAATCAGTTTGCAATTTTGTAACACAACCTTTGCAAAACTGTAGGTACAATCCACTGCACAGCACTCTTTTTGCGGGACTGTAAACACAACTCACTGCTTTACACTCAATTTCCAAATGATCAACACACTCCTAGCAAAACTATACACATTTATGGCTACTATTTACTATTTACTACATTCACTACCACTCAGTCCGCTGTAGCTCCCGTGACCTAAATTCCCAGAATGCATTGCGGCTGTGATGACACATTCCCAGACTCTATTATAATAAGCACGAGATTGTTGGACCTAACGCTGATAATAACGTTGTTTCATCCGCGATGCTTTGAGTAATCGCATGTGTACATGCATCAACGAATAAGTTAATTTCTTTATACTGTATATTTACATTGCTACTGTTAATTTATGTTTAAAGACGTGCTTATCGCGTATGCCATAACACATGTCTCTGTAAGCTAATTCTGTTATGCAACCACTGTATAAACATTTACCGTGTTTTATTGACATATGAAATGCCGACTGTTATTCATTTGCATTCTGATGTTCTTTAATGTAAACTTTCTATTTCTAGAACCACACTCAAGTAAACTTTTCAAATTCTGAAATGAGTGGTCTGTGAGTGGTGTGTGCTTCTAATTCCTCCAACTGACATAACTTAATTGTTCTGATCAGACAATTGTTGGTGGTTGCCACCGGATATTAATAATCACCTAAGAGCTTAACAATTCTTTACAACCATGAAAGGTGCAAAAACATTATAAAGCACCAAAAAGTTGTTGTGCACTATATTTCAAGTGTTCTGAAGCTGTTCCATAGTTCATTGTGAGGTACAGATTAATTCTTAAGTCGCTGCAGCTGTCTGTCATCCTACATTCAGTGTTTAAACTGCGTGTTGCATTCAGTTATGACAGTCAAGACGATGAAACTCTCTCTAAGAGCGCAGTAACTGAGGTTTAAAACTGTTAAAAGAAAAGGCTCAATAAACTAACACACAGATTTAATACACTACTCATCAATATCTCTTCCCTTTGTACTTTGAACTTTTCCATGCGGACTTGGAGGGCTGCGCAGCCTGCGCACTGTAACTCCATGCTGCTTCAAGCACAACATTCTGCGCACAGGATGCACATAAGCGCTTTGTACCGCTCTGTATTGGAGCTAATACTTTTCATATTATAATACTCAGCAATATTTTCATTGCTACTTTTGCATAATGAAAGATTATTAATAGTCTTTCTTGTTCTGTCCTATCCATCATATGTTGCTGCCTTCATTACTTTGCTATACATTTAAAAGAAATGTATTTTAATTGTATAGTATATATTTATATAGGCCTATAAATGAAGTTCAAAATTATGTTTTTTCATGAACGTATTTTACAACAATACAAAGAGCAATGTGTAACATTTTACAAGATTTAGTTGTACACTTTTATTTGTAAATAAAAAATGTTCCCTAGAATTTATAAAATTATTGTGCACCCATGATTTTTATAGAGTATTTTTTGCTGCTGAATTGTCCACTAACCTAGTTTATGATAGTATTTTTGTCATAGACTATGATTATATATATATTTTTAATTTGTTATTTTTCATTAAAATGAAGTTATCTATATGTAGTAGATTGTATGGAGGCTGAGAGAGCTCAACGTGCTGCAAATAGAAAAAGCACCAGCAAATCAAGAAAACATCTTCATCAATTTGACAGCAGGTGCTGCAAATGCCCACAACACAACCAAATAAAGAATTTCATTTGCAGCGCGTTTCTTTGTTTGGTTTTATTGTGAGTATTTGCAGTGTGTTTCTTTATTTGGTTGTGTTGTGAGCATTTGCAGCACGTGTGTTGTAAAATTGATGAAGTTGTTTTCTTAATTTGCAGGTGTTTTTTCTATCTTGCAGCGCATTGAGCTCTCTCGGCCACCATAAGATTGTGTTTAATCAACACACCAAAGAATAATGATCAGGTCAACACAGAAAAGTATATCAATTCTACATTGATTAAAAAAAAAAAATAAAAAAAAAAACTGTGCTGATATCAGATTGGATCGGTATCGGCATCGGCAGATACTCAGAATTTTCGGTATCGGATCGGATCAGTTCTGAAAAAAATGGTATCATTGCATCCCTACACTAAACACAGCTGTGAAGCCCTCATTTTATGTTTTGGAATTAAAATTATTTCATTCAAATATTCATTTGTATAATTCCCTTAGCAGTCTTTTAAAACTTCCCAGTTTTTCCAACATGTTTTCACACAAAATGAAACTACTCTGCGTGCTGTGTACACTAATTGGATGGCAAGGCTAAACAGGCAGTGATGTATAATCGGTGGGCAGGGCTAAACAGGCAGCAACATAGAATTGGTGGGCGGGGCTAAACAGGTAGTGCTCTATAATCTGTGGGCAGGGCCAAAACATGAATGTTCGCCTTCTGCTAATTCACACCTGCACGCTAGGTGGCGCCAACCAACAATGCATTTTTTCTTCATGTAGCGTATGTATCTCATGTGGTTTACATTGTCCGCTGCTCAATATACATTGAGATATATTGCATTAAATTAAGATAAATAACTTGTGTTTCTTCATCAGAAACACAAAATATCCATAATGCTTACAAAAATACATCTGAAATAATTACAATTAGCATCAAGCTACATTGAATATGTATGTAACTATTAACGTTTTTGCTCAAAACCCACTTTAAATCATCATCGACTGCTTGTAATAACTTCTGATTGTGATCTGAAATGGATTTTGATTCTATAATAGGCAGACATTAACTCTTTGTATGTTTTATAATGAACTGATCGATACCTGCTTGTCATGTGTCATAAACATCCTTTATTGTAAAAAAAAAAAAAAAATACCATGAGTTGCATAAAAGCATATACAGAAAACATATCTTCATAATTATAGGTCTATTTGCTTTCATATTTCACATGTAGAAAAATGTTTCTCTTTTTTTATTTACAGAAGGGCAAGAGATATTATTACATGATTGACAGGTCTAGAGTGAACAAGCTCTGACTCATAAACACTCACACTCGTGGAAGATAATGGACGGTGCTCTTCAGATCACATAATTCAGTGGAGAATTAATAGAAATGTTATTCTGTATAAGGAACATGTGAGAATAGTCTGTTCTTAAATACCAACAACAACAAGAACTCAGCATTCACTCTTCTCTCTTGCGGAAAAAGTCCTCTACTTCGGTGTTTTTACGCTCGTGCTCAATACAGTCTTCTGAGATTTTAGCGTCACCGCATCGACCTTTTGGTTAACAGCAGTTGCTCTGACCATGTGATGTAATGCTCAAATATTATTGGACGGCCCATGTTTTTGCTTTTTCGCGCTCAGTGTGGAAAGGCCTTTAGACACTTAGACATCAGTAGGCTCTAAATGTAAGAGTACAGGTCACACACAAAGTGCATCTACTCTATGTATACAATATGATGCAAATGTATTTTAACTGATAATTTCTTCAACAGTGAATAGTATGACTGACCTCTCAGATCATGGTACTGACAGCTGACTGATCATGTGTTTTTATCTTCATTCTCTGCTGAGTATTAATAATCTTTGTTTATTTCTTATTTTACTGATTTTCTAATGTGAAATGAAAAGATCAAAAACCGTGTGAACATATAACAGACAGACATGCTCTTTCTTTCTGTCTCTCTCTTTATCTTGCCTGATGGCACTTTTATCTACAGCAGCAAGTAGAATCTGACAATAACATTTTTTTTTGGCCCATCATCCTAATGGTCAATAAACTGAAAGGTCAGTCATTTCAGGCCCAGATATTGCTCACAACGGTGAAGAGAATGGTCTGAATGCGGGCCAAGAGATTGGTTAGCAAATCGCAATATGGAGCTTTACAGAGTCCCGTCAAGCGCTATAAGCTTTGATGGCGGAAAATTTGGGGACAAAACATTTCCTCCATTTACTGCAGGGCCATCTCTTGCAAACTCTGAAAGAGCACTGTAGCTGTGTAAAGGTCATATTTAGAGTGTCTCTCTAACAGCACTTCAAAACAGCGTGCTTATATCCCGCACAACAAAAATGTGAACTTTTCCTGACACATGCTAATCACTCATAATGCCAGCATACATTAGCATTGTGAGGCCAAAGGTTTTGATTAGAAGGTGTTTGGGTGTTTTTGTGTATGTGAATTTTGGATGACAATGTCAGCTGATTCCTGTCACTCAGACAGCAGTGAATGGAACTAGCAGCGCCGACTGGGAACGCATGAACTGAAAAGATGAAGGTCTGTTGCTTGCATACAATGTGAGTTGCTTTGGATAAAATGTGAAAAGGTTCTTGACAACAAACAGTGAAAGTGTCCAATCGGGACTTTTTCCAGTTTTCTTTATTCCACCCATGCCACTTGAGATTTCCATATTGGTGGCAGGTGACATTTCACCATGTTGTGTAGAAAAAAATAAATGCCACACAGTAACAATGTATTCTTTCAGCAATGTAAGTAAACAATTTCAAGATAATCAGTCATGATATTTTCAAAATATTTTATATTTTAGTAAATATAAGTACAAAGAACTAAAAGTTAACTGATTGTCTTTACATTTCACTATTTATCAAAACCTAACGTTTTGATTCAAACATCTATAACACGTCAGCTGTCATTAGACAGTTGAATTTATTTGTGTGTTTGACTTGAAGTGGCATTGCGCAGACGAATTGGTGTTTGACATCTGTAACAGGGCGAACAAGACGAGAGGCGTGTGGATCCATATGCAAGCTTTTATTCACAGACATGGTCAGAAAAAGGCAGGGTCAAAACACCAGCAAACAGGTATGGCACAGGCGAGACAAACGGAGAATACAGAAACGGGAAATAATCCAGGCGATGTGCAAACACAGTCCGAAACAGCAAGGCAAAGGGTAAATCCAAGACAGGCTATAAGCATCAGGGCAGGCAGAGATCAGACAGGACGAGGTAAACCAGGCTAGAATCAAGACACAGGTAAAAAAACAGGACAGACTAGACTAGAACTCAGAAAACACAGAATGGCTCCATAAAGTTGCTATCGCTAGGAGAGTGATAAACGCAGACAATACTTGGCGATCCGAAAGAAAAAGTCCAAGGCTTATAAAATGTGTTTTAAATGGTTGCAGCTGTGTGAGTGTGTAATCAGAGCAATGGATGATGGGAACTGTAGTATGGGGTGACATGCAACAGTTTGTGTAGTGTGCAAGTCAATGTAACTGGGAGGCATTATCTGGAAGTGAGCAGACGGAACACCACGAACCAGATTCGTGACAACATCGAAGTACCACGAGAGTGATTTGAAAGCATGCAGAGCCTCTGTCCTCTATAGTTCTCACTTTACGTTGATGTCAAACACTGATCGGACATACCTTATAACTCAATACATATGTTTTCATTGTTGTAGTTTCTATAATTCTATACCTCTATGTTGTTATGTCTCTACTAAAGATGTGTTACAAGAAAGTGTTTGCAGAGATGTGACAGTCATATGACAAAGGCAACTTTTATGGGACATGTACTTCTTTAACCCATGTCTAATGTACAGCCATACAATGATCATATGATAACTCAAAAGATGAATTGGAAGAAGATTCACAGGGATAACTTATAGATAGTAATATGAGAAGGGATTCTTTTCAGAATATAATGACAAACTTGTTTACAACAGTTAAAAAACAACATTGTGATGTACAGAAAATAATTGAGGATGACCACTGTAAGAAAAAATAGACTCATTTACATTTACATTTATGCATTTAGCAGACGCTTTTATCCAAAGCGACTTACATTGCATTCAAGTTACAGTTTTTACATTTTATCAGCTCTTGCTTTCCCTGGGAATCGAACCCATGATCTTGGCGTTGCTAGCGCCATGCTCTGCTATTTGAGCTACAGGAAAGCTCATAGACTCATAGAATGGTACAGTATATAACCAGAGCAGTGAGACCCAAGATTTCGGATTTATGCAGCTGGACATCTCGATTTTATTCTCTGCTGATAAAGTCTAATTTTGACACCTGGAACCCTGGCTTCGAGAGACTTCTTTTCAAGACAGAAAAATACTTTGGGCCACCATCACCCTATTTTTATGCACACTTTGAAGTATGACATTAGAAACAAATGATGGAAACGCATATGTTGTTATGGTTATTCTTAAATGCCTGAGCAAAGTCTGTCATCAAAGTATTTCTGTATAATTGCCTCCCAGAACTATCTAACACGACTGTGTTCTCAAACAGCAGCATCCGCCTCTGAAAGCAATGACCACATTTACTGTGTTTCGTCTGCTCGCTCTTAATTTATTATATATGAAAAATATTATAATCAGTGGCTTCTCCTACTTAGTGATATTTAGTACTAGGTTTATCAGAAAGTGATGATTTTGTTCTCTTTGACCCGCTGGATGGAAACGTTGCTAAAAAAAATGTGTGATATTCCAAATTTTCCAATGTGATATTAAATTTAGGATGAAGTCAAGCAGCGTCGAAAGAGATGGGTTTTCAGCTGTCGCTTGAAAATTGTCAGGGATTCAGCATTCCGGATAGGGGTGGGAAGATCATTCCCCCAGCCAGGAGCGGTGAAAGAGAATGTTCTGGAGAGTGATTTTGAGCGTCTCTGTGATGGTACCACAAGGTGTCACTCACTAGCCGATCTCAGACTTCTGGATTGGATGCAGATTCATAATAGTGAGTGGAAGTAGGCGGGTGCCGAGCCTGTGCCTGTTCTATATGCAAGCATCAATGTCTTGAACCTGATGCGACCTGCACCCGGTAGCCAGTGCAAGAAGATAAAGAGAAGTGTAACATGGGATCTTTTGAATGAGAGAATGAGCATTATTGCCAGGTATGTTTACACATACGAGCAATTTGTTATAGTGACAGAAGCTCCACAGTGCAACAGAATGACAGCGACAGGACAGGACACAGATAATAAAGATAATAATATACAAATATACAAAATAGACAATGTACAAAATATCAAAATCACAATATATAATATAGACAATTATGTATGTACAGGTATGATATGTGCAAATTTGAAATCTAAATAAGTATGTGTGTTAAGTAAATAATGTACAATAGTGTTGTGTGTTCCATGTTTATTGTCAACTGTTCATGAGATGGATTGTCTGAGGGAAGAAACTGTTCCTGTGCCTGGTCGTTCTGGTGCTCAGAGCTCTGTAGCATCGACCAGACAGCAACAGTTCAAAGGAGGAGTGTGCTGGATGTGAGGGGTCCAGAGTGATTTTGCCAGTCCTTTTTCTCCCGCTGGATAAGTACAGTTCTTGGAGAGTGGGGAGGGTTGTACCAATGATTTGCTCAGCAGTCCGTACTACCCTCTGTAGTCTTCTGAGGTCAGATTTGGTGGCTGAGCTGAACCAGACAGTTATTGAAGTGCAGAGGACGGATTCAATGATGGCAGAGTAGAATTGTTTCAGAAGCTCCTGTGGCAGGTTGAACTCCTCAGCTGCCGAAGGAAGTACAACTTTTTGGGGCCTTTTTCACAATGGACTCAATTTGATTGTTCCACTTCAGGTCCTGAGAAATTGCGGTGCCCAGGAATCTGAATGACTCCACCAAAGTTAAGACTGCACCAGACAGCCAGCTGCTCAACCTCTTGTCAAGTAGACTCGTCATCGTCCTGAATGAGGCCGATGACTGTGGTGTCATCTGCAAACTTCAGGAGCTTGACAGAGGGGTCTAGATGTGCAGTTGTTCGTGTAGAGGGAAAAGAGCAGTGGGGAGAAGATGCAACACTGGGGGGCACCAGTGCTGATCGAACGGGTGCTGGATGAGAATTTTCCCAGCCTCACTAGCTGCTGCCTGTCTGTCAGGAAGCTTTTGATCCACTGACAGACAGAGGTGGGGATGGAGTTAATAACTGAGTTAATTTGGGCTGGAGGAGTGATGAGATGATAATGTTAAAAGCAGAGCTGAAGTCTACAAACAGGATCCTCACATAAGTCCCTGGTCTGTCGAGATGTTGTAGGATGTAGTGCAGTCCCATGTTGACTGCATCATCCACAGACCTGTTTGCTCTGTAGGAAAACTGCAGGGGGTCAAGTAAGGGTCCAGTGATGTCCTTCATATAAGCCAAAACCAGTCTTTCAAATGATTTCATGGCCACAGACGTTAGAGCCACAGGTCTGTATTCATAAAGTCCAGTAAGTTTGGGTTTCTTTGGGACAGGGATGATGGGATGATGGTGGAGCGTTTGAAGCATGAGGGGACTTTGCACAGCTCCAGTGATCTGTTGAAGACCTGTGTGAAGATGGGGGCGATCTGGTCAGCGCAGGTGCCTTCCTTCTCTTGTTCTTTCTGAAGACCTGCCGCACATTATCTTCACTGATCTGCAGTGCAGGAGGGGGGTAGAGGGGGGTTGCAGGAGGTGTGAATGGTGTTTTTTTTTTTCAAACCTGCAGTAGAACTCATTCAGATTGTCTGCCAGTTGTTGATTCTCCACAGTGCTGGGGGATGGTGTCTTGTAATTGGTGATGTCTTTCAGACCTTTCCACACTGAAGCAGGATCACTGGAAGAGAACTGGTTCCTTAGCTTTCCAGAATAATTCCTCTTTGCCACTCTGATCTCCTTTTCCAGGATGTATTTGGCCTGTTTATACAACAATCTCCCCATTCCTGCGAGCATCTTCTTTGGCCTGACGGAGCTGTCTGAGTTTTGCAGTGAACCATGGTTTGTCATTGTTGTAGGCTAAATGAGACTTGGTAGGAATCCACATGTCCTCACAGAAACTGGTATATGATGTTACAGTCTCTGTGAACTCGTCCAGATCAGTGGCAGCAGTTTCAAAAACAGTCCAATCAGTGAGTTGGAAGCAGGCTTGTAAATCCCACTCTGCTTCATTAGTCCATCGTTTTACAGTCCTTAATACAGGTTTAGCTTATTTCAGTTTCTGACTTGACTTGACTTCAGTTTCTGCCTGTAGGTTGGTATGAGATGAACTAAACGGTGATCAAAGCTGCCTGTGGGACAGAGTGATATGCATCCTTTATTGCTGTGTAACAGTGATCCAGTATATTACTGTCTCTGGTGGGACATGTGATATGCTGTCTGTATGGTGGCAGTTCACAGGAGAGATTTGCTTTATTAAAGTCTCCGAGAATTATTAAAACAAAGTCCGGTTGCTGTTGTTCTGTCTCTGTGACCTGATCAGCCAGTTTCTGTAAAGTTGAGCTCATGTGCACTTGCCGAGGAATTTAAACACTCATGAGAATGAACGAGCAAAGCTCCCACGGCAAATAGAATGGCTTACAGTTAATGAAGAGAGCTTCTAGGTCTGAACAGCACATTTTCTTTAACACAGTTACATCTGTACACCACCTTTTTTTGATGTAAAAGCATGATTTCCCCATTGATTCTGTGTCGCAGTCCGCTCTAAACAGCTGAAAGCCCGGCAGATGAAGCGCGCTGTCCAGAATGGCGTCGTTCAGCCAGGTTTCCGTGAAACGCAGAGCAGCAGAGTTTGAAAAATCCTTGTTTGCCTGGGAAAGCAGAAGGAGTTCATCCGTTTTGTAGGGTAGAGAGTGGAGATTCGTCAGATGGATGCTAGGCAACGCCGTTCTAAATCCGCACGCTGGCTCGCTTCCCCCATCTGCGAGTCCTGAAGCGTTTGACCAGAGCTTCGGCTCTGCCAACTACAATGTCCAGCAAAACGTCCGAATAATCAAAAGCTGGTAAAAGATTTTGTAGTGTGTTCTGCCGAATATTTAGCAGGTCATCCCTAGTAAAACTGATCGTGTTTGAGAAACAAAACAAACAAAAAAAAAACAGGAAAAACAAACAAAAACAGTACAAACACTGAAGAGCAAAGCACTGTAGCTGCCATCTGCGGCACCATCTTAGAACACTTCCCAAAACACCCGATGTACTTAGAAGAATGGCATCTACGCTAATATTAGTCTGTTTCTTTCTTATTCCGAGGTCACTGTAGCCACCCTGATCCAGTCTGTATCCAGATCAGATGGTGGATCAGCACCTAGAGATGACCTCTACAGCCCTGAATGTCAACAGAGGCTAGGACAACTACATAAGCCCCAGAGACTGATCCCCAGTGAAGACCCTGTCTCCTAGACGGCCATCGGGACAAGACCTTGGGAACGAGATGAGTCCTTTGCACAATCTGACTCTGCTTTAGCCTAGATTTAAACTGCTGATTTTGTCTGGCCAGAGGAGAATGACACTATTTCGACAAACTATTTCCCCGTCTAAATACTGTAAAGCTGTTATAAAGCCACCCAGCTTTATATCAAGCTGATGTAAAGCTGCTTTGACACAATTTGCATTAAAAGCGCTATACAAATAATAGTGACTAGTGACTTGGTTGTCCTGCATCTTCAATAAACAAGCTATAGATAGTCCAAAATGCAGCTGCTAGAGTCCTTACCAGGTCAAGGAAATATTATCATATTACCCAAATTTTACATTATCTGCACTGGCTACCTGTTAAGTTCTGTATCAGTTACAAAATATTAATAATTGCTTATAAGGCCCTTATTGGTTTAGCTCCTGCATACCTAACTAGTCTTCTATCACGCTACAATCCATCACACTACATAATGTCGCAAAACTCTGGACTCTTGGTAGCTCCTGGGATAGCAAAGCTCACTAAAGGAGGTAGAGCTTTTTCACATTTGGCTCCCAAACACTGGAATATCCTTCCTGATAACGTTCAGGGCTCAGACACACACTCTCTCTGTTTAAATCTAGACTAAAGACACATTATGTGAATGCTTGGCTAAAGAGATGTATCTCATAACCTTGTACTTCAGTTACATCTGATCAAATGCACATTTTATTATTTTGCTTGGGTTGAACACACAATTTCTTTGCTTAGTTGGAACAGCAGCTATGCTAATTTATCTTACCTTCTTTGTTTCTGCGACGGAATTGGCATCATGAGGTAACTAGGAATTACACAAGCTTCATTTTGGATCCAGCCCTTACAAAGACCTGAGTTGACCGAACACCTGAGAAGAGATGATGCCAAGCCCCAGAAGACCTCAGATGATGCCAACCCATGCCAAATGTAGAAAAGCATGATATAAGAAAACTGATTACATAGTGTATGAACAGTACTGTGTACGTATTCCTCGACTGTCACTAAGAATGATGAGAGAGATCAGACTAATATAGTGATGTACATTCTCCAGGGTAGATGTGTTTCCTGTCAGGGTTTTGAGGCAGTAGATTACACTAGTTCCGGGTTTAACTGGATTTTATTCAAGCCTGCCCTCAGCCTGTCTTTAATATACATTTTTGCTAGCATTTTGTACCTGATCACAGGCCTGAGCAAGACCACAGCAGTGCTTGGATAAACTAATATCAGATAAGTGGCAGAAGGGCAATATTAAGCAAATATCTAGTGCAACAGTTTAAGTGTCACTTGTGCTTTTCACCTCCCTCAGCTCTGACAAAGTCCAATGAAATTCTGTCATTGTGAGGGAACGAGAATGGGGGGCGGGGAAGCACGGAGGGAAAATAGATCAATATTTAATTTTCTCTGCTGGTGATATGTTCAGCGTCTAATCAGCAGGGACTGGGAAGATGACACCAGGAATGTCAATTAGATGAGAGGGTTCTGTTCATCGCTCTTCTTCATCAGTCACACTCCCATCCCATTACCCCTGAAGTCAAACCCAGGGTTCAGAGGGCAAATGTTTGCTAACTATCCTGTTAGATAGGCCATTTATAGTGAGGTCTGGAGTTTCCCACTGATCTGGGATCAGATGTTATGACAAACTACTTCCTCAACTTTCTCAATGTTGTGAGAACCAGTAAATCTGACCTAAAAACTGAGAAGATGGTCTTCCTCTTCTCAATGTTTTAATAATGCTATAACTCATCAGAACCTGGTCACTAAGACCTCCGCATATTAGAACTGGAACCAATTCGGTCCAATTAGACAAAAAAACAAAAAACACATTCAGTTTATAATTTACATATCGGAAAATGATAGATGATGGAGATTAAATGATGTTCTCAGATGAATTTGAGGCAGTTTGAATCATAGTATCTCTGAGTATCTTCATTCTGACATATCTGACCACAAATTCTGCTGGTTGGACGCTAGGTGGTGCTGTGGGGTCATTTCTGCTGTGCGATAGCCTACAGAATTAATCAAGGCATGCTGATTTTAAACTTGAATTCTGTTTTGAATTTCTTATTTTTATTTTATTTTTTTTTCACCACTTGAATGTAAGTTACATGGGGAAAAAAGCAACATTTTGAACAAAAAGCTGAGAAAATGGACTATGTCTGGATCAGATTCAGAACGATGATCAATATATGGATGGAGTAGATCACTTCCATTAACTCCCCCAAAGCTTCACAGTCCTTAAACATTTTCTGGATCAACGTTTCATTCAGTAATGTTAGGCAGTTTTGATTAATATGCTGTTTAATGTTTGACCATGTTATTGTACACATGTACGGAGCCTGGGAAGTCACCTGTAGGAAAAAGAAAAAAAAAAAATCTGTGGTGACTGTTTTGCAATTCGTCCCCTCAGTTTATAAACCGTACTCAGAAATTCTTAAACTGTTCCCTTGGTTTAATAAATCATGCCCACAGATTAATAAGCTGTACCCATGAATTTCCAATCTGTGCACTCAGATTTTGTAAACCATACCTTCAGTTTTTGAATCCGTACCCACAAATTCATAATCTGTGCGCACTTTTGAAATCCGTTCCCACGGGTTTGTAAACTCACAGATTTGTGGCCCCGCCCCCCACCAGCAGATTCAACCAGGCCACCTGTTTAGGTGTGGGATGCATTGTATTGAAACAGATCCCCAGTGAACACATTGTCACCTAGACAGCCATCGGGACAAGACCTCAGGAACCAGATGAGTCCTTTACACAATCTGACATTGCTGTAGTTGGAATTGAACTGCTGGTTCGTCTGGTCAGAGGAGAACTTGCCCCCCGACTGAGCCTAGTTTCTCCCAAGGTTTTTTCTCCATTCTGTCATCGATGGAGTTTTGGTTCCTTGCCGCTGTCACCTTTGGCTTGCTTAGTTGGGGACACTTATTTTCCTGCGACATCGTCTACACTGAGTTGGAAGATGACATCATTGAATTCAATAATGAAATGCCTTTAACTGAAAATTGAGTGTTTAATCTTGGCATTTTAAATTATTGAGACAGTATTTTCTTATTTTGATATTGGAAAGTTGTTTTGACACAATCTGTATTGTTAAAAGCCCTATACAAATAAAGGTGACTTGACTTGACTATTGTTTATTAAACATTATTTTTCATAGGAGCCTATGAGACCATGATCCGCACTCACAAAATAGTCGTCTTTTTAGCTTTTATTTGACATGAATCACCAATAGGATAAAACGCCGCCGCCTGGATTTTATCCTATAGCCTAAAATAAATGCTAAAAAGAAGAATAGAAAATTTCCTGAATCTTCTGAAAAAAAAAAAAAACATAGAGTTTTGAGATGAGAAGGTAAAAAGCAATACAAAACACATAATGTACCGGTTATGTTATCATTCCTTTGCTCTCTAACTCAATGCAATGTTATAATAGGCCTATTTATTTAATAATAACATTAACAATGAAGCATGTATCTAAATCTGGGGGGAAAAGTTTGGTATAATAAAATCACTAAAATAGGTCTTAATGGTCACCATATAGGTCACCATACTTGACAATACGTCACAACTTAACTTAAAAGCAGCAGGTGAGTTCATCGGTCTTCAAGCACAATGGAAAGAGTCAGAGAAAGAGGAGGACAAGGACAAGGAGGAGGAGGAAGAGGAATCAACAGAGGAAGAGGAAGACAAGAAGGTGCTCAAAGAGGACTGAATCTGACAAATGAGATCCGCGCAAGTGGCAAGTATGATAAGAACATTTCGACTGAAAAATAGGTATTGTAAAAATATCATCATCATATCAAAAACATCTGCACGGTTTCAGTAACTGCTTACAGTACTGTATTCTATGAACTACCAGCACTTCTGTTACCTTTTCCTGTGAAATTACTGTACTATTGTATACTGTTTTTTTTTTTTTTTTCTGAGGGTCAGGAACGACAAGGGGGGAAGGCCTTCTCAATCAGTTCCAAGCTTGTCAATAACCATGCCAGTTTCAACGATATCCATCAGGTCTCAACATCAACACTGGCACGCATCCTAAAAAAAAAAAAACATATTCAAATGAAGCAAATTTATCGAGTGCCTTTTGAGCGCAATTCCGAAAGGGTGAAATGACTGCGGCATGATTATGCAGAGGTATGTATTCACTTAGCAGTGTGATCTTGCGTGAGTTCATTTACGTAGATGAGGCTGGGTTCAACCTGACGAGAACACGAAGGAGGGGAAGAAACATCATTGGCCACAGGGCTATAGTCAATGTGCCAGGGCATCGTGGGGGTAATATAACACTCTGTGCAGCCATTACACAGAATGGGGTCCTCCATCACCATGCCCATATGGGCCCTTACAACACAGCACTCATACTTACATTCTTGGACCAATTGCACAACATAACAGCAGCAAATCAAATCGATCATATGCAATACATTGTTGTCTTTGCACATGTTTACATACTCTTTTCAAAATTGATAAACTTGAGTTCAAAACAATAACATAATACAAAACTTAATAAAACAGCAATTTTCTGCATTTCTACAATAATATTTTATTGCAGTAAAATATATTTAGAAAAAAAAATGAAATGCTATCAAAACCGTTGGACCAACTACAGGTGATTCCTTTTGTAGCTGAAGACCTACATGTGCTACTCCTTTACATAATTTCATTATCATCTATAAAAAAATATTTGCATTGAATAATTTGCATTGTGATGTAAACATGGACCAAGGCGGACATTGAGAAGTGGCTGAAAGAGCAAGAGGGCGACGTATGCGTGGTGGAAGAAGAATAAGAGGAAGATCGAGAGCTGTAGTCTCAGATGAGATCAGGGCAACTATAACTGATCATGTAATAAATCATGGTCTTTCAATGAGAGAGGCTGGTCTGTGAGTGCAGCCAATTCATCACTAAACACCAATGACTTGTACATATGGGTACAGTCATTTTAGACACTTCCAAAACTGTTGCAACAGAGACGGAAATACAATTTTTAAATAAATGAATTGTGTTTCCATCTTCGTTGCCACAGTTTTGGAAGTGCTTTTTCTGTTCTAAAGAAGGGGGTGTCCCAATACTTTTGTCCATATAGTGTATGTACAAGTCATCGGTGTTTAGTGATGAGTTTTAGGCTCAATATCTGCATTTAAAGTCACACCAGAGGTGTTCAGCTGGGATTAGGACTTGGCTTTCTGCAGACCAGTCAAGTTCTTCCACACTGACTCGATCGATCATTTCTTTTTGAACCTTGCCTTATACAAACGTGATCTCACAGTATTCCGTGTAATGTTCAAGGGCTTAATTAACCTCCGAATCTGTGGTGGTGTCACGGAATCGGCGAAAATTCCGTGATGGGCTCACAGAAAAAATTCTGTGATGGGCTCACAGAAGTGATACCAATGTAAGTCAGTGACAGGCATCAGCCATGCTCCACACACGGAAACCCTTAGCATCAATATGCCGACGCGATACTGGGAAATTTATCGTCATCATTATTGTTCAGAACTGGGTAGGTTTAGGGTAGGGGTGGGGTCAAGTACTCCAGTGAAAGTATAACTGCATCGGAGTCACTCTTTTTACGTGGTCCGATGCAGCGATGGTGTTGAACCAGTGAATCTGTGCATGGACCACGGCTGATGCCTTCTGTGAGCCCATCACGGAATTTTCGGCAATTCCGTGATGCCACCACAGATTTGGAGGTTAATTAAGTCCGTGAACATTACACAGAATTCTGTGAGATCAGGCTGCAACTACACAGAGGCATTGTCATGTTAGAATAGAAAAGGGTCCTGTCCAAACTGTTGCTATAAAATTAGAAGCAAACAATTCCCTAGAATATCATTATATGCTTAAAAATTAAGATTTGTACTCATGGAAATTACTAAAGTAGTCAAACCTGTTCATTATGTGGGGATGACCCAATACTTCTGGCAGTATAGTGTATCAGCAGAAGATTGCAGGGATGGATCAGGCATGCCAAAATATTCTTTCCTAGGTGTATTGCCTTAGCTGACATACAATGTGATGTGGATGAGAATCTGTGGCCAAATGCAGTACATAGAGTTGATTAGGATTCCTACAATACAATATATACAAATTTATATACAAATTCTTGCATTTTGGAATAACTTTGAAAAGTAATATATATATATATATATATATTGAAACATATAGCATCATGTCTAATTCATTCCTGTAACATATATTTTGCTGTAAACAGTAGTCCTAAGTAGGTGTCCTTCTTTTACAGAAGAAAACATTGTTTAATGTCACCTGTTGTTAGTGCTTTTTAGGTCTCACTTTTATAGATGACCAAGTGTGTTTGTTAACTGACAATCCTTGCTAGTGTTATGAAAGAATGAGCTGGTCTGAGACATGTATGAAGTGTTTTGATAGTTGTTGTGCATTTTGAATGTGGAATGAACTGCTGGGCCAAGCTGAAAGCTGGTTAGGAGAAGTGTGTGAAGAGTTTTGAAAAAGTGACTTTAGTATTGAGAGATGTGTCCTAGCAATTGTAAAAAACTGTAAACAGAAGTGTATAGTTTTTACAAGAGTGTTTAATTATGCAAAGGATCTGTAGTTTTTTGCTAATTGGGTGTGTGGTTGTGCTAATTGTGTGTAGTGTTTTGAAAATCATGCTTAAGCAATCCAAAAAAAAACTGTATTTAGCCTATAAATTACAGGGGGGGTTTTTTGTTTGTTTTTTTCAACTGCTTACACACAAAATCTTTATTTGTCTCACAATTTCTGAAACCTGACACTCAAACACCAGAACCACACACCAAGTCTGCAAAACCTTACACTAATTATCGGTATTTGACTCAGTTTTCAATTTCAGAAAACACTTTTTGCAAAACACAACACACAATTCTCTATGTAACACACACAAATCTAACAGGAAGTAACTTGATTTCCTTTTTCAAAAACAACCATTTAAAAAGACGCACTAATTCATCAGTGCTTCACACTAACTCCTCACATGCACAAACACTCATTGCTTTAACACCAACCAATCATGGATTTAGAATAGGCTTATAAATAGGCCACAGGTCAAGTTATACAGTTTTTCTTGCTTCGTCGCTTTGATGCATTTCTCAGATCAAAAATGAAATTCTCAAAACTACTTTGTTCAACCTCCACATTATCTAGTCACTTGTGCACATCATAAAAGCAATTTCTCATTCTTTTGAACAAGTTGTGATTGCTTTGGTACATTCATGCAACTGATTATGTACATTTGTCTGTGGTTTCCTACATTAACAGTTGCTAATGTCATGTTGCTCAAAATATATTATATTTGTGCAAGTCAGACCACTAAAAATGTAACTGTGAATTTGATCTAGTCTCTTTCAATCAATATCACACATACAGTAGTGTAAATTTGTACTTTTGAAATGGATATATGGCATACATAAGAAGTGCAGCCTTCTGGATTTCAGTACAGTAACTGTCATCCAAACTGTTGTCATAGTTTACATCAGGTAATAAAAACAGAGTTCACTGTTATATTGACAACATGACTAAGCATTTTGACTATCTTGTTTGTGAATAATGAAACAAGGAGTTTTTGTTTTGATGGCACTAATATGTTCATTGACATAAATACTTACTTTTGACAGATGAACTAAAGATTTTGAGTAAGTTAAAGGCTTTTGCAGGTAATCCATTGTGTGGTGCTGTGTGCACAAATTGTTTTGAGAAACGCACATACTACTTTGCCAGTATTACAGTAAGGATAATTCAAGAAATGCACTAAAGTGACGAAGAAAAGCTGTACTGTAGGTTTTGAACAATGGATGCAAACAATGTATTTCCTTTCTTTCTTACTGTGTAATAGTGTATTCAGAACCACGAATGCTTACAGTTAAAAAAAAAAAAATTCAATCTTGCGTTCATGTTTACCATGAATTTTTCATGGAATTTTTAATCTCTCTGCCAATGTCTTTCAATATTGTACAGAAATGTACATAGGAGCTCATGAAAGAAGAGCTTTATGTTTTGAATAACTGTGTGTATATGACCAAATTACTGACCAAAGTCAGTCACAGTGGCTTTGGAGGTTTATTATACAATAATAATCAAGTGCTAAGATTATCACAAATTAAACACAAGTTTTTGACGCACATCCTTTTTATTAAATTGTTGTATTCCACCTTGTACCCACTACAATTGATAGAGAATCACTTAAGACAATTTGCTGCAGGCCTATTCCACATAATAATATGCAATAAAACAATATGATTCATTAACACATAGGCTACCTAGGTGCTTACTCTTCTTCTAAAATGAATCCGTGAGTACAGTTTACAAACCCAAGGGAACGGAATGTGAAAGCATGCACACAGATTATGAATTTGTGGGTACGGATTAAAAAACCGAAGGTACGGTTTATAAAATCTGAGCACATGGATTGGAAATTTGTGGGTACGGTTTGTTAATCCGTTGGCACGATTTGTTAAACCGAGGGAACAGTTTAAGAATTCATGAGTACGGTTTATAAACTGAGGGGACAGACTGCAAAACCGTCACCATGGATTGTTTTTTTTTTTTTTCTACAGGTGACTTCCCGGGCTCCGTACACGTGTCTGTAAAGAGTTAATCTACTAAAAAAAAATATGATGATATGGTTTAGTCATAATCAATAATGTGCATTGCCGTTTGATATTTTCATTATCAAAGTGATTCCAAGAAACATACAATGCACGTCTTCAGAGCCAACCAGAAAAAAAGTCAATGCTGTTTGGTCCTTTCAAACAAATCCCTCTCTTTTTCTTCCTTCTGTCCCTCTGTCTCACTTTCAGTGGCAGTGAGTGGCCACTCTTTCTCTCAAACGCTTGTGAACTGCACAGCTGTCCACAACTTAGTGGAGACTGAAAGGTGGAACATGCCACACATGACACACTGTTTCCTTCAGCCCTCTTCTCCTCCACAATACTGACGAGCAGATCCTCAGATCCATTCTGGTGACATAATGAGGCGCAGAACAATATCAGCGTGAACATTTGACTGAGGGCTTTAAACGTCCTTGTCCAAAATGTACACACTGCTTTAGGACCTGCCTAATGACTTTTGTACCCATGAGTCATCTTGAGTTATTCCCTCTTAGATCCAAAACCCAGAGACTGATGCTTATCTCCTGCAGGAGCTCGACTTAACAATCCCTTTCATTGTCACCAATGACGAAATGGCCTGTGGCTCAGTCTGTAAGCGCTGTGTCTTTATGTTTCTTGTGCTTCTCCTGAGGGTTCTGGATCATTTGATTTCCCACAGGCAGATGATGTCAGAGTCCAGTTACTTTAGAATAAGCACAACACAGCCAATCACAGCAGCAAAAACGTGTTAGAAACGGGATTATGATGTAATGGTCAGAACATACAGCTACAACTTGAATGCTTTGACATGAATTTTGACATGAATGCTTTTTGACATCAAAATGTGATCTTATTCTTTTCCTTACTAAGTGAACAAATATTAACTCTCTGGGGTCGAGGGTTTTTTTAAGATCAGTGCAAAAGACACTAAAAATACTCTGTTGATTTTGGTCACACAAATAACTGTTATACATCAATCGAAACTGTTAAGTGTCTACTTTTATTTGTGTACACTCACAATAACAACACAACTTTGTGCTTTTGGGAAAAAAAGTAGGTGCTCTCTGTCTTCTCCTTCTCCGTTAACTGCTTTTAGAAATGCATCACTAAAATGAACTGTAACTCAGCAAATACTCAGCACACAGACATGGGAGTTATAGCTATAGAAAGCTTGGTGTCTACTTTTAAATGACTAAAGTCATATCGAAAACAAACATTCGGTGATGAAGTAATCCGTATGAAACCGACATGATGTTCAGTCTTTCCTGTCTAACACATTATCTGTAATGCGATCCCGCCCCCTCGCGCCGTTCATATGTAAGTAGCCACATGGGACGTGTGCACGTGCAAACGCCAAACACAAACAAAGAGGAGGTCCTTCATGACGGCTTCTGTTAGTTTCTGGAAGAAGATGAGTAAAGGCAGGATTTCCCTTGAAAGAAGAACACAATTTCATCCAGTAGAGGAGATCAATCTGATGAGTAAGTAATGTTTCTTTTTTGCATTAGTTAACTTTTTATTGTGACATAAACTTGAACATATTTACTAGTTGGGTTGTTCCCAAATGACAACATGATGAATGCTACGCATATAAGAATGTTTAGACCCTGTTTATTATTACAGTTTTTGCCCATTGCTTGAACACTATAGACCCATGCTTAGACTAAAGTAACACAACTTGAAGCTTTTGTTACCATACCTCAAACACATGTACCCATACCTTAAACAAAAGCGCTGCTTTGCACTCTAGTTGCAATTCTGCAACACATTTACTCCTTTATGCAACACACTTGGTACTGCATACTACACTCTATTTCATACATAAGACACTTTGTTCAAAAATGAAATCTCAGGGTGCCATTTAGAAAACACATGTATCCAAAATACAAAACACATCGGGCAATTGCAACCACTCAAATACACACCTGAAGGCACTTACTTGCAAAACTGAACACCAATCAGCCAGCTATAAAAAGCCCTCAGTTTAGCCATTTCAAGAATTTTGCAAGCATGGATGGAGGGAGAGCAAGAGACAGGGGTAGAGCAAGAGCAAGAGCAAGAGGAAGAGGAAGAGGAGGACGAGGAGGAGGACAAGGTCAAGGTCGAAGAGCCCATGCACGGACCCCTATTTTTGATTATATAAGAGCAACTTTGGTGGACCATGTCATCAACCATGGCCTGACTATGAGGGAAGCTGGGCAGAGAGTCCACCCACATCTAAGCCGCTTCACAGTGGCATCTGTAATAAGAACATTTCGACTAGAAAACCGGTATGTCTTCACCTCTCTACCTTCTACTCTACTCAGATGGTATTTACAGCACTGTACTACAGTATATCACATTACCACATCATGTGTACAGGGTATTGCAGGGTGCTAATGCTCCTTTTGCAGCCAAAGTGGTAGTTTTTGTGAAACATACCATGATTACTTACAGTATATTGAGATGTTTCAGTACAGTGGATGATACAGTATATACAGTAAAGTACTGTAAGAAAAAGACAATTTGTGGTTGCATTTCTCTATCATGACTAGAAGACCTTCTGGGGGAGGACACCAACGCCTGTTCACACAACAGCAGGAACTTGCCGTTGTGGACCTAGTGAGGGCAGACAATGCCATCCGTCTCCACCAGCTACGACAGAAAATACTTGCAGACAGCCAAGTGTTCAACAACATAAACCATGTGAGCATCAGCACCATCAGACGCATCTTGGGAAAACACAACATCACCATGAAGCAGCTCTACAGGGTCCCATTTGAGAGGAACAGCGTCAGGGTCAAAGGACTTCGAGCTGAATATGTACGGGTAAGTGTAACTGTCCTTTACATTTACAATACAGTATTGGTGAAATCCAGTAGCAGCTGAATATGTACCATATCAGTACCACATGGATCCATTCGGAGAGCTACACAGGTACCTATGTGATGGGGTGAGGGTTCTGTATGGAGTACAGTAATATGTTTTTTTTTTTGTTACAGAGAATCTTGGCCATGGATGGAGCTGCACAGCCTCATGAATTCATTTTCATTGATGAAGCTGGATTTGACCTGAGCAAAACAAGACGACGGGGTCGTAATGTAATTGGCCAAAGGGCAATTGTGCACGTCCCGGGGCAGCACGGTGGAAATATCACATTGTGTGCCGCCATAAGCCTTCGGGGGCTTCTGCATCATCATGCAAAACTAGGTCCATACAATAGCCAACATATACTCACATTTCTAGATGCTCTCCATAATATAGTTGTACAGAACAGACCAGATCAGCCCAGGTTTGTGGTGGTATGGGATAATGTCAGTTTCCATCGGGCTGCTCTGGTCCAGACCTGGTTCACCAACCACAATCAGTTTGAAGTGGTATACTTGCCCCCTTACTCACCATTTTTAAACCCTATAGAGGAATTCTTTTCGGCTTGGAGATGGCGTGTATATAGGGTGACCAACTGGCAATAGATCTGTTGCGGGACAGTAGATGTGATTTTGCGGGACAATGCGAGACACGTGTAAGACAGATACATTTACTACTGTTATGCTATTTAAATACTGATTTACATTACGTCCGTTGTCTTATGCGCCATTTTATGTTTCTGCCGGTGGATGCCCACACTCCAGGTTGCGCTTCTGGCAACATTATATCCAGGAGAGAGTATAAGTTTTGAGCGAGCACACGTAGGCCTAATGTAAACACATAGAGCACATCTGTTTTGTGTGAGAGTGAAGAGAATTCTGCAGCGGAGACATTTGTTGCACTCTCGCATTACAATAATGCATTCTGGACACTTGTCATTAAAATAACGCCATAGAAACCACCTCAAACGAACTATTAAAATGAGAAGAAAGTCGTGTTTGAAAGCTGCAATTGCGGTTTATTATTATTATTATTATTTTAATTAAAGGAGAATATCGTGTTTTTCCATGTGCGCTCGACCATTTCCGTTGGTGTGCGCGAGCACTTGATGAGGTCCGCACATCCTTTGCGCCGTCCACCCAGTCGTCATCAGCGGAAAACCCCCTCTCTACCACTGCGTCGGTTGGTTATTTTCACAGCTAGAACATGATGGCTGCGCAAATGGATTTTTAAATGCCAGTCGCAGTTTTTAATGTATTTCTTATTTTGGTATTTTAGTTTCTGGGATGCAAAAAAAAAAAATACAGAATACATCATTGAAATGCAGGACACAGCTTACGTCTTGCGGGACGCGGGACAAAGCTCCCAATTTCGGGACTGTCCCGCAAAATGCGGGACGGGTGGTCACCCTACGTGTATATGACCGCCAACCACATGCCCGCATGCCTCTTCTGCAGGCAATGGATCAGGCCTGCGGCGACATTCAGGTGACAGCAATCCATGGATGGTTTCGACATGCTAGGGGATATTTTCCCTGGTGCCTAGCGGGAGAAGACATTGCTTGCGATGTCGAAGAGGTCCTGTGGCCAGACCCCAACAGACGGCGGGATCCATGAGCCCACGTATGCAATTGCCATGATTTTCTGTGTTTACAGTATAGTGTTTTTTCTATTATTATTATTTTTTTTTTTTGCTTTATCTGAATTCATGTTACTGCAATGTACAATATTGAGTATTTTGCTTTTTTGGTTGTTTGAAAATGTGCCTCCTGAAAATATGCCTTCTGAATAAACAGTGAAAATCAAAGACTGCAGTGTTTTATATAAAGTAAACTAGTGTGTTCCCCCTGATCTGAAAGTGTATGCATATGATGCAAGTATGTGTCAATTTGTCATCAGAGTTACATTTTGAGAAAGGAATGTTAGGTTTTGATAGCAGAGTTTAGGTTTTGATAGTAGAGTTTCAATTTGACACAGATGTGAATGGTATATTTCCCAGTGTTGTGTCATGTTTACTTGTGTACTTGTGTAAAACTGTAATACTCTGTTCACAAATAGATTTTAATACCGTGCTAAACAATAGTAATTAGTTTCTCAGATGTAAAATATATTTTTTTATAGTACAAAGTACATCCTTTTATTGTACAAAGCATGCGTGAGTCTGTGGCTACAGAATCATATCATAGGCTACTATAAAATCATACATACTAGCCTATATGACTACAAAATCATAGTTGGGTTTTTCCCAAACTATAATTCCTGACTACAATGTTTGAAATCGTGTAAAACATTTTGAATATAAGCAATTCATTGTATTTAAATTTCTTATGGCGTCCCACATAGCAAACGGTCTTAGCCCAAATGTGGCCTCAAGCTGGCACTGCTGGCCTCCTGTTAGCAATGGCATGTACCCATTCAGCCAGAGCTGGGCCATGTGTGGCAATGATGGCACGGCATGGATCACGGCAAACAATATTAGGGCCGATTGTTGGTGGGAGGAGTGTGGCCCAGATCAGGCATTGACCTGACAGCATATTATGTGACCCATGAAAAAGAAGATGAATAAAATATGATAAAATGACCACAGAAAATTTAATTAAGTGTAGTATTGTTTAAATTTAATCTTTGAAATAGCAAGTCAAAACAGCAACAATATTTATCTCTTTTCTCTGTAGCTATAGTAACAATTAAAAAAAAATGCTGTTAAACAGTTTTACAAGAAGTTTTATGGCAGTGATATCAAATGCTCATTGGCTCTCGCCGGTTTCATCATAGATTGCGACATGCTGTGTTTCCGGTGATGCATGTTTTGAATAAGAAATGTGCGCTCTCACGGAGTTGATTGAGATAGTATTTTCAGCATTTAACAACTTAAATGATGCCCTGCTCCTCGCACTAAACTATTATATTCCGCCAGAGAGGACCACGACTGCAAAGCATCGTCATTTGGACTACTATGGTACTGCTCTTTGACATTTCTGCAACAAATTCTTGTGATTACATGTCTAAAGGGGTTTTCACACTGCGCTTAACCCCAGTTATCATTGTTCTAAACACCGCTTTTAACCCCGGGTAAAGACACGTTTCACACCTGTAATTTGAAAGCGGTGTTAACACTGCATTTTACCCGGGGTTATGAAACCCGGAGCAGGGTTAGCACTGCATTTGTGGTGTAAACCCCGTATTGCAGTGCTAAGTTTGTTCAGTATGAAACAAAGTGGTGTTTGCTTGTTGCTGCTGGACACTTGGCAACAGACAGCCAATCAGAAATTGAGCAGCAAGGCTCATGTCACGTAAGTAACAGGAAACACGCGTTGTGTAAACTGCAGCCGGTGAGAAGATAATATTCACGTACTTTGCTCCTTGTTTTCTTTCTTTTGTACTTTTGTCTTTGTTTTCTTGCCTTTGTGCATCATGAGGGCTTTCACATGTCGCGGCTAAAAATATGTTTAAAATGCTAAGCGCGCCGCTTTCTCTTTCTTTCCAAAGCGCTCTGTAGCTTGTGCTCACATGGCGTCTGCTATTGCTAAGCAACCATGACGTGCACTCTTCATGAAGACGCAGAAGTTTCAGCAAAGGATAAATGGATTTCCAGCACTAAATCACTTACAGTAGCTCTGCTACTAAATTTATTTAAAAATGGCTATTCCTGCCTGTACAGTTGATCAGCTGTTCCTCAATCTTCGCTGATCTAAAGACGTAAGTGGCAATGTTTTTAATAACCGACAAGACGCAGGAAAAGCCGTTTAAACAGGTTGCCTGCTTTTCATCCAATCAGAGACAGTGACACCGCAAATATGCAAATAAGAACGTTAACCGGGGTTTAGGAATGTACAGTGTGAAACGTCTGTTAATGAATACCCAGGGTTAACAGTTAACCCCAGGCATAGTATGATCAGTGTGAAACTGATTACAGATAACCCAGGATTACGCTTATCCGGGGTTTAGGATGACCCAGGGTTAACCATTTCAAGTGTGAAAAGCCCTTAAGTGTCTATCTGTTACGTTTTTCTTATAGACTGTGTTCTTTATACACTCACTCTATTTTGGTTGATTTGTTCTTCATAAAAAAAAAAAAACAAAAAAAAAAAACACTTTCAATGCAATATGTTTTTTATTGCACAGTTACATGACCTGTGAATTTTAAGGCTAATTTTCTATTCAGTTTAATGTACTTTTTTGGCATAATTTCTGCGTACATTACCGAAGCATTTCACAAAATGAATAATGGCGATTATAGTGAATGCAATAATATCAGATATAAGATTCTGTTTTTGATCTGGGCTATATAAGGCTCTGGTGTGGCTCAGATTTGGGGATTCTGGTTTACTTGAGGCTGAGAATTGGTACCAATAATAAAACCTGTTTTGGCCCAGTTCAGGGCCAGTTAAGGGTGAATACTGGCTGAGATTCGGGTCGGTTATGGCCCACGTATAGCCCTTGTCTTTAATCCAATTCTGGGCCACTTCAGGGCCATAATTCTTTGTGGTACTTGGGCCGAGGGAAAAGTGATTGTCTGGCCCGGAGCTGGGCCAACAAACATTTGCTTTGTGGGGTGATGTTTTCATACTCTATATAAAACAATAAAAGTAATATGAGTGTACACAGTAACATGATGAATGCTACGAGTCTAAGTATGTTTATTACATGTTTATTATTAATAGCCTACTCTGTTCAGAAATAGATTGTAATAATGTGCCAAACAATAATAATTAGTTTATCAGATATAAGATTTCTTTCTGTTTTTTGTTTTTTTTGGTAGTACAAAGCATGTGTAAGTCTATGGCTACAAAACCTATACATAGTCAAGTCTCAAGTCTACTTTATTTATAAAGCCCTTTCCACTACAAAGTAGACCAAAGGACTGAACAGCAACACAACAAAACTACAATACTTATCAACAATAACAGTGTCATGAGTCCGGGTCCACGATGCTCCCCCTCACCACCAGAGGTCGCCACCTCCCGTCTTCCCGGACTCAATTGCCATTACCACACACACCTGCCACTCATCACACTCCCAGCTGTTCCCCATCACCATGGTCTATTTATTCACCACACTCCCGCTACTCTGTCTGGTTGAATTATTAATTGTTTCCTAAGTTGTTATAGTTGCTGGTCGTCTGTGGACACACGCACTGTGTTGCCGTCTGTTGTGTCCCGTTCTGTATCCTGTTTTCTTTTTGCCTTGTTGGCTTTTTTGTTGTAAATTAAAGTGTTTTTTTCCCTGCATCTGGACCCAGTTCTTGTTCTTGCCGTGACAAACAGAAAAAAAAAAAAAAAAAAACAAGTAACATCATCAAAAAAAAAAAAAAAAATCAACAATTAAAAGCCATAGAAAACAAATATGTTTCCATACAGGATTTAAAAACATCAACTGAGGGTGCAGATCTGATGTCAGGTGGAAGAGTATTCCATAGCCTTGGGCCAGCAAACGAAAATGCACGATCCCCTTTAGGGCCCGCAGCCTTTCGTGGGTTAATCCTGGATAGGGTCTTCCTTACATTAGCTGGGGAAAGACAGAGTACCTGGTCGTTTGGAGATGTGGGTAGTTTCTGTGCAGGTGTGTCGTTCTGTATCTCAAATCGTGAGAAAAAGTGGTTGAGTGCCTCTGGTAGGGATGTGTCATCGTCACTGGCCTGTGGTGGGGCCTTGTAGTCAGTGATGGTCAGAATGGCTTGCCACAGGGTCTGAGTGTCTTTACTGTCGCTGAAGTTGTTGTTGATTTTTTTAGCGTACTGATGTTTTGCCTTCTTGAGGCCATGAGACAGATTGGCTCTTGTTGTTTTGAGGGCTGCTTTATCTCCTGATCTGAAAGCTTCATCTCTGGTCTTTAGCAGCCCACGAACCTCTGCTGTCATCCATGGCTTCTGGTTGGCACGTGTGGTGATGGTCTTGGTGACTGTCACATCATCTATGCACTTTTTGATGTAAGCAGTCACAGTTTCAGTGTACTCCTGTAGGTCTGTGTGGTTGTTGTAGGTGGCCGCCTCTTTAAACATGTTCCAGTCTGTGTCCTGGAAGCAGTCCTGCAGTGCTGAGGTGGCATTTTCTGGCCACACCGTGATCTGCTTTTGAACCGGTTTGGTGAGTTTCAGAAGTGGTCTGTATGCTGGGATTAGCATAACAGAGATGTGGTCCGAGTACCCGAGGTGGGGGCGGGGTTAAGCAATTGAAGTAAGCAGTAAGCAATTGAATGATCTTTGAGGTCTACAAGAGTTCATATGAATCAGGTTCTTAATATATTCTGGGGCCATATCATGGACAACTTTAAAAACATACAGCAACACCTTATATTGAATCTGATATTTAACTGAAAGCCAATGCAACTTTTCCAAAACTGGAGTAATATGCTCTCTTTTCTTTGTGCTAGTAAGGAGCCTCGCAGCTGCGTACTGGACCAACTGCAATTTTGAAATAAGAGATTGGCTTACTCCCAAATAAAGAGCAGTACAGTAATCCAAACGGGAGGAGATGAATGCATGAATTACTATCTCAAGGTCAAGAACAGACAAAAAGGGCTTCATTTTTGCAATAGTCCTCAACTGAAAAAAAGACAACTTTTCACCACACATTTAATTTGGTGATCAAACGTTAGAGCTGAGTCAAATATTACACCCAGATTTCTTATTTGGGACTGCACATTTGCTGTCCATGTACCCAACACGTCGTTTATGGCACCGTCAACTTTATTTGGGCCAAACATGATTACTTCAGATTTACTCGCATTTAGCTGTAGGCAATTTTGCTCTAACCAGCACCTCACTTCCTCAAGACATAATAACAAAGATGAATGAGAACTTGATCCTCCAGATCTAATAGGCAAGTAAATCTGAATATCATCAGCATAAAGATGATAAGACATACTGTGTTTTTAAAAAAAAATAAGGCCTAAAGGCAACAAAAAAAGTGAAAACAGAATAGGCCCCATAATGGAGCCCTGAGGTACTCCACACTCAAGAGAAACTGGAGAGGATGAAAATTCCCCAACCCTCACTGAAAAAGATCGTCCCTTCAAATAAGAAGAAAACCATTTTAAAACAGTCCCTCTCAGCCCCACTACATGTTCCAAACAATTAATAAGAATTACATGATCTATTAGATCAAAAGCTGCTTAAGACATGATGGAAAAATACTGGTAGAGAGACTACAATTCACAATAGACTTGGTCCAATAAAATCAGCTGTCGCACCAAGCAAACCTGAAGGCAAAACATCCCAACTGGTAGCTGGTCATTTCAATTGAGCAATTATATAATTAGTATAATTAGAAACCTGGTCCTAATATTTTTATTTTTTTTTCAGAGAAAACACTTAAAAACTTCTCACAACACTCTATAGATGGAGATATTGTAACAGGATTTGGATTAAACCTATTAACCTATTAATAGATTTGTAACCCACCGGATCAGGGAGGGATAATAACTGGCCACAAACTGTGGTGAAAGCTTTAGTGCTTGTACAAGCAGTTTTATTACAATTCACAAAAAAACCAATCTTAACTTAAAATAATGAATATCTAAAACACTAAGACCGACCTCATTTAGATAAGATACAAAAGAAAAAGAAAACGTTAACAACAAACCACAGGGCTCCAACCAGGCATGACTATAGGTGTGAAAGTGTACAACCATTAATTGAAATTCAAACCCCAATACTGCACAGCAATCACAGCACTCGAGAGAAAATACAAGTCACCAGGAACCACGGAAGAACCCACCACCTCACCAGTGCCAGTCACACCCATGGAAGAGACCCTGCAGCTGCCATGAAATCAGGACGGAAGACAACTAAAGAAAAGACAAAAATCACAGTAATATTAATACACGGTATACAAAAAAGCACTGGGCAATTCACCACAAATAATATATATGTAACAATAGTCGTGCTAGTCCTTTAAAATCACTGGGTCTAAGAAAGAGGAATTAAAACCCAATGGGTAGCTCTCCTTTAAGAGACCTCCAATCATAATTCATTTACACATTCGTCAATTCTGTGGACTGTGTCGCCACGGCAATCACCAGTAATACAAGCGGGGTTCTGATATTAGCACACACTTGTTTGTAGCATCAGTAAATGAATGAGATCTAGAACGCTATGCTACTGTGTGTCTATTTATAGCACGTACAGACGTAAAACTTACGCTACCCCACAGACTTATGGGGAGTGTAGTTTCGAATTCATACTTCTCCCCGTTACAACCCACCCCCATCAAAATAGATCGACGTCCCGTCGATGGAGCATGATTTCATACCCATGGCCTAAACAAACAACTTTGGGGACTGCTGGATGGCCTTATCACAGGGAGGGCTATCTGATCATTAATGCAAGAAGACTGAGGCAGATGGTGTGGGTTCCGATGACATCCTGCAGTAGATCTCTGAGTACGTCTTGGTTCGATATCACTCTGTGAAGGTAGTGGCACAACACCTGGATTCCTACTTGATCCAGATGAAGACCTTTCTGCACATTCATCTTGTGGACGTACCTCTTCCATTGGTTCTGATATGACTAGGATGGGATCTACATCTGAATTTCCCTCTTCATCTCTCATATGGGGTGGTAACCCAGGATCATCCACAGAACCGCAGACAGGACGCAACTCACACCGATGTATCTTTTTAACTACACCACTCCCATCCGCTAGACAAATAGAGTACACTGGACCTGGACCATCTGGGCCCTGGACAATCCTATACAAGGTAGGGTCCCACATATCCTGGATCTTATTTCTGCCTCTGACCTTATGCGATTTTCGATACACCAACTGACCTTCTTGCAAGGAATCATGGTGCACCTTTTCATTGTTAGATCGGGCACGTTGTGCTGCTGCAGCTTTCAGGCGGTCTCTAGCACACTTAAAAATTTGCTCCAAATTCTCCCGATGTTGTACGATCCAAGGTTCTCCATTAAGCTCGAGATTGTCCTGCCCCAAAATATAATCAATTGGTAACTGCGGTTCCTCTCCAAACAGAAGAACATATGGAGAATAACTCGTAGACTGATGTTCTGTAGTGCTGTAAGAAAACACAACTTGTGACAGAAAATCTGGCCAATGATACTTCTTTTCCACGGGAAGGGTTCACAGTAAGTCATGCATGGTCCTATTAAATCTCTCACATTGGCCATTCCCTTGAGGCCTATATGGCGTTGTGCGAGTTTTGACAATGCCATACATTTTACACAATTCCTGGATAATTCTGCTCTCAAAGCATCGACCTTGGTCAGAATGAATTTGTCTTGGCAACCCAAACAAATAAAACCAACGCTCCACTAATACTCGTGCCACAGTCTGTGCGGTCTGGTCTTTTGTTGGTAACTTTGAAAAAACATCAGTCATGACCAAAACGTTTTCAGTTCCATTAGACGATGGTTCTAATAGTGTAAAGTCAATGGCCAAAATGTCCAATGGCCTTTCTGCTCTGAGATGACCCATAAAACTTCGAACCTTTGGTCGAACTTCCTTTGCTAGAGTACAACGCTGACACTGCTTGCACCAGTCTTCAATAAACTTGTACATACCAGGCCAGTAACAACGTGTTCTGACCAAACTAGCAGTCCGCTCCACCCCTTAATGGCCATGGTCATCGTGCAGACTACTCAGAACTTCTTCCCGTAAGGACTGAGGTAACACCACTTGACGAAACTCCTTAAATCCATTTTGGGCTTGAAACCTTCGATACAAGATACCATCCACCTTCATTAGCCTTTGCCACTGACGAACTAACTCAATCACTGAAAAAGACTCGAGACTTCTCTCCTTCCGTGTTGGGGGTCTCTGACGACTCCAATACACAAGAAACCGACCAATCACTGGATCTGTCTCTTGCATCTCTCGAAGGCTGGTTTTAGTCTGAAGGGGAAAAGCAGAAATAGTTTCAACAGTTAATGTAGACTTTTGATTGTTAGCACATTGCCTTACTGCCTCTGGAATAGATGTTGTCGCTGACATCTCTGTCAGTGAAGCTGTATATTGTCTGGACAGGGAATCTGCATTACCATTAGATCGACCTGGCTTATACCTTACTTCCAAATCAAAGTCTGCAAGCTGTCCCACCCAGCGTTGCTCCAGTGCTCCAAGTTTAGCCGTCTGATAGTGACTTAAGGGGTTATTATCAGTGTAAACAATGCACTTATGGCCCAACAAATAATCTCGACTTGCAAAGGCAATAGGCCTAAGTTTGCCCTGATGGTCTTGTGACAGAACCGCTCCCAATCCTTGATGGCTTGCATCCACTTCCAAAACTAAAGTTCTACTAAAGTCCGCATAAGCCAGGACGGGGGCACTTGTCAACAACTCTTTCAATGTTTGGAATGCATGCTCACAATCTTCTGTCCAGTTTTTCTGCACACACATCTTTGATGACTTGCCTTTTTGAATATCAGGTATAATAATAAGGACTGAAAGCTCTGATCCCCAAAGATCCTTTCCATTAATCGCTGAAAAGTGCTTGGTGCATTGCACAATCCAAACGGCATCCTGTTAAACTCAAACAGACCAAAAGGTGTGCAAAAAGCAGTTTTATACTTATCCTCTTCTGCTACCGGAACTTGATTATAGCCGCTGGCCAAGTCAAGAGTTGAAAACCACTTTGCACCAGTCAACGCATCCAAAGATTCTTCTATCCTTGGTAAGGGGAAGGCATCTTTACGAGTCTTAATGTTTAATTGACGATAATCAACACACATTCGCAGAGAGCCATCTTTCTTTTTGACCAGTACTATAGGGGAAGCATAAGGGCTGCAACTCTCCCTAATGACTTGGCCATCCACCAGTTGCTTAATATGAGCTTTAACAGCCTCAAACTGACTTGGGGGAAGTCTACGGTAACGCTGACGCACAGGGGTATCTTCTAAAAGAGGGATTTGATGCTCAATCAATGAAGTACATCCCAAATCACCATCATTTTTTGCAAAAACATCACTGTATCGAATTAAAAGATCCTTAACTAATTCCTGTTCAGATTCAGAAAGCCCTGGTAATTCCAGTTCAACGTCAGATTCTGATGTAAAAGTACATGCCTGAGACTGAACTAAAATAGTATGCGTGTTATCCACTCTTTCAAAACAGAGATCCTGGTATTGTGACAAAATCACTTAAGCCCTAACAAGTGTTCCCAATCTTGCTCTTGAGGGCAAACTTACTGAAACCGTACTAACATTCACCACAGGAACTAGGACCAGTCCTTGGGCCAACTGGAGCAAAGCAGGAGAAATCAAAACCCCCGAAGGTAACCCATTACATCCTGATTCCTGTGGCTCCAGCAATGCCATGGTGTTATCATAACCAAAACCTTTTGGACAAAGGGCTGGTACTAACCTTACAAATTCTACCATATTTGTAACAAGAAGCCAACTTCTTGTTACAAATATGGTAGAACCATTACCTCCACCACAAAAGACTGCTTTATAAATAATCTTCCTGACTTATCTCAGTTCCTCAGTTTATCCAATAGCTCAGAACAACTTGATGATGTAACAGGAACTATGGACTCTCTCTTTTCTAGCACTTTAGATGCGGTTGCTCCTTTACGCTTAAGGAAGATTAAGGATAAGAGTCCAACACCGTGGTATAATGAGCACACTCGCGCCTTAAAGAGAGCAGCCCGGAAAATGGAGCGCAGCTGGAGGAAAACTAAATTAGAGGTATTTCGTTTAGCTTGGCGGGAAAGTACCCAATCCTACAGAAAAGCATTAAAAACTGCTAGATCTGATTACTTTTCGTCTCTTCTAGAAGTAAACAAACATAACCCTCGGTATTTATTCAATACAGTGACTAAATTAACGAAAAATAAAGCATCAACAGGTGTTGGCATTTCCCAAGAGCATAGCAGTAATGACTTTATGAACTATTTTACTTCCAAGATCGATACTATCAGAGATAAAATTGTATCCTTGCAGCCGTCAGCTACAGTATCGCATCAGATAGCACACTATAGATCCCCTGAGGAACAATTCCGTTCATTCTCTACTGTAGGAGAGGAAGAATTGTATAAACTTGTTAAATCATCTAAACCAACAACATGTATGTTAGACCCGATTCCATCGAAACTACTAAAAGAGCTGCTTCCAGAAGTCATAGATCCTCTTTTGGCTATTATTAATTCATCATTGTCATTAGGATATGTCCCCAAAACCTTCAAATTGGCTGTTATTAAGCCTCTCATTAAAAAACCACAACTTGACCCCAAAGACCTAGTTAATTATAGACCGATCTCAAATCTCCCTTTTCTGTCAAAGATACTAGAAAAGGTAGTATCCTCACAATTATATTCCTTCCTAGAGAAAAATTATATCTGTGAGGAATTCCAGTCAGGATTTAGATCGTATCATAGTACTGAGACTGCTCTCATTAGAGTTACAAATGACCTGCTTCTATCATCTGATCGTGGTTGTATCTCTTTATTCGTTCTACTGGATCTTAGCGCTGCGTTCGACACTATCGACCACAACATTCTTTTGAATAGACTACAAAACTTTGTTGGCATTAGTGGAAGCGCCTTAGCATGGTTCAAATCATACTTATCTGACCGCCATCAGTTCGTAGCGATGAATGAAGAGGTATCATATCGATCACAAGTACAGTATGGAGTACCTCAAGGCTCAGTACTAGGGCCGTTACTTTTCACGCTTTACATGTTACCCTTGGGAGATATTATCAGGAGACATGGTGTTAGCTTTCACTGTTATGCTGATGATACTCAGCTCTATATTTCTTCGTGGCCCGGTGAAACATACCAAATTGAGAAACTAACGGAATGCATAGTCGATATAAAAAACTGGATGACGAGTAATTTTTTACTGCTAAATTCTGAAAAAAAACAGAGGTGTTAGTTATTGGACCTAAAAACCCCACATGTAACAACCTAGAACATTATCTAACACTTGATGGCTGCTCTGTAAATTCTTCTTCATCAGTCAGGAACCTAGGTGTGCTGTTCGATAGCAATCTTTCATTTGAAAGCCATGTTTCTAGCATCTGTAAAACTGCGTTTTTTCATCTCAAAAACATATCTAAATTACGACCTATGCTCTCAACATCAAATGCAGAAATGTTAGTTCATGCGTTTATGACCTCAAGGTTAGACTATTGTAATGCTTTATTGGGTGGTTGTTCAGCACGCTTGATCAGCAAACTACAGTTAGTCCAAAATGCAGCAGCTAGAGTCCTTACTAGAACCAGGAAATATGATCATATTAGCCCGGTTCTGTCAACACTGCACTGGCTCCCTATCAAACATCGGATAGATTTTAAAATCTTGTTAATTACTTATAAAGCCCTGAATGGTTTAGCTCCTCAGTACTTGAGGGAGCTCTTATCGCATTATAGTCCTCCACGTCCGCTGCGTTCTCAAAACTCTGGTTGTTTGATAATACCTAGAATATCAAAATCGACTGCGGGCGGCAGATCCTTTTCCTATTTAGCACCCAAACTCTGGAACAATCTACCTAACACTGTTCGGGAGGCAGACACACTCTGTCAGTTTAAATCTAGATTAAAGACCCATCTCTTTACCCTGGCGTACACATAACACACTAATACGCTTCTATTATTCAAATCCGTTAAAGGATTGTTAGGCTGCATTAATTAGATCAACCGGAACCGGGAACACTTCCCACAACACACGATGTACTCGTTACATCGTAAGTAGAATGGCATCTACGCTAATATTTGTCTGTTTCTTTCCTATGATCAGATGGTGGATCAGCACCAAGAGATGATGTCTGCAGCCCTGATCGTCAGCGGAGACCAGCACACCCAGATGACCCCAAGAGACCTCGATTACACTAAAACTAAAAAATATAACTAAAAATATAATAAAATACCTAACTACATAATACTACTATTGTTAGAACCTGAAACTTTTGAACTGTGGGTGTCGTCTGGTCAGAGGAGAACTGGCCCCCCGACTGAGCCTGGTTTCTCCCAAGGTTTTTTTTTCTCCATTCTGTCACAGAGGGAGTTTTGGTTCCTTGCCGCTGTCGCCTCTGGCTTGCTCAGTTGGGGACACCTAATTTCTAGTGATTATCACTGATTTGATTGCTCATATACTATTTAAACTAAACTGAGCTAGACAATGACATCTCTGAATTCAATAATGAAATGCCTTTAACTGAAAATTAAATGTTTAATCTTATTATATATTACTGACACTCTATCCTCCAATTTGATACTGTTAAGTGCTTTGACACAATCTGTATTGGTAAAAGCGCTATATAAATAAAGGTGAAAAAAAAAAAAAAAAAAACCTTAATGTGCCTGCTGGGATCTGCAATGGATAGTCAGGCTGCACTCGCACATGACCAATAAACCCAGCTGTAGAGGTATTTTCGGCTCTCTGGCATTCCAACAGAACATCTTTCCATCCTGGCTCTGCTTGCTTAACTGAAGATGCTGAAAATAATGCTGGACCATACTGTTCAAACAACTCACTGTAGCATTGACCAATAACGTTCATACCCAACAACCCTGGGGTAAGCGCCCTTCCTTGATGTAACGTAGCCTCAACTGGATCTTTAACTACCAGAACGCCTCTTCTTGGAATAGTTTGTCCCAACACTAACATGTCAGTCTCAAAATATCTGACATATGGGATTTCTAAACCATTTGCAGCTTTCAACTGAAGCCAACTACATTCTTGAAGGGCCTCTTCACCCAATGATTTAAAATTGCTATGAAAAAACGATTCCGTTATCGTAGTTACCATGGAACCGGTATCCAAAAGGCATGGGACAGTAACTCTCCCCATCTGAACAGTTACTTTTGGACACTGACCAACCATCCGTTGTAAAACAGAAGGACACACTGGGATAGATGCCTGAGAGCCATTACTACCCTTTTCTGTTGTCTGGCTCATGACAGCAGAGGGTACTAGTTTAAAGGCTCTTCAGCAGAAATTTCACCAACATTAACTGTCGGTGATCTAGAACTAGTATCAACTGGCCAAGGCTGTCGACAGTATCTGGCAATGTGACCAAGCTTATTACAGCGTAAGCATCTTCGAGTATTCGGTCTAGGAGAAGTGGGGGTAATATTTTCACATCTAGGCTTAAATTCATTAAGACACTTCGTAATAGCATCTATCTGCTTTTGCTGACTTTTAAGCATATCTTTAATTTCACTCAGCTCAGCTGATTCTGTGACCCGGTTCATTTTCCCATCAAACTGGACTACCCTACCTTGTGATTTATTACACCATGGTTGTGACACCAATGTAGCTATACCCATTTCTCCTTCCTCCACCCACCTAATTGCTTCACCCCTCACATCTAGGAGGGAACAAGAAGGCTTTTGTCTCACAAGTCTTTTAAGTTCACGTCGCAGAGTGACCTCTCTAACATGCTCTACAAACTGGTCTCGTAACACCTGATCAGCATTAGGAACACTTCCTGGATTACTGCTCATAACTGCTTGCATTAATGACATTAATGAATGGGAGAATTCCATTAGAGACTCTCCCTCCTGCTGTTTCCTCTCAAAAAACTTTTGTTGTAACTGCACAAAAGTCTGCTTACCATGATACATATTCTTTAAAATAGTGAAAATATGTTCCGGGGTTTCTCTCTCAACAGCAGGACAGAGCTTTATCTCCATCCTTGCTTCTCCCCCTAAATGATCCAGTAAAAACAACACTTGTTCCCTATCAGACCAACCTCTCCCCTCAATACACATATTGGCTTCCTCAATCCACTCCTCCAAACTCAAAGTCGATGAATCAGAAAGTCCATAGAAACGTGGGCACTTTCTCTCTCTCGGAACATACAGCACCCTGTTAAGAGACATTGGTGGAGTATTAACTGTAGAAGCAGACGGATTTGAAGCCTGTCCATTAGATGGTGATGCTTGACTTCTCAGCTGATCATTCAATGCTTGCAAACTACGCAGCTGTTCACGCAGGTTCATTAATTCTTGCTGCAAATCTTCAGACATACTGGAAGAAAATTCCAAAAAAAAAAAAAATCAAGATATTCAACAGAAGAGAGGAGGCTTCTAGGAAGATCAAGACAGCTGCCTTCTTGCACGACTATTTACTAATACATTTACCTATTAATTACCAACAATAAATGGTGAAGCCCAATCAAACCAGCAAAAAAAACAAACAAACATTAAGCACACACCACAATGGCCAGATAGAAAGTAGAGCCAAAAAAAAATGACCCTGCCGACTACGCCAATTTGTAACCCACCGAATCAGGGAGGGATAATAACTGGCCACAAACTGTGGTGAAAGCTTTAGTGCTTGTACAAGCAGTTTTATTACAATTCACAAAAAAAACAATCTTAACTTAAAATAATGAATATCTAAAACACTAAGACCGACCTCATTTAGATAAGATACAAAAGAAAAAGAAAAAGAAAAAGAAAACGTTAACAACAAACCACAGGGCTCCAATCGGGCACGACTATAGGTGTGAAAGTGTACAACCATTAATTGAAATTCAAACCCCAATACGGCACAGCAATCACAGCACTCGAGAGAAAATACAAGTCACCAGGAACCACGGAAGAACCCACCACCTCACCAGTGCCAGTCACACCCATGGAGGAGACCCTGCAGCTGCCATGAAATCAGGACGGAAGACAACTAAAGAAAAGACAAAAATCACAGTAATATTAATACACGGTATACAAAAAAGCACTGGGCAATTCACCACAAATAATATATATGTAACAATAGTCGTGCTAGTCCTTTAAAATCACTGGATCTAAGAAAGAGGAATTAAAACCCAATGGGTAGCTCTCCTTTAAGAGACCTCCAATCATAATTCATTCACACATTCGTCAATTCTGTGGACTGTGTCGCAACGGCAATCACCAGTAATACAAGCGGGGTTCTGATATTAGCACACACTTGTTTGTAGCGTCAGTAAATGAATGAGATCCAGAACGCTATGCTACTGTGCGTCTATTTATAGCATGTACAGACGTAAAACTTACGCTACCCCACAGACTTATGGGGAGTGTAGTTTCGAATTCATACTTCTCCCCGTTACAGATTGAAACAAAATTTTTGGCGAGTTTGAGTGCTGTGATATAATATTTGAAAAATAGGCTGCTTTAGCATCCTTTACAGCTTTCTGGTACCAAAAAAGTGAATCTCGTAAAATCTGGTGAGAGATCAGAAGTTTATTTTTCTTCCAAGCCTGTTCTGCCTTCCTACACTGCTGTCTGAGAACATGAGTATGTTCATTTAACCAAGGCTGATGATTTACCTTACGATGCTTAATCTTGTAAGGAGCAAAAGAGTCCAAGACTTCAGAACTACATACAGAATTAAAAGCAGTAAGCAATTCATCTGGATCACCCGTAAGAGGCACAGACTCCAGCCAGGATACATCAGAAAAGGTACTAAAAATCTCACCAAAAGCCTGTGGTGTTGATGGAGTAATTGTACCGGAAAAAACATAAGAGGGATGACCCACCCTCATTTTATTTAGCACATTTACACTGAAAGTAACAGGCATATGATCCGAAATGCAAACATCATTGACATCAACATCACAAATTGACAACCCTAGGGAAAAAACAAGGTCCAAAGTATGTCCTTTCTCATGCGTAGGGCCTGAGACATGTTGAGTAAAATTAAATGAATCCATCAGATCTGAAAACTCCTTAACCAAAAGCTTACCAGGACAACAAATATGAATGTTAAAATCCCCAACAATTAAGATATAATCAGACAATAATAAAACAGAAGATAAAAAATTCCTGGATGAAAGCCTGGCTATACTTTGGAGGTCGATAAATAACCACACCCAAAACAGGCTTAAAAACCTCTAGTTTTAACAACTGAATTTCAAAGCTCGAATAGTTCAGAGTCGATAAACGGTGACATTTAAACTGCTGTTTGCACACTGTAGCTAGACCCCCACCACGACCCACTGAACTCAGAGTATTAATTAAATTATAGTCAGTTGGACAAATTTCATCACATGAACTCCACTCATCTACATTTACCCAAGTCTTTGTGATAAATAAAAAGTCCAAGACATTGTGTGAAATGAAGAACGTCTTGTTTGTAATCGAGCGTACATTAACCAGTGACATCTTTAAAATCTGTGAGACCGTAGAAACGACAACTGTGGCTTGGCCAGACTTTACCATCTTAGGATAGAGTAAGTTACTCAATTCAACACCTCTGAGACACGACGAAGTCTTTGCATCCAGGTAAAAGGGCAAAGCCGTCGAACATCCATCCGGGTAAACTGGCAACAAACATGAGCGCCTCCAACTCCAAAACTTCACAGCAAAATCCGCATTGAAGTCTTCTCTTACAAGCTGCACCACATCAGAATATCTCCGCAAAAATCTCCGCTTCACGTGAGCACATGCACACTTCCCCCATCTTTGTCAGTGTCTTTGCTTACAGCAGACACATCCAGCCGGAGAACACTGTATACGCGGAGGCAGTTCAGAATGAATGAAGAAACACTTATTTCCACTACTAATCAACAAGTAATAAACTAATCAAACAAACTAGTAAACAGAGAAGAGCGACGGCAAGCCACTACACTGGTCGGCACCATCTTGTCTTCCAATATACATAATAAATATATATATATATATATATATATATATATATATAGGGCATATACAGATATTCCTGATATTAACATGCTCACAAATGTTTTTTTTTTTTTTTTTTTTTGGTTGTTTGTATTTTATTGAATCAGATACCAGCAACAGATAAATCCTGATGTCTCTTCAAACTGTTTTCCTCTGAGAGCGCTGTACCAACATCAGATGTTCAACTACACTGATATTCTATGTTAAAACAAGCTCCTTGAATGCTGATTATGTTTTTTTTCTTCTTGAATCCATGGAAAGAAGTAGAAACACTTAAATAACACACCTAAATATCAGGTATGACTTACTTGAATGTTTTCGTGTGTTAATGATAGTGTTGTCTTTTCAAGAAAACTGCAGAGCAGTGATGATCCATGAATAGGGCTCTTAAATGATCTGTGAATGAAATGTAATGTGTGCCATGCATTTCATCGACCAGCACTGCAGAACACAGTCCAGCATCCGCTCTAAATCAACATAGCCGACATTTACAGGAGAGCATTTGAAATGTCAGTGTTGCTGTTCAGCAGGTGTTTCTGTCTCACTTGAGTCTCCAGGGAACATGGGAGGATTGAGAGTGGATAAAGAATGCTTGATGAATGAAAAAGAGTTGTTCTGTCTTCATATTGCGCCCACAGAAACAAAACATGTGGAAAGGTTCCAATAATGTCTATAATCATCAGTATCTTAGTAGTCACATTTTTGATTACAGTTTCATTTTTGACAATGAAGCATGTGTATTAATCAGAACAGGGTTTTATTAAGAATTTGTAGCCATCTTTGAGGATGCTGGAGCCCTGGTCTGTCAGGCTGTAGGCAGAGAAACAGGATAGCCATCCACTATATTCACTTACCCAATCACACACTCATACTGACAGGCCATGTACTGTCTCCAACTAACCTGTCCTGCGTGTTTTTAGATTTTGGGGGAACCAGAGCACCTGGAGGTGTAGTGGACAGCACATTCCAGGGCCCAGTTTATGGCGGGGCCCCTCTCTGACCACAGTAGTGGACAAAGGTTTGCTACATTTTGATTGGATCTTGGTGGACTCATATAAGCAAACTAAATAAAGATGCTAGGACAACAGCCAGTCACCTCTTAGAGGGCAAGAAGAAGACCTTTGGTACCAAGCCCAGGAAGGACAGGACTTCTCATTGGTCAAAATGCAGTTTCTGCCCTCCACCCTCCAACAGACTGATTCTTCAGGTTTTGGCCTGTGACCACCATAAAAATGCCTTAGGGCCTCTGGATGGAGCAGCAGTGGGTTAAACAAAAAGAGATCACAGAGATCTCTGTGAAATTCACTACAGAGGAAACCCAAGCCAACACGACAAGAAGCTCCACAGAGAATGGCCTCCTGGCTCAAAACGGAGACCTTCTTACTGTAAGGCGACCCACACAGTTCCCCACAGAGCCACGTCAAGTCAAGTCACATTTATTTATATAGCGCATTACACAGTACAGATTGTGTCAAAGCAGTTTTACAGTGTCAAACAGGAAAATAGTTTGTCGATAACGCAAGAGGACAATAACATAAGGTACTGTCATTCATATGGATCTATTCATGTTCGAGTTATTCTCTTAATTTTCTCTCACACTCAAGTACAGGCCAAGAGCTTACACTTAAACTACAAAAAATTGCAAAGGGACACAAATTACTATACTTCTACTACTACTACAACTACTAATAATAATATTAATGTTGTTATTATTATTTATATAGGGTATTTTTATACTCTGGTCACTTTATTATGCTTTCAAATGGTCCTCCACAATTCTGTGTTTGCAATATGAGTAATGCCAAATGTTTTCAAAGTGTTTTGCAGCATTGAGTATTATGGCAAATCACAGCGATATCTGCTAAACTCATCAACACAGTGACCAATCAGATGGGTTTAATGGTATTCATATTCTGTAATTACAGCCAACAAAGTGTGGAAACGATGTAAATAAGAGATTCATTGTGCAGTGTAGTCAGCTTTGATTATAATGAGAGTGTTTGCAAGAGTGCAGAACCCTGTGAGCTCAGTGAAGTGACTGGCAGCTCCAGTCATTATAATGGGAGCACTCTTTTATAACCCATTCACAATTTGAATAAAAGTTTAGTTTTAAAGAGGATCATTGCCCTGTTTTATTCTGAAAACTGTCAGGAGTTACAACCATATTTAAATGACACAAAATTAAAATCACACCACGTTATATTCACAATACTTTTGGATGCAAATTATATTAAATGTACAATCATATTTTGTATGGCATGTGCCAGAAAACAAATGATGAAGGGCTGGATGTGGCCCATGGGCTGCCTGTTGAGTGCTGCTGATCTAGGTGATAATTTGCCCTTTAAAAAAACAGCTAGTAAACTGATAATTATCTATCTGCCCAATTTGAATTTTAGAAAACGTGTGCATGTGTGTGTGTTAATGGAGGGGATTTTGTGACAAATGACCTTTCTCTTCCTTCATCAGACCTCTGCAACACTGTCCAAAACACACACCAGAGGAATCACTTATAAGTATTTAATTAGTTGAGCTTTAGGCTGTTTGAGTGAGAGAGAGTGACAGAGAGATAGAGATGGGAGGAAGATGATCAGATGGAGTTTGGCATAGAGTGAAACAAAGGATGAAGTGAAAGACTCCATTTCTCAGTGTTATTTACTTCATTTACTCTTCTGCATGTCAAACAGGCCGAGAGGAGAGATGCAAATAAAAGGAAAATAACAGCCTCTGGGTCTAAGCGCTGAGCTCACTGCAGCACTGTGAGCCTGGAGATGACCTTTAAGGCCACACAAACACAGGGTGACTCAAAGACACGGCAGATTCAGTGTGTGTGTGTGTGTGTGTGTGTGTGTGTGTGTGTGGCTACACATCAGCCTACATTCTGTCCTCTAATTGTTGCTCATCTCTCTTTCCTTCTGTTTCTATAAGGACACTGTCTTGAAGGGCTTTACGCTCTATTAAAATAAAATTAAAATTAAAAAAAAAAAAAAAAAAAAAAAACTAAGGGGCTTAATGGCCAAGAATTTTTTTGCAATAAATGAAAAAAAAAAAATCATAAAAATTCAAGTGTCTCTCTCTCACTCAATATTTTTTTTCCAATTCAAATGAGCTTTATTGGCATGACTGTGTAACATCACAATGTTGCCAAAACAATGAACATATTAAACAAATAAAATCAGGGGGAAACACATATACATATAAGTTAACAAATAAATAAATAAATAAATAAAATAATGAGAAATGAATACAAAAAGCAATGGTAAATGGAAAGGAAGGTTCAGCCTTTGTCCCTCATTTCATGGCAGGAGGACACACTTTTCTTTTTCTCCCAAAATATACGAGAGTCTGTCTAAATTTCTCACTTTTTTCCTGTTGTGTTTTCTGCCACCTTCAGTTTAGTTTTTATTTGCCATTATTAAGCATATTCAGAGTTTCTTTCTGGTTTGTCACACTGTCAGGTTTTGGTTGTAGATGCCCAAACAGACTCACTCACATTTCTTATGCAAATGTATTCACACAACAGATTTGCATTATAAACGGAATGTTAATTCCTCCTGGTGTAATCTGGTGCATAGAAGCCGAGAGTAGACAATGCCACTTATTAATTTGTAAAGACGATGTTCATTAGAAAGCACAAACAAACAAGCGGACATAGGAGAAATGTGTATCTCTTATTTGTGAGGAGAGGAGGTGCTCTTCATCCTAGCAGCCTTTAAAAGCATGCAAATTAAAGCTTTGGGTTTAATGGAATGCTGGCTAGAATCAGGAGGATTAGCAGTGGATTATCAGTCTGTCTGCCTCTCTATCTGTCTGTCTGTCCATTTATATGCACTTTTCTACTGCATGGTACAGCTCGGTACGGCTCACTTTTGGGGGGGTTTCCACTGTGCACAGTACCTTGTACTTTTTTTTAGTATCACCTCAGTTGAGGTTCCAAGCGAGCCGTAGAGATACTAAAATGTGTAAACCATGCAGATCACTGACTGGTCAGAGAGAAGCTTCACTACCAGCGTCATTGTGTGGCAGAGGCAAATTGGAAAGGAAAACTTTAAATTTAGCTGACTACGCCACCCTGTAAAACAGGGAAAATTATGAATTTATCACCTACAAAGGGCACACAGGAATGTGGTTTCCAAAAACAGAGGTCGGAGATGTGGATACCAAAGTACAAAAGCTTTATTTCACAATAAAGGGAGGTGTTGCTGCAATTTATAGCAATATTTTCAGTATCTCTCAGAGGTCGGGTTTCAAGTATAATTCGTTCGAAGAAATGGTGCTTCATATAACGTTATCTATTTACATTTAATCATTTAGCAGATGTGTTTATCCAAAGCGACGTACAATATGAGAAACAATAGAAGCAATTAGACCATCGAGAGTGCAGCAGTATACAAGTGCCATGACAATTTTCAGTTAGCCCAGCACAGTACATATAGCTAGGGTTTTTTTATTTTTATTTTTTTTAATAAATAGATGGAATAGGAAAGTGTTAGTATTAGTTGGTCAGGTGCCGGCGGAAAAGATGCATCTTTAGATGATTTTTGAAAATGGCTAAAGACTCAGCTGTTCGAATCCAAAGAATCAAGTATTAATGATAAATACCCTGTGATGTTTGTACTGGCTACTGTATACAGGCCACCAGGGCACCATGCAGACTTTATTAAAGAATTTTCTGATCTTCTATCAGAGTTAGTGCTGACTGCAGATAAAGTCTTAATCGTTGGTGATTTTAATATCCATGTTGATAATGAAAAAGATTCATTGGGATCACCATATAGCTAAAGCTGTAAAGCCAACTCTTTGTTACAAATATGGTAGAACCATTACCTCTAACACAAAAGACTGCTTTATAAATAATCTTCCTGACTTATCTCAGTTCCTCAGCATATCCAATAGCTCAGAACAACTTGATATAACAGGAACTATGGACTCTCTCTTTTCTAGCACTTTAGATGCAGTTGCACCTTTACGCTTAAGGAAGATTAAGGATAAGAGTCCAACACCGTGGTATAATGAGCACACTCGTGCCCTAAAGAGAGCAGCCCGGAAAATGGAGCGCAGCTGGAGGAAAACTAAATTAGAGGTATTTAATTTAGCTTGGCGGGAAAGTGCCCTATCCTACAGAAAAACATTAAAAAATGCTAGATCTGATTACTTTTCATCTCTTCTAGAAGAAAACAAACATAACCCTCTGTATTTATTCAATACAGTGACTAAATTCCAGCATTTCCCCAGTGCTGGCTGCGCTGCATTGGCTACCTGTGGATTTTAGAATCCAGTATAAAGTTTTGATAATGGTTTTTAAAGGATTGCATGGCTAGAATACATTCCAGAATACATTTCATGTTTGTTGCAGCACTACTGTGTTACCAGACCTTTAAGATCATCTCAGAATTTGCTTTTATATGTTCCAAGATCACGGTTGAAAACCAAAGGTGATCAAGCTTTTTCTGTGGCAGCCCCACGTCTGTGGAATAGCCTTCCATTGGTTATTAGATCTTGTCACTCATTAGACTGTTTTAAATCAATGTTGAAAACACACCTCTACTCTGTGGCATATAGCTGCCCCTAGCTGTTGGGACATTGGTCGGTGGTGTTTGTTGTTGTGTTTTGTGTCTGTGTTTGATTATTTTTATATATATATATATATATATATATATGTAAAGGGCTTTGGTCAACTGGAGTTGTTTTAAATGTGCTATATAAATAAATGTTGATTGATTAAATTAATGAAAAATATAGCATCAACAGATGTTGGCATTTCCCAAGAGCATAGCAGTAATGACTTTATGAACTACTTGACTTCCAAGATCGATACTATCAGAGATAAAATTGTATCCTTGCAGCCGTCAGCTACAGTATCGTATCAGATAGCGCACTATAGATCCCCTGAGGAACAATTCCATTCATTCTCTACTGTAGGAGAGGAAGAATTGTATAAACTTGTTAAATCATCTAAACCAACAACATGTATGTTAGACCCGATTCCATCGAAACTACTAAAAGAGCTGCTTCCAGAAGTCATAGATCCTCTTTTGGCTATTATTAATTCATCATTGTCATTAGGATATGTCCCCAAAACCTTCAAATTGGCTGTTATTAAGCCTCTCATTAAAAAACCACAACTTGACCCCAAAGACCTAGTTAATTATAGACCGATCTCAAATCTCCCTTTTCTGTCAAAGATACTAGAAAAGGTAGTATCCTCACAATTATATTCCTTCCTAGAGAAAAATTATATCTGTGAGGAATTCCAGTCAGGATTTAGATCGTATCATAGTACTGAGACTGCTCTCATTAGAGTTACAAATGACCTGCTTCTATCATCTGATCGTGGTTGTATCTCTTTATTAGTTCTACTGGATCTTAGCGCTGCGTTCGACACTATCGACCACAACATTCTTTTGAATAGACTAAAAAACTTTGTTGGCATTAGTGGAAGCGCCTTAGTATGGTTCAAATCGTACTTATCTGACCCCCATCAGTTCGTAGCAGTGAATGAAGAGGTATCATATCGATCAGAAGTGCAGTATGGAGTACCTCAAGGCTCAGTATTAGGGCCGTTACTTTTCACGCTTTACATGTTACCCTTGGGAGATATTATCAGGAGACATGGTGTTAGCTTTCACTGTTATGCTGATGATACTCAGCTCTATATTGCTTCGCGGCCCGGTAAACGCACCAAATTGAGAAACTAACGGAATGCATAGTCAATATAAAAAACTGGATGACGAGTAATTTTTTACTGCTAAATTCTGAAAAAACAGAGGTGTTAATTATCGGACCTAAAAACCCCACATGTAATAACCTAGAACATTATCTAACACTTGATGGCTGCTCTGTCAATTCTTCTTCATCAGTCAGGAACCTAGGTGCTGTTTGATAGCAATCTTTCATTTGAAAGCCATGTTTCTAGCATCTGTAAAACTGTGGGGTTTTATTTTATCTCAAAAGCATATCTAAATTGCGACCTATGCTCTCAACGTTAAATGCAGAAATGTTAGTTCATGCATTTATGACCTCTAGGTTAGACTATTGTAATGCTTTATTGGGTGGTTGTTCTGCACGCTTGATCAACAAACTAAAGTTGGTCCAAAATGCAGCAGCTAGAGTCCTTACTAGAACCAGGAAATATGACCATATTAGCCCGGTTCTGTCAACACTGCACTGGCTTCCTATCAAACATCGGATAGATTTTAAAATCTTGTTAATTACTTATAAAGCCCTGAATGGTTTAGCTCCTCAGTATTTGAGCGAGCTCTTATCGCATTATAGTCCTCTACGTCCACTGCATTCTCAAAACTCTGGCCGTTTGATAATACCTAGAATATCAAAATCGACTGCGGGCGGCAGATCCTTTTCCTATTTAGCACCCAAACTCTGGAACAATCTACCTAACACTGTTCGGGAGGCAGACACACTCTGTCAGTTTAAATCTAGATTAAAGACCCATCTCTTTAGCCTGGCTTACACATAACAACCGGAACCGGGAACACTCCCCACAACACACGATGTACTCGTTACATCGTAAGTAGAATGGCATCTACACTAATATTTGTCTGTTTCTTTCCTATTCTGTTTCTCAGTCCGTATCCGATGGTGGATCAGCACCAAGAGATGATGCCTACAGCCCTGATCGTCAGCGGAGACCAGGACACCCAGATGACCCCCCAGAGACATATCCCCAGCGAAAACCACGATTAAAATACAATAAAAATAAAAACTATAACAAAATAACTAAAAATATAATAAAATACCTAACTACATAATACTACTATTGTTAGAAATGGCAACAAAATTCAAATAGAAATGTAAACTTTTGAACTGCTGGTTCGTCTGTTCAGAGGAGAACTGACCCCCGACTAAGCCTGGTTTCTCCCAAGGTTTTTTCTCCATTCTGTCACAGAGGGAGTTTTGGTTCCTTGTCGCTGTCGCCTCTGGCTTGCTCAGTTGGGGACACCTAATTTCTAGCGATTATCGTCGATTTGATTGCACAGATACTATTTAAACTAAACTGAGCTAGACAATGACATCTCTGAATTCAATAATGAAATTCCTTTAACTGAAAATTGAGTGTTTAATCTTATCATTATACATTACTGACACTCTGTCCTCCAATTTGATACTGTTAAGTGCTTTGACACAATCTGTATTGTTAAAAGCGCTATATAAATAAAGGTGACTTGACTTGACTTGACAATATTCAAACACTAATCTTAAAAACATTAGACTGTAGACCAGAGTAGATTACACAAACCAGGGAACCAAAAACAATAAAGAAGGAAACCGAGGCTTACCACCAGGTGCACAAGCCTCACTGCACCACACGCACACACTATAAGATCACACATAAACACACTACACTCCTTGACAGAGTCCCACCACTGCACACAAGGGCCAACTAGCAGCCTGCCTGGAAGCCTCGGTTCCTGCAACAAAAGACAAAATTAACCAAATAATCACAAAACAAAAATAATGATAGCAAATTATACAATTGCTCAACACTTAATAAAAATTACAAAAGAAAATCAAAAACACCTGCTATGAGGTAAAAAAAAATGTATCATCCAATGAAAGTGGATGTTTACTCCAATTTTACATAAAGTAAACAAAAAAATACAAACTAAACAATAAGGCCAAGCAAAGCAAAAGTAGTAAAGAAAGCAATAAATCACACTAAAACCAAATTAATCATAACAAAAATACACGAAAACAAAAAACACAGAATAAAGAACGAAAGCAATATATATATAAATTAATAACTTGAAAAAAATAGCTTCAACAAATATGCAACAAACCAAAGAAATATCAACAGAAATGAATAAAGCAACAATGAACAGAACAAGTACACGCAGAAAAGCTGGTCTATTGGAGGGAAGCAATAAACAGCGCCACCCCGAAGAGCAGGATTAAATCCCAAGCAATAACGTCAACAAAGCAGCAGCATCAAGGATTGTTGCCCCGCAGGCTGCACTGAATGAAATGGATCTGAGATCAAACTATTCCTCCTAAAAGGTTTAAACATAAAATTATTTACCACATAAAATACCACGCATCAACTGCGGTCGTTACACCTACCTTCATGTTGTTGCTATCGCACACACAGAAGGACAACACGGCGAACAGACTCCAGAGTACAACAGAATCACATTGAATGAGAAGGGCAGCCGCCAACCAACCACTATGACATTTATCCGTCGGAAAACTACAGTCTGAATAAAAAAATTTAAAAAAAACATTACCTCAATGCGGACTAGTTAGCAGACACATACCTGTGAGACAGGAAGAGCCAAAAACCAGAATGGGCAGGCCTCGGGCAGTGACACACAATCAGTGCTCTAACACAACTGTGTCTTAAAAGCCCTCTTTTATACACCCATGAAAGTATATGATTGGACAACTCATGCATTTGCGACATTTAAAGAAACAACGCATCCACTGTTCATCCCACTACAATTGGATTTGTGACATGAGACACCAAACCTGCTAGATTTAAATAGTCAGCAACAGCCACCGCAGTATTGTTTGCTCGCACGACTTTTTAAAATGGCTGTTGCAGGCAACTTGAAAAAATAAGAATAGCTGTATCGTAGTCAGTAGATGAGGTGCAGACGTTCCTGGGCTGAGCCTAATCGTACCACGCATTATCTGTTTGTTTGTTTGTGTGTCCATCTATCTGTCTGTCTGTCATTTGTAATCTCTTTCTCCTCGGCCCACTAAAAGCAACCAAAGGGTGTAAATAAACATGTGTTACAATGCTCTTAATAAAGTTCTCAGAACATATCAGTGTTCAGCGACCCAAACACAGGCAGCACATACAATCTCATTAGTTCTTATAATGAAGTCAGTGACAGCTCAAGTCTCCTCTTCTGCTAATCTACTGATGTGTTTGACGTCATCCTACATTTGTTCTTCCTCCATCTACTGTTTATCTGATGAGTGTGTCTATGTTGAGAAGTTCATATAAATGCAATCAGCAATGCATTGATCTTACTGGGATTTGTTTGAATTTCACAAGTCAACTTCATAATTAGAATGTGATAGTGAACATGTGAATGTTTTTCATCTAGAATGTACTATGATTGTCTGTGTAGATAGAAGCTTGTGATGGTCTCATTAGATAGGGCTTTTTTCTTTTTTTTTTTTTTAAATATCAAAATCTCTCTCTCTTTTTAGAATAGCACATTTTACTAAGGATAGAAGAAAAGAAAAGTAAAAATTAAATATCTAATGGTGCTTTTCCACTGCATGGTGTGGCATGGTACGGTTCAGTACGGCTCACTTTTGGGGGGTCACCACTGGGTACAGTACCTGGTACCTGGCACTTTTTTCAGAACCACCTCAGCCGAGGTTCCAAGCGAACCGTACCGTTACCAGATCGTGATATGTAAACTCTTCTGTCCTCTAATTGTTGCTCATCTCTCTTTCCTTCTGTTTCTATAAGGACATTGCTTTGAAGAGCTTTACTCTCTATTAAAAAAACAAAAAAACAAAGGAGCTTAATGGCCAAGAATTTTTTTGCACTATTTTACTTCATGAAGGAACATCTAAGAATCTTATATGAGTGAAGAAAAAAAAATCATAGAAATTCAAGTGTCTCTCTCTCACTCATTTTTTTTTTTTTTCAATTTTTTTTTTTTCCAATTTAAATGAGCTTTATTGGCATGACTGTACTGTGTAACATCACAATGTTGCCAAAGCAATAAACATATTATAAAAATAAAATCAGGGGGAAACACATGTAAATGTCCATATTATACATGTAAGTTAAATAAATAAATAAATAAATAAATAATAATAAAAAAAATTAGAAATGAATGCAAAGAGCAATGGTAAATGGAAAGGAAGGTTCAGCCTTTGTCTCTCATTTCATGGCAGGAGGACACACTTTTCTTTTTCTCCCAAAATATATGAGAGTCTGTCTAAGTTTCTCATTCTCTTTCTGTTGTGTTTTCTGTGTTTTTATGATAATGCATTGCTATGGGTTGCCTCTTGCTTTGAATTTGATTGACAGACTCGCATTCTGACACTGTGACCTTCATGCTCTCTAACCATATCTCCACTTTTTTACCTTTCTGTTGTAATCTTTCTGCTTATTGTACATAAAAAGAATATAAGGAGTTTATATCAGTAGACACCATACTTGGCCACACGTCACGTCCTTTTCCTATACGGAAAAGGACATGACGTGTGGCCAAGTATGGTTTCCCATACTCACACTGCAAAAAATGTTTTTCTTAGATTTTTTGTCTTGTTTCCAGCCAAAATATCTAAAAATTCTTAAATCAAAGAAGGATTTTTGTAGAGAAGTAAAAATTATTGTCTTGTTTTCAGAAAAAAACATGTCAAAATTAAGTGAGTTTTTGCTTGAAACAAGCAAAATAATCTACGAATGGGGTAAGAAAAATAATCTTGTTTTCTGTTTGACATAAGATTATTCTTCTTACCCCATCGGCAGATTATTTTGCTTGTTTCAAGCAAAAACTCACTTAATTTTGACATGTTTTTTTCAGAATTTGTGCTCTGCATTTCACCCAGCCTATGTAAAAATATATATTACTTTTACACTCTACACAAACCTTGGATTGATTTTAATAACTTTAATGTACTTGAATTATGCATCAAACACAAGGAATATACTAGTACCAGATTGGGACTTGGTATCAGCAGATACTCAGTATGCATTCGGATCGGGGGGCGCAAAAAATCTGATCGGGACATCCCTAATTAACATTGACCAAGTCTGCCAAATCTGCATTTTTCCCTGCATGAAGTCAGAGCACATGCTTCGTACATGTAAACGTGCATGTTGACATTCATGTTCTTTTACAAAGGCAATAATGAGTGTTTTGTTTGTGATTATGAACCTGTGTACATTTCTGAATAATTTACATTTCAAAGATTTTTGCAGTGTTGCTTTACTGATTAAATCTTTAAAACAGCATTTTTAAAATAAAACCACAGAAAACAAACACAGACATCGACGGTCAAGCATTCAATCACAGCACCAGGCTGATTTTCAGGTGCGCCGTTTACGTTGGTGTTTGGCAAAATTAAGTTTTGTTTGAGGAACTGGTGTTGACAGCAGGACAATGGCACAATTCAGTCTTGCTAATGAGAACTAGAGTTTTTTTGGCTGCTTTCCTGGTGCTTCACAGAAATGGTTTATAGCTCTACCAGCTGGATCACAGAAGAACACTGAACAGTCCATTATTTACAAAGGTGGCTAACAAATAATTCAACAGCCACTTACAGGCCACTTTCTGTTATTTTACTCATTGCAGTTTTGAATGTGCTACAGTTTGCATGCATTAATGTGGACAGATCTCATGACTTTCTAATTTCTATGCATCAGTTTCTCTGCCGCCCATTTCTGCTCTTGTGGGATAGTGAAGGAGCAGCAATCTGCCTGGTCTTGCCTTGCTGGACCAATGAGATATTAAAAGTATGTTGTTGTATTATTTATTAATAGCTGTAGATATCATGGTTATACATGCTGTAGGTCTCCCTCCTGCCTTCCCTGAGCCTCAAAGCATTTAAAGTCGTGCAATGAAACCGGGCAGGTCATGCAAGGCTAAACCTGTACATTCATTCATACTTTAACTGCTTTCTTAGGCCTCAGAGACCAGGGGCTGTAGTTTAATCTTACCCAGGTCAAGCGATCACCCGCTGTGGCTGTAATCCAGTGGTAAGAGCATTAGCATTGCTCACATGTCAGTCCAGTGATCCTTTGCAAAAACGGGCTGCAGTAATGCAGTTTTACAATATGTGTGCTGTGGTACGGGGAAAACTTTGCCAGTAAGGTCACTTACTGTACAGTACTTCTGGAGAGTCTCTTGTGGCGCTTTTCCACTGCATGGTACGACTCGGCTCTGCACGGTTCAGAACGGTACGGCACACCTCAGTTTGGCTCGGTTCGCATTTCCACTGCAGTTTAGTACCGCTTTAGAGTGGGCGGGATTATTCACGTGTCCTTATAGTTGCACTGCCTCTACTGCCGTGACTTCTGAAAAATGTTTTAATTCCGTGTCGCTCCATCATGCTCTCGCTGGATCCGCTCCTCAGATATCAATAATGAGAGGACAGTCTCTACTTCCTCAACAGACAACAAAACAGCCATTTTTTCAAAAGAAAGGTGCGCTCATTCAAAACAGTCGTGTTCGATCCTTCACTGGTTGTGCTGATTTAAATCTAGTGGGTCTGTTGTGTTGTCGATTTTCTTCGGCCAATCAGTGATCAGCAGAGTTTACACGTCATGTTTTGGTAACGGTACGGTTCGCTTGGAACCTCGGCCGAGGTGGTACTAAAAAAAGTACCAGGTACCAGGTACTGTACCCAGTGGAAACCCCACCAAAAGCGAGCCATACTGAACCGTACCGTGCCGTACTATGCAGTGGAAAAGCGCCTTTGGAGAGTTTAGCATGGTAATACACATGGCACTGTTAATGTATTTGGTCTTGGTTGAATAGATCTGCTATGCTGGTGCGGCAGAGCAAGTACCAAGATTTGCTTCTGCGTATACATCCACAGACATGCTGCTGTGAGCATGTAGGAAATACTGCTGTTGCACATACAATACATATAAAATAACCCATAGCATACAGGTGAATCTCAATAAATGAGAATGTCATGGAAAAGTTAGTTTATTTCCGTAATTCAACTCAATTTTTTTTATTGTGTATAAAAAAAATTCAATGCACACAGACTGAAGTAGTTTAAGTCTTTTGTTCTTTTAATTGTGATGATTTTGGCTCACATTTCACAAAAACCCACCAATTCACTATCTCAACGAATTAGAATACTTCATAAGACCCATAAAAAATAATAAAAAAAAAAAAAAAAACATTTTTAGTGAATTGTTGGCCTTCTGGAAAGTATGTTCATTTACTGTATATGTACTCAATACTTGGTAGGAGCTCCTTTTGCTTTAATTACTGCCTCAACTTGGCGTGGCGTGGAGGTGATCAGTTTGTGGTACTGCTGAGGTGGTATGGAAGCCCAGGTTTCTTGACAGTGGCCTTCAGCTCATCTGCATTTTTTTGGTCTCTTGTTTCTCATTTTCCTCTTGACAATACCCCATAGATTTTGTATGGGGTTCAGGTCTGGTGAGTTTGCTGGCCAGTCAAGCACACCAACACCATGGTCATTTAACCAACTTTTGGTACCTTTGGCAGTGTGGGCAGGTGCCAAAGCCTGCTGGAAAATGAAATCAGCATCTTTAAAAAGTTGGTCAGTAGAAGGAAGCATGAAGTGCTCCAAAATTTCTTGGTAAATGGTTGCAGTGACTTTGGTTTTCAAAAAACACAATGGACCAACACCAGCAGATGACATTGCACCCCAAATCATCACAGACTGTGGAAACTTAACACTGGACTTCAAGCAACTTGGGCTATGAGCTTCTCCACCCTTCCTCCAGACTCTAGGACCTTGGTTTCCAAATGAAATACAAAACTTGCTCTCATCTGAAAAGAGGACTTTGGACCAGTTCTTCTTCTTAGTCCAGGTAAGAGGTGTCGCTAACATTGTCTGTGGTTCAGGAGTGGCTTAACAAGAGGAATACGATAACTGTAGCCAAATTCCTTGACACATCTGTGTGTGGTGGCTCTTGATGCCATGACCCCAGCCTCAGTCCATTCCTTGTGAAGTTCACCCAAATTCTTGAATCGATTTTGCTTGACAATCCTCATAAGGCTGCGGTTCTCTCGGTTGGTTGTGCATCTTTTTCTTCCACACTTTTTCCTTCCACTCAACTTTCTGTTAACATGCTTGGATACAGCACTCTGTGAACAGCCAGCTTCTTTGGCAATGAATGTTTGTGGCTTACCCTCCTTGTGAAGGGTGTCAATGATTGTCTTTTGGACAACTGACAGTTCAGCAGTCTTCCCCATGATTGTGTAGCCTAGTGAACCAAACTGGGAGACCATTTTGTAGGCTCAGGAAACATTTGCAGGTGTTTTGAGTTGATTAGCTGATTGGCATGTCACCATATTCTAATTTGTTGAGATGGGTTTTTGTTAAATGTGAGACAAAATCATCAAAATTAAAAGAACCAAAGACTTAAACTTCTTCAGTCTGTGTGCATTGAATTTATTTAATACACAAGTTTTACAATTTGAGTTGAATTACTGAAATAAATAAACTTTTCCACGACATTCTAATTTATTGAGATACACCTGTATATGAATCAGCCTGTTGCAGATCTATACAGGTGGAGCTGGGGAAGGTGGAGAGTTTTTGAAGCGTGCTACAACTGTTGCAGAAAACAATGGCCAAGTATTTGAATGTTGAGCAGCAGCTCATTGGCTTCTGATGCGAAAGAAACCAATCAGCTGTGCCATGTGAATAAAGTTGTCACGAATCCAGTCTATGAACTTCCGTTCACTCACCACCAGAGGTCACTCGCTCACCATATTGACTCTCACAGCACACATCACACTGGACTCCATTTCCCATCATCCATTGCACTGATGACACATACACAGCTGATTACACTGATTGCACATACACAGCTGAAGGCTCTGATCACACAGATTTTTTTTTTTTTTTCTCCATTCTGTCACAGAGGGAGTTTTGGTTCCTTGCCGTTGTCGCCTCTGGCTTGCTCAGTTGGGGACACCTAATTTCTAGCGATTATTGCCGATTTGATTGCTCATATACTATTTAAACTAAACTGAGCTAGACAATGACATATCTGAATTCAATAATGAAATGCCTTTAACTGAAAATTAAATGTTTAATCTTATTATATATTACTGACACTCTGTCCTCCAATTTGATACTGTTAAGTGCTTTGACACAATCTGTATTGGTAAAAGCGCTATATAAATAAAGGTGACTTGACACAGCTATCACCAATCACATGCTCACCTAAGAGCTATTACATACACTACATAAAACATTCTCTGATCCTGATCTAGTTGCCGAGTATTGTTCTGCGTGTAGCACTCTCCAAGAGTTAGCTGCCTTACCAAGCCATTCTGTGTTTATGTTTAGCTCTGTGTTTGTTTAGCTCTTTGTTTATGTTTAGCTCTGTGTTTAGTTCTGCATATATCCCTCTCCTAGCGATAACTGCTTTACCGAGCCTTTCTGTGTTTGTTTAGTTCCCGTATTGTCTAAAGTTTATCGCTCCCCCAGTGATAGCTACTTTACGGAGCCCATTTAGTTGTCTTAGTCTTGTCTACTTACTTGTCTACTTAGTCTTGCCTTGCCTGTTTCCTCGTGTTCTGATTTCTACCTCTCTTGTCTAGCCCTCTATTTACCTGTTTTTGCCAGTTGTTCGACTCTGCTTGTATTTTGACCTTGTTTCTGAATAAAGTTTGCACTTGGATCCGCACGTCTCATCAGCCTCGTTACAGTTGTGATTATATCAGATTGAGTTAGAACCCATCAGCCTGTGCTATCTAGAGTTTTATGACAGAACGTTGTATTTAAAAAAAAAAAAAAAAATGTTTTTAAGACACATTGTGCTGTATGTTATGAAAAATATCAGAAGTGTCTGGTTTTGCAAGTGCTTGAGCTGTTTAATGTTCTTGAACCTGCATTTTACTCTTATTACTTTTATGAACTGAAAGACTAGTAAGTCAAGTCACCTTTATTTATAGAGTGCATTATACAATAGAGATGGTTTCAAAGCAGCTGTCAAGGCGCCGGTCTGATCTGGGTTTGTTTTTGTTGTGTCCTGGTCTGTCTGGAGCACATGGCTGTCAGATGGTATTTGTGTTCGCCATGTGCTCTATTGTCTATTGTTACCCCACCCCTCTTGTTACCTTATTATCTTGTTAGGGTTAACACCTGTTTTAGATCATTAGTCACCCTTTATATTCCCCTCTTGGTTTCTATCCTGTGCCAGATTGAATCTATGCTCTGTTGAGTTAACTTGGCTCTTGTCTGATAATTGTTATCCTGTTCTCAAGCCTAGTCTTGCTTAGTTTCCTTTGCATTTATTTTATACTTTTGATTTTAGGGTTTTTCTTTTGATTAGAGGTCTGTGATATCTAGTTCCTTGTTTTTTGAGCTCTTGCCTTTTAGTTTAGCTTTTCTTTTGTTTTTGGTTTTCCCCATTTGCTCCCCAGCTCCCTTTTTGGTTCTGGCTGCTGGACTCCCTACTGCCTGCCTCCCTCCCATCCCTTGCGGCCCAGCTCTACCTGCTTCCCTGCCTTTCTAGTTCATCCATCCAGCTGCTAAGCTAATTTCAGTCTCGCCCACCAGCCTCAGGAGATCCCAGTTAAGTCAGCTAGGCGTCTGCCTTCTTCCTCCTGGAGCCACTCTCCCACCCTCACCATTCCCTGTGCCCTGTTGTTCATTTGGAGAGCTTATTTGTCTCGTTGCTCCTGGACTGTTGCTCTCTGCCAATCACTCAGAAACCCCTTTTCTAGACTCCTCTGGAATCTCTCCTGGTTACCCTCTCAGACAGTCACTAACTCCTCTTTTGTGTTTGAAACTCAATAAATCTCTGATATCCCCGCAACTGATTCCTCTTCCTTTACCACCCTGACAGCAGCTTCATAGTGATAAACATGAAAATAACAGAATCAATGACGCAAACTTAAATTTTGTGCCAAATCCAAGGTCTGCTTAAAAGTGGCTGTAAAAAGACAATAGTGTCATTATTCAGCTCAGGTCACTTCACTGATGGTTCAGTTCAGTTCAATAACAGTTCATTCATTATGAAATGAGTTCTGTTCAGCTATGAGCAGCTCAAAGTGTCATTATTCAGCTCAAGTCAGTTGAGCTTCTCTCCTGTGCACATTTCCATTTCACAAAACAAAATCGTTTGTCTTAACAGCAAGCATCATTAAACTTTGCAGACTTCACTGAGCAAAAGAGCTTGCAGAAGCACAAAAAAGGAAGGGGGGGGGGGGGGCACAGTAATTCTGACAAAAATATTTTCATAACATGTTGGAGATGAAATGATGTTTTATAATAACAGCAACTAAAATGAAGTAAAATGTATTTATATTGCACCTTTCACAGACAAGGAGTCACAAAGTGCTTTACAATACTATCAGTAAAACAAATCAAACATACATGCAATCAAATAAAATAAAACAAATTCAAAACCAATTAGAGACCAAATATCACAGAAATTTAATAACAGCCAAACTGTACTGTTAATTAAAAGCTTGGGTAACACTTTATTTTGATGGTCCCTTTTGAACATTCTGTTGACACTAAGTAATGTTGCAACTACATGTCAACAAACTCTCATAAGAGTATTAGTAGACTGTCTGCTTAATATCTACTAACTCCTTATTGTGTTGGTCTCCCAACAGATATTCTACTGATTATAAGTAAGTTTGCAAGAACGTGTAAACTTAATCAAACCCTAACCCTACCAGTCAACTAATACACTACTAACACTCTAATAAGAGTTAGTAGAAATGTAGGTGCAACATTACATATAGTCAATAGAATGTGTTAAAGCGACCATCAAAATAAAGTGAAACTAAAGCTTGTACAAAGAGATGCATCTTTTGGTGTCTTTTAAAAGAGTCTACAGAGCCCATAGTTCTCAGTGTTGGAGAGAGTTCTAGAGCCTCGGAGTCACAGCACAGAAAGCATGATCACCTTTTGTCTTAAGACATGTTCTAGGAATAGATAAAAGGTCTAGGTCAGAAGACCTTAAAGACTGACCAGGAGAATGTGCATATAATAGATTCTGATATAGGAAGGTGCCTGACCATGCAAGTGTCAGTCCTGTGTCGTGTGTCAAGTGTTTCCCGCCCTCTTGTGTCCTTGTATGGCCTGTTTCCTGTCCTCGTTTAGTGTGAATATTAGTTCATTTAGTTCCAGCTGTGTGTATTAATTATCTAGTTTTATCCTGTTTATTTAAGTTCCTGTCTAGTTAGTATCATGTGGTCTACTCGTAACGTTCCTTGTATTCCTGTGTGTCTCAGCCCTGCCTTGTCTTGCCCTTTTGGATTTCATTAAAGACTGTATTTTGAGTTATTCCACGTCTTCATGTTCCTCATTCCTCTCCTCTGTGTGCACCGTGACAGCAAGGCTCCATAAGTAATAACTAAAATTTTAAACTACACTCTGAAAGCAATAGGAAGCCAATGAAGGTCATTAAGTACAGGGATAATGTGGGACCTTTTGCTGGAGCTAGTCAAAAGTCTTGCGGCTGCATTCTGTACAACTTGTAGTCACTCCAAAGACGATTTGTTCAAACAAGTATACAGAACATTGCAATAATCCAATCGTGATGAGATAAAGGTATGAAAAAGCATCTCCATCTCTTTTTTTGAGACCAAAAATCTAATCTGAGCAATGTTCCTGAGATGGAAAAAAACATGAACGAACTACAGACTTTACATGACTGTTACAACATATAGCTCTGTCAAAGATGACACCCAGGTTTCTTATGTCACTGCGGTCAGAGAATGCTAAACCCCTCATAACCTGCTTAATCTTAGGTTTCACGAGCAAGGACCACACCACAACCAATTATGTAATTGAATAGTTTATTGTTCAGAATGTTAGGAATGAGTTGGAAGAGGATGAAAGGGTAAAGGGGATAGGATGATGGTCAGGTTGATCTGGGCGTCTTGGATTGATGGCCTGGAGAGATTCAGGATGGGGATATCATCTCATTTGTATATTTAGGCCAGACGGTTAGGATGATTAGTAGAAACTACAGCCCAAATGATTCAAAACAGTGAAGCAACTCAATAACAGTACCATGGCAGAAGTTTTTTAAGTTTTCCTACTAGTGACTATGAATTGGAATGAAGCACTGGCTTGCTTGGGTACACACGGATTAAATGTTAAAATGATAAAAGCTAATGTGTCAAAGCAAGAGGAACAGCAGGAGGCTGCAGTGCTCCTGGGAACACTGCTGGCTTTAATGCTTTCCGTTCCCTAACAGCTCAGAATAATGGACAGAAATCTATTGAAAATAACCAGGAATCCATAGTCATGCCTCATATTTATTTAATCTTAAAGATCACTTGCACTTTCGCCTGTGGTTATGTACCAATTTCTTACATTTGATTTCAAAGATTTACTCATTTAGTTAGTAAATAAGTTATATTCAGTCATGTTTTATTAATCATTTAATTTATTCTTATTGTTTTTCCTGCTTATATTTATGGACTGTGGGTTTATCAAAGTAAAGAACAGTCAGAATACCTATGTATCTGACAGTCTGAGTACTTTCATGTACTTTAGTCAGTTGTTTTGGGCTATTTTGGATTACATTTGTTTTAACATAAATAAACATGGTTCATATGATAGACATAGACAAGCTTATTATTTTTAGTGAGGTCTAAAACAGTGGCTCTCAGGCCCTGAGAGCCTATCCAAGCCTTTCCCTATCCAATCTTTTTTTTTTTTTACTAGTCTCAAGAAATATCTGTGTACACATGAAACTGACACAAAACGATGTAGTGTACATGCCAGACCAGGCACTATAATTTTGCCACAGAGATACAGTAAAAACGGAGAAGAAGACTTGGGGCATGAGCAGAAACTTTGTGTGCTATGTATAAATGAACATGGAACACTAAATTTGCTAAAATGTTTTATTGTTAGTTAATAAAAAGACAATCATTCATTGTTTATTCATGTTGTTGTTGCTGTTACGTGACGTAGCGGTGTCTGAATAGGGGCAAGACGTGGGCTGATGACATCATCATTTCACAAAATATATGGATTAGCTGTACACACGAAAACGCAAGGGTGTTGTTTTCAGATTTATCTACTCTGGGACCCGGTTTCAAAAAATAGCGATTTCACTCTCCCAAAACGCTGAATCAGTCTGGATGAAACGCCTATACGATACAATTTCTTTACGTATACAGATAAATGTGTCTCCGTCTGGACGGGGCCTCAAGCACATGGACCCCTGCTAACTTTAAGGGGGATCTGAAAAGTCTTTAAATTATTGAAAGAGTTTAAATGACTCTAAGACAATACTTTAAGACACTATTTAGACCAGGGGTTCTCAGATTCTACGGTCCAAATCTGAATTTTCATCAGTGTCAAAGGTCAGGACCGGAACAATTGGTTATCACAAAACTTGTTTTTAATAAACATAGGCTACATAACTTGCATAACAAATAAACACTAATTTGTTGAAAAAATAAAGTTCCCTTTGCATTAATGTATTAACAAGTGCAAAAGTGGCAAAACAATTAATTTAAGTGTCAGCAATAGAGCTCAATCGATAATGGTTTTTCTCTGGCCAATGCCAATATTTATAAATCAGGGCAGCCAATGGCTGATATATGATGCTGATTTTTTTGGCTGATATGTTTGGCTGATTTTCTCTTTTTTTCCCTTTTTCTCATAAAAGAGAGTTTGAGTAAATGATTATCGCAGGGCACAATATGGTAATAGAAGCAGTAGTAGAAGTAGTAGTAGCCTAATTCATATAATAATACATGGCTCAAAACTTAATCACCTTCTCAAAACAGTTCTGAAGCATGCTTTTTGTTTATGTCTGTGTTTCCCACAGACTTGCAAATGCAAATTTATTCTCTGCCAGCAGGAGATGCTGTTGGAGCGGGAGATATAGTGGTTTCCCCGGTAACGGCTGTAATCAAATAAGCGCTAGTCTGCACTCACAAACTCTTCTCACTTTATCAGGCATTACAGGAAAGATTAAACGAAAATGACATTGAAGCTTTTCTGAAGACGGTCAGTTCTTTTCAAAGATATATTCAGATAAAAAAAAAACATCCGTGCTGCATTTTAATTTTGAAACGTGCAGTGCTCAGTTTATTCAACGAAGTATTAAGCCTTTTTGGAAAATCTATTTGTGGCGGTCAGTTTTGATATTGTGATGGGCTGCCACAAATAACTCAATGTATGGGAAACACTGGATACTGCTATAAGTCAAATGGCCATAATCTAAGTGATACAAAAATAAATAAATAAAAAACCTCATATTAGCGGTGAAATGTCGCCCGATTATGTCAAACGTCATTGCTCACTGGATGTCATGACAACAAATGTCATGAAGGGAAAAGTCAATATCTCGCCTTCGGACCATCTCCAAAAAAACATTAAAAAAACTAAACAAATGATTTACAAGTTTAATGTGCATTTATCAAATTAGGAAATATAATTAACTATAATTAAGTGCTCTTGAAATACGAAATGAAGGCGGGTCCGGATTGAATTCCCTCCGGGTCCAGACTTTGAGAAGCACTGATAAAGACTGTGTATGTACCTCTGATGAATTGGTTGTAATAAAATTGAAACAATATATATATAATTGTCAGTTTGATTTATGCAGTCAATTCACTTCTTTCTCTGTGATATTAAAATATGGAAACAAAGCACTTGCGATTTATAGAGAGAAGAAAGCCATCTCAATTGTACTGGAGAACGATCAGCTGTTTAGCCATCACTCTTCTTCTGGCGAGCAACGTTCATTAAAATCCAGTACCTAATTTTAATAAAGACGATGCATGGCCTTTTGGAGTCAACAGACTACAAGGTACATTCAAACTGTTTGCACACAACGAGACTGTTTAAAACAGCAAATCATGAGAAACCTTTATGGGATTCACATTCAAAGCCCAAAGGATTACTTATGGGACATTTAAACATCTGAAGTGTTGCCTCAAAAACTGAACAACTGAAACAGCTACTTACAAATTTGAACTTTGATTAGCTATGCTTGTCAGAAACGTAGCTGACAGAATCATCACCAAACACTGCATATCTGGTCCCGGAACATAAAGTCTTCAGAAAGGATTGAAAATTTGTAAAAGTTGGTGGACTGCTTATGTACGTGAGGGACTGCATTAAATGTAAGGAAATTTAATTCAATACTTTAGTGGATATAGAATATATTGCTGTAACAATTGTGTTATCTCCATGTATGACATTTACTGTAGTGGGCATATATAGACCTCCTTCATCAAGTAGTATGTTCTATGATCATCTGAGAAATCTTTTGAAGGGTTTTGATCGAAATAATGAGTTAATTTTGGTTGGAAATTTTAATATAAATTGGAATGAGAAGTCAAATCGGAAAAAGCTTCAGGAGATAGTAAGTCATTTTGACCTCGTACAGTTAATTCAGGGTTCCACTAGAATCACCTCATCTGAAACTCAAATTGATTTAATATTTAGCAACAATACACACTGTAAAAAAATCATGTTAAATCTACCGTAATTTACCGTGTTTGTGCACAGGAAATGACTGTATACTAGCTCACAGTTCAATACCGTAGTTTCAGTCAAAATTGCAGTAATGTAAGAAGTACTGTCAGTGTCACAGTAACCAGAAATGTCTTTTAGAAAATCACAGTAACTTCCAATGTATTGCAGAAAACACAATAACTAATTATGTTCTGTAGAAAATCACAGTAATTACCAATGTATTGTAGAAAACACAATAAGCAATTATGTACAGTACTGTAGAAAATTACAGTAACCAACAATGTGCTGTAAAAAAAAAAAAAAAAAAAATTGACCAGAAGGTCATCAAGATTTTATTGTTTTCAACACATCTAGCAATAAGTGAAGAATGATTAATGAAGCTCGTTATAATGATGAGCAGTTAACTGTGACTGTTGATAAATGAATATTTATATTTAAATCATGCAACATGCATTATTTATTTCATTTTATTATTATTATTATGATTATTTATTTGGGCTGAATCAGTTTAACTAAACAGCAATGGAACCTGTTGGTACCGATAGTCTAGTGGTTAGCACACTGATATATAGTGCCACTGTGTCTCTGGTGACTCGTGTTTAATTCCTGGCTTAAGGTCCTTTGCCGATCACATTCCCCTCTCTCCACCCCATACCAATCACTACACTATCCTGTGTAATAAGCACAAAAAGGCAAAAAAAAATAAAAAATTGCACTTGCAAATTAGTGAGTTTTACTTTATGGTTACATCGTTGCTACTGTAAATGAAAACAGCAAAAATATGGTTATTTCTTCTACAGTAGGTTACTTGTCACTAGCTGCTAGTTAATTACTGTAGTTCTTTTCTACAGTAAGTTACTTGTCACTTGCTGCCAGTTAATTACTGTAAATTTCACAGTCAGTTTCTTACAGTGCAGGGTAACACTTTAGAATACTGTTAGGTAATTACTAGAACTAACAGGTAATTATTCATTAACACTTAACTCACTGCTGTTAACTATTAAGGAAGATGTGTTAACTAATCAGTATATAATACAATTTTATGATTGTGTTAAGGAACAGTTAGCTAATCAATAACTAATGTATTCTGTCATACCTAGTTAAGGTTCAAGCAAAATAACTATGAAGTAACTACTAATGAACAGTCATACACAATTACACTGAGTTGTGACCCTTTCATATAAATGTTATTAGCAGCAGTGGTAGTAGTAGTGGTATGAAAATGCAATGTTAATAAATGCAATAGATTTTATAGAGGTTTTGCCTGTGTATTGAATTGTTTTGCGAGTGTGTTTTGTAAGAAATCAGCTTCTGATAGGAAACCCACCACCACTCCAGTGCCTTGCATTGACTTACCTTACTTTTTATATTTTATATACAGTACTGTATGTGTGCCTCCTCAGCATATACCACATTAGCATTCATTCAATCCCTGTATGTAAGGCAAGGACCGAGGGAAAGTTAAAATACAGGTTCAGGTTCAGGTTCTGGTTCACTTTATTTTTTTTTTACCCATAGGTAGACTAGGTTTGCAGTGTTATGAGTTCTCACATCTTCCACATTTTACAGACACCACAAACATTAAACAACATATATGATAAAGTGCTTTAACATTCCCAGCATCACCAAACACTGCCTGAACTAAAAACAGTAAATAACTAATGCACAAATTATGTAAAAATTACAATAAATAAATTTTTAAAATATAATAGTGATAAATAAAAATAAATTCATATTCCTAAGACCTATCCTTATTCAACTGAGTAATAGCTGCTGGCACAAAGCCAGCATTTTATATGGCTTAGTTCTACAATATGGAAATACAAATCTACATCTAGATGGCAAAAGTTTAAATTCATTGTTCAGAGGATGAGAATCATCATTTAGAATTGAGTTAGTCATCCGCTGTAACTGTCTGGTATACAGGGATGCTGGACTGAGCTGTGGTTCCCCAATCAGCTTACTAGACCATCTAACAATTTGACTCAGTGAATTCTTGTTCTTTACAGACAGATTTTCAAACCAAGACACCAGAGGAAATGTTAAAAGTGATTCAATAAAAGCATGATAAAATAAAATCATCATGTTCCTGTCAATGTGAAAATGGGCCAATTTCCTTAAACAAAACAGACGCTGGTGCCCCTTTTTACACACTGCTTCACAATTTACTTCAAAGTTCAACTTGGAGTCAATGATAGTCCCAAGGTATTTGTAAGATTGCACAGATTCTATTTTCTGACTTTTAATAGATAGTACTTCATGTCGGTGGGCTTGTTTCCTAAAATCAATAATCATGTCTTTTGTCTTCGATAAGTTTAATTGGAAGTAGGACTCCTCACACCACTTTATAAAGTCATCAATAATCGGACCATGGCTAATCTCATTGCCCTGAAGCTCACTAACAATAACGGTGTCATCTGCATACTTTATAATAGTCCTGTTTTCCCACTTACTCCGACACATTTTTGTGTAGAGAATAAATAACAGATGCGAGAGCACACATCCTTGTGGGGAGCCCGTAGAAGAACAAACTTGATCAGACAGAGCTCCATTTACCCTTACTCTCTGTGTCCTATTAGTTAAGAAATCAAGAATCCAACCCACAATATTATTACTCAATGTAAACTGTTCTAAAAGCCTATTAATTAGAACATGGGGTTGAATTGTGTTAAAAGCAGATGAAAAATCTACGAATAAAAGTCTGGCATGAGACCCATTACCCTCCAAGTGTTTAGCAAGTAAATTCAACAACATAATTGTAGCATCCTCTACTCCTCTATGTGGCCTATAAGCAAATTGCATAGGGTCAAGTGTATGTTCAGTTTTCCTTAGAATTTCTTCCCTTACCAGTTTTTCAAGGGTTTTCATTAAAATTGATGTAAGAGCAAACTGGTCTAAAATCATTTAGGGTATTGGGACTACTGGACTTGGGAACTGGGACTACCACAGCATCTGTAAAGACTTATTAACTCTATGGGGTCAGCTGTATCGCCAGCGAGACCAACTCGTTTTTTTTAAGATCAGTGCAAAAGACACTAAAAATACTCTGTTGATTTTGGTCACACAAATAAGTGTTATACATCAATCGAAACTGTTAAGTGTCTACTTTTTTTTGAGTACACTCACAATAACAACACAACTTTGTGCTTTTGGAGAAATAGGAAAATAAACAGGGTGTGCTCTCTGTCTTCTCCGTCTCCGCAAACTGTTTTGAGAAACGCGTCACTAAAATGAACTGTAACTCAGCGAATACTCAACACAGAGACATGGGAGTTATATCTATAGAAAGCCTGAAGTGTCTACTTCGAAATGAAGCAAGTCCTATCGAAAACAAATATTCTGTGATGAAGTAATCCGTATGAAACCAACACGATGTTCAATCTTTTCCGTCTGACTCATTATCTCTAATTAGTTCACGCCCACGCGCTCCTCGTGCCGTTCATATGTAAATAGCCACGTGGTGCGTGAGCACGTGTAAACGCCCAAAACAAAGAGCGGAGGTCCTCATCGCGGCTACTGTTACTGTTCACGCTGAGTAAAGAAAGGATTTCCCTCGAAAGAAGAACACGATTTCATCCAGAAGAGGAGATCGATCTGATGAGTAAGTTATGTTTCTTTTTTGCATTAGTTACCGTGTTATTGTGTCATAAACTTGAACAGATTTAAACAGTTAGTTGGGTTTTTCCCAAACGACAACATGATGAATGCTACGCGTCTAAGAATGTTTAGACCATGTTTATTATTAATACTCTGTTCACAAATATATTTTAATAGCGTGCTAAACAATAATAATTAGTTTCTCAGATATAAGATTTCTTTCTCTTTTTTATGATAGTACAAAGCATGCGTGAGTCGATGGCTACAATACATATATATATATATATATATATATATATATATATATATATATATATATATATACAGATGTTCCTGATATTAACATGCTCACAAATGTTTTTTTGTTTGTATTTTATTGAATCAGATACCAGCACCAGATGAATCCTGATGTCTCTTCAAACTGTTTTCCTCTGAGAGTGCTGCACCAACATCAGATGTTCAACTGCACTGATATTCTATGTTAAAACAAGCTCCTTTTCTACTGATTATGTTTTTTTCTTCTTGAATCCATGGAAAGAAGTAGAAACACTTAAAATAAATATCAGGTATGATTTACTTGTTTCACTTGTTGAACAGAATCTGTTGTCAGTTCACATCTCTGTGGTTAGATCAGTGTGCACAATAATGTGTCTTTGACCTTCATTATGTATGTTTTGATTATACTGTGTTGTAAATAAAACACAAATAATTTTAAAAACCCTTTTTTTCAATGTCCTCACATTCTCTCTTACCTGCCTCACAGTCACAGTCACACTGATGGGCCATTAGGGCCCCATAGGGGAGGGCCCTTTGTCTCTCAGGTGAGACTCACTCAATATTCATGGCCATTACCACTCCCTCGCATATAGACCTTCGATCACAAAACATGTCTTGAAAATTTTAAATCAATATATTGTTTTCTGTGAATGAGTAAGCAGAATGATTTTCACATAATTTTGAAGTAAATATTCTAGCCTACAAGACTGATTACTCAAAAGTCTTATTCAGGACTATTTAGTGTGGGTTTTTTTCCCAAAACGTACTAACCACGCATAATATTTTTTTTCTAAAAAATGCAAACATGTACATCCATCTTGGTCACATATTATTGTAGCACAGTTTGTGCTGAATACAAAAAAAAATACATGTTGGTCAATAGTATGTTTTAAGTAGCTGAAAAAAGCACAAATATCAGGGCATGTCAAAACATCTCAAGGGCCCCAAAATGACCTCGGACCCCAGAGGGTTAAAAATATAGGTAAAAACAGGACTCAACTCTTTCCCACAGGCTTTAAGCAAACGTCCACAGATATTATCAGGCCCACAGCTCTTGTTTACCCGCATTGAAAGGAAAGCCTTTTCAACATAATTTTGATCTATATCAAAGTGCTGATTATCCTTAAGTTTATCACTCAATTCCTGAATTTCATTACTAAAATCAGAAATATCGAAACGATTATAAAAACAATTAAGTGCATTAGCAAAATCAGCATCTGAGTTGAACCCTTCCAAAGTAACCTGGCTGCTCTTCTGTATATTCTGCATGCCTGTTATAGTTTTCAAACTAGCCCAGGCTGAGCCAAGGTTATTTGCGGCTATTTTGTTCTCCAATTCAGATTTATAGGTCTGTTTTGCTTTTTGAATTTCTATTTTTAGTTCCTTAGTGGCTATATGCAGATCAAAGGGTACTCCCTGTTTAAAAGCAAGTTTCTTTCCCTGTATTCTGGACTTGACAGATTTGGTCACCCATGGTTTGTTATTGGGGTAAACCTTAACACGCTTACAGGGAATAATCATATCTCTACAGAAAGCAACATATGAACGTTACATCAACAAGTTGATCCAAATCATCACCACAAGATTGTATAAACATGTTCCAGTCCGTGCATTCCTGCAGGCAGAGCACTGATTCAGCATCCCAGACTTTAATGTCCTTTATCTGCACCTTCTCTCTCCTTAAAACAGTTCTGTATGTGGGCAATAAATGCACACAATTATGATCAGCAGAGCCCAGTGCAGGTAATGGGAGTGATTTATAGGCATCCTTTACTGACCCATAGCAAAGATCCAAAGTCTTGCCCCGTCTTGTGGGACACGAAACATATTGATAAAAGTTTACAAGCGTCTTTTTTAGTGATACATGGTTAAAATCACCTAATATAAAATTTGGTGCATCAGGTGAAATCGACTGTAGTTTTTGTACCACATCAAAAATAATGTTGGCAGCTGAAGCAGCGTTTGCCTTCGGATGTATGTACACTACAGTCATAAAAAGTTGTGGAAACTCACGGTAGATAAAAAGGACGTAACGATACTGATAAAAGTTCGAGATCCGGTGTACAAACACGTTCTCGAACAGTCACTGAGTTACAGTATCATTTGTTAAAATATAAACATACCCCACCACCTTGGCTTTTCCTCGTCACCTCAGACTTTCGATCCAAACAAAATGGCACTCCAAAACCATCAATAAACAAATGCTGTCCTGGTCGTGCTCAGTGAGCCATGTCTCTGTGAAAGCCAAGACGCAGCAGTTTTTAAAATCCTTTTGAAAACCGATGCACCCATGGAGTTCATCCACTTTATTCATCAGAGACTGGACATTCCCCATTATCACTGAGGGCAGAGGAATCCGGGCAAGCTGTTGTTTCCTCATGCGTAGTCTGACGCCTCTTCGTTTGCCCCGTTTCCTATTCTTCCGCGATGCCCCAGAGGATTCGTCTCTCCGTATAAAGCCTGGTAATTGTAAGGTGATATCCGGTACATTGCTATATCACTAAGTTGCAAAAGCACATCTCTGGTGTACTGTATCCGCACTTGATTCGTATCATAGTACTGAGACTGCTCTCATTAGAGTTACAAATGACCTGCTTCTATCATCTGATCGTGGTTGTATCTCTGGTTGAACTATGATTATTAGTTCTACTGGATCTTAGCGCTGCGTTCGACACTATCGACCACAACATTCTTTTGAATAGACTACAAAACTTTGTTGGCATTAGTGGAAGCGCCTTAGCATGGTTCAAATCATACTTATCTAACCGCCATCAGTTCGTAGCAGTGAATGAAGAACTATCATATCGATCACAAGTACAGTATGGAGTACCTCAAGGCTCAGTACTAGGGCCATTACTTGTCATGCTTTACATGTTACCCTTGGGAGATATTATCAGGAGACATGGTGTTAGCTTTCACTGTTATGCTGATGATACTAAGCTCTATATTTCTTCGCGGCCCGGTGAAACACACCAAATTGAGAAACTAACGGAATGCATAGTCGATATAAAAAACTGGATGACGAGTAATTTCTTACTGCTAAATTCTGAAAAAAACCAGAGGTGTTAATTATCGGACCTAAAAACCCCACATGTAACAACCTAGAACATTATCTAACACTTGATGGCTGCTCTGTGAATTCTTCTTCATCAGTCAGGAACCTAGGTGTGCTGTTCGATAGCAATCTTTCCTTTGAAAGCCATGTTTCTAGCATCTGTAAAACTGCGTTTTTTCATCTCAAAAAAATATCTAAATTGCGACCTATGCTCTCAACGTCAAATGCAGAAATGTTAGTTCATGCGTTTATGACCTCAAGGTTAGACTATTGTAATGCTTTATTGGGTGGTTGTTCTGCACGCTTGATCAGCAAACTACAGTTGGTCCAAAATGCAGCAGCTAGAGTCCTTACTAGAACCAGGAAATATGACCATATTAGCCCGGTTCTGTCAACACTGCACTGGCTCCCTATCAAACATCGGATAGATTTTAAAATCTTGTTAATTACTTATAAAGCCCTGAATGGCTTAGCTCCTCAGTACTTGAGCGAGCTCTTATCGCATTATAGTCCACCACGTCCGCTGCGTTCTCAAAACTCTGGCCGTTTGATAATACCTAGAATATCCAAATCGACTGCGGGCGGCAGGTCCTTTTCCTATTTAGCACACAAACTCTGGAACAGTCTACCTAACACTGTTCGGGAGGCAGACACACTCTGTCAGTTTAAATCTAGATTAAAGACACATCTCTTTAGCCTGGCGTACACATAACACACTAATACGCTTCTATTGTTCAAATCCGTTAAAGGATTGTTAGGCTGCATTAATTAGATCAACCGGAACCGGGAACACTTCCCATAACACACGATGTATTCGTTACATCATAAGTAGAATGGCATCTACGCTAATATTTGTCTGTTTCTTTCCTATGATCAGATGGTGGATCAGCACCAAGAGATGATGCCTGCAGGCCTGATCGTCAGCGGAGACCCAGATGACCCCCAGAGACCTCGATTAAAATACAATAAAACTAAAAAAATATAACTAAAAATATAATACAATACCTAACTACATAATACTACTATTGTTAGAACTTGAAATTTTTGAACTGTGGGTTTCGTCTGGTCAGAGGAGAACTGGCCCCCCGACTGAGCCTGGTTTCTCCCAAGGTTTTTTTCTCCATTCTGTCACAGAGGGAGTTTTGGTTCCTTGCCGCTGTCGCCTCTGGCTTGCTCAGTTGGGGACACCTAATTTCTAGCGATTATCGCCGATTTGATTGCACAGATACTATTTAAACTAAACTGAGCTAGACAATGACATCTCTGAATTCAATAATGAAATGCCTTTGAAAATTGAGTGTTTAATCTTATCATTATATATTACTGACACTCTGTCCTCCAATTTGATACTGTTAAGTGCTTTGACACAATCTGTATTGGTAAAAGCGCTATATAAATAAAGGTGACTTGACTTGTTTAACAGCCCCATTAACAACGTGGGCAAGCAGCAGATAAAAAATAATCCACAAAGCAGCAGGACGAAAAATATCCACTCTAGATTAATGAAACTGGGAGCACTTAGCCATAAGTACATACATACGAAAAACAGTTACTTAAAAACCTTTAACTTAAACTTAAAAACACGTTATAAACACCAACATGTGGACGCCAAACTCTCACTGCCAGTCGCTGCTTGCGCATGTGCCCTACCAATTACAGGTAACCAATTAGTAATTAAAACATAATTAAATAATTCTGCAGGACTTATTTCAAACCTGAAACAGTAGTCAAGTCAAGTCACCTTTATTTATATAGCGCTTTTACAATACAGATTGTGTCAAAGCACTTAACAGTATCAGATTGGAGGATAGAGTGTCAGTAATGTATAATGATAAGATTAAACACTCAATTTTCAGTTAAAGGCATTTCATTATTTAGCTCAGTTTAGTTTAAATAGTATCTGTGCAATCAAATCGGCGATAATCGCTAGAAATTAAGTGTCCCCAACTGAGCAAGCCAGAGGCGACAGCGGCAAGGAACCAAAACTCCCTCTTTGACAGAATGGAGAAAAAAAAAACCTTGGGAGAAACCAGGCTCAGTTGGGGGGCCAGTTCTCCTCTGACCAAACAAAACCCGCAGCTCAAAAGTTTATATTTCTATTTCTATTTAGTAGGCCTATTCTAAAGTGAAAATATTGGGAACCCATTAGTAATTAATAAAGAATTATTAGATAATTCCACAAAAAACCTGAAACAGTATTCTAAAGTGAACCTATTAGTAAATAATAATAACTACAACATTTTGACTAAAATCAAACTTACACTCTAAAAAAAACTATAAAAGTTATCATAAACTTTGTAAAATACACGACACAACTTGTTTACGATCTTTATTTCAGATGAGAACATTTTTTAATACAGCATATTTTATTTTCCGTTTTAACATGTATACTGCCCAGATTTAAAGTAATTTAACAAATATTTTATAATCAAAAGTTAAACATTTAAAAGCAATTCAAATGTAATCAACTGGTCTCCTGTTTCCTTCGGTAGTGGTGCTGGATCTTGTGCGGGAGCTGGGCTCAGGGAAACTGCAGACCGCCGCTTTGCTTTTCACTCATAGCTGCAATATGCTGTGACTGACTCCATAACCTGTCCATAAACAAACAGTGTACAGCTCTGAGAACATATTTTAACATCCGAACCATTTAGATTTAGTATCTTTAAAAATAAAATCATTTGTTTTATGCAAAGGATCAGGCAAGCTATCCCAAGCCACCAGCTCTGGGCTCCATGTCCCAGAATCCTCCCCGGATTATTATAATAGTATTATTATAGTAATGATACCTTTTGGGTGTGCAGCAAACAAAATGCATATTTCATTTCCAATATAGACTAATAATATTAGTAGTGGACTGTAACAAAGTTTCTACTGTAGTTGTACTTTGTACTTGTCCTTTTACTCAAATAATTTTGAAAATGAATAGGCCTACTTATAATTTTACTGGAGTAATATTTTATTAGGCTATCTGTACTTTTACTCAAGTACTTGATTTGTGGGCCACAGCCTGATTATTAAAGTGACTGTTTGCGTATAACTGTTAGTATAACAGTAGTAATTATTTCAAAGTTATTTTTTCTTGAACATTAACTAGTAGATAATTAATATTAGTTCTTCAGGAGGTATGACAGGATACATTAGTTATTGATTAGCTAACTATTACTTAACACAATCATAAAATTGTATTACATACTGATTAGTTAACACATCTTCCTTAGTAGTTAACAGTAGTGAGTTCAGTGTTAATGAATAATTACCTGTTAGTTTTTTAATAATTCCTTATAAATTATGCAGTACGTAAGAAACAGTATTCTAAAGTGTTACCCAAAACAGAAAGAATAACTAAGACAATAAATTTATTAACAGGGCTATCAGATCATAATCGTATATTAGTGGTAAGAAAATTAACAAAACTCAGGTTTTTATATCAACAAGACAAAGAAAATGTGCTAAATATTATACCAAAATGATTTAAAAAAGAATTTGAAGAGGAATTTAAAAAACTAGTGTCATGATCCTGCTGGAGCCAGGGAAACGCAGGGACCAGGAGATTCTTCAAACATAGACTTTTATTTGGACACGGGAACACAGGAAGGCAGGACACCAAAAAAATCATAAGACAATTAACAACCGACACGGAGACAGGGAAACACAGGGCTTATAAACACAAGGAAATCAAGGGAGGAGAACTGAAACAGGTGGGAAACAGTCACACACGGCTGGGGACTAATTAACTAATAATCACAGGAACAGGAACAAACCAAATATGGGCACGAGAGGAGGGGAAACACAAGACAGGACTGACAACTAGATTGGAATGAGATTCTGTCTACAGATAATTTAGAAGCTGCCTCTGTGTTTAATGGTAACAATTAATAAGATTAAGGGTGAATTTAGTGAAAATGTCACTTTTTCTAGAAAGAAGCAGAATTTGCCTTGGCTAAATGAACAATTATGGAAGTTAATGAGACAGAGGGACCATGCCATGCTGCTGAGAGGTTTGCAATTGTAGCTCTGTATAGCTGTGCTTTTCTGTTGAATCTCTATCTTACTTTCATTCTCTGTTGTTTAAAGTGATAAAATATAATTTCATTCCCACCATATATCTGATATTATCTATCAAACTAATCTAACTAATTTGATTGTTCACTTGTAATCTAAAACTGCGAGTTCAGCGCGTGTTCAGCATATTAGCATTCACTAGCCGTAGCTTGTCATTCAAGGTTCCATTTGCGTTTCTATTTGCGCCTGTTATTGTTTTCTTTTTTCTCGCTCCATTTCATTTTGCTCTTGCTCCGTTTTTCAGGAGTTCATCAAACAACAGTGGTAAGTGAATAATTCATCAATCACGGTGAATAATGGCTTCTTCTCCTGCTGTTATTGTTTGTACCACTTGCCACATGTATAGTTTATCTCTCTCTATCGGTGATGAGGGATTCATATGTAGGGGCGGGAATCGCAGGGTACCTCACGATACGATATAATCACGATGCATGGCTCACGATAACGATAACGATAACGATAATATCACAATACAGCAATTTTGCGATAATCAATATATTTCTACAAAATCCTATAATGATACATCACAATATCTGTCTAAACTAAATGCCTGTGAAAAGGTTCAGTGCAAGTCCAAACTGTTAGAAAACAGAAAAAAAACATGTTGAGTAGGCTAAATTAATCATTTTATTCTTGGACTTATTAAAAGCTTACACTTTTTTTCTCTGTGTGTAAACAAACATATTTGACTGCTTATTGAACAGAAAAAAAGAAAAACAAACCTAGATAGATAGATCAATATAATATAAACCTGGTACATTTCAACATTTACCTGGAGTGCTTTCTCAACCTTTCTACTCCTTTCATCATAAAAACGGAGCCCCACACGAAGAAATAGCTGTTCACATCACATCTTTTGCGTGCTCAGGTTCGTTAATTCAAATGTAGATGCGTGGCAAGTACACAAACTGCACAATTCTGCACTGCATTGTGGCTCTGACAAGGTTTAGATTTGTCCTCCATGCCATAGGTGCAGATTTATGTTTCTGCTGGTCGGTGCCCACTGTTCACACTGCATAACGTGCACTTGTAATATCTGAGAGAGAGGGAGAGCATCCAGTTTTGTTCACATAAAGCTGGACGCACTGGCGGCGCTCTCTCTCTCACTCACATAGTGAGGGAAATCCACCCGCGATCTTAGCGGAGAGGTTAGGCTACTCATAAATTGAATATGCATTCTGCAATAATAATGTGATCAGTGCCTATGGTCCACGCTGATAGCGTTAGTTTTCATCTCCATAAACATACAGTGGGGGAAATGAGTATTCAACACTTGAACAAATTTTTTATTAAACACATTTCCAGTGCAGCAATTCACATGAAATTTTGACCAGATGTTGGTATTAACTCAAGAAATCTACACAGATAAAGAAATCATAAAATTACAATCCATAAAAAAGTTATATTTAATGAAGTGAAATGGGAGAAGAAAAAAGTATTGAACACACAAAGAAAAAGCAGTACACCAAGTCAAGACAAAGCAAGACAACAGCTGATTTCACTAATTAGTTCAACCTCCTATTTGTGCAAATTAGAATCAGCCAGGTTATTGCAGGTTAATCAGTTAGAAAAAGCCTTCCCCACCTCTGAATGCAAGTATACAAACATCTCATGATGGGTAGAGGCAAAGAGCTGTCCCAAGACCTTCGCAACAAGATTGATGTGCTGCATAAAAATGGTAGTGGTTACAGACGGATTTCACAACTCCTAAATGTTCCTGTAAGCACCATTGGCTCCATTATACGCAAGTGGAAAGAAAAAAACTCCACCATCAACCTGCCACGCAAAGGAGCTCCTCGAAAGATTTCTGATCAGGGAGTCAGAAGGTTAATCAGAAGAGTAATCCAAGAGCCAAGGACCACTCGGAAAGAGCTACAGAGAGACTTGGAAGCAGCAGGTACAGTTGTCACAAAGAAAACTATAGGCAATGCACTCCGCCACGGCCTCCATGCACGCTCACCTCGGAAGGCTCCATTTTTGAAGAAAAGCCATGATGAAGCTTGTTTGATGTTTGCTACAAAACATTTGGACAACCCTGTGAATTACTGGGAGAATGTAGTCTGGTCAGACGAGACAAAAATGTAACTTTTTGACAATAACACAACACGCCATGTTTGGAAGAGAAATGGCTCTGCGTATTACCCTAAAAATACCATACCAACAGTGAAGTTCGGAGGTGGAAGCATCATGGTATGGGGCTGTTTTTCTTCTCATGGTACTGGCAGAATCCATGTTATTGAAGGGAAGATGAATGGAGCCATGTGCCGGGAAATTCTTGAGGTGAATCATGGATGGACATTCCAGCAGGACAATGATCCAAAACATACTGCAAAGGAGACTCGGAATTGGTTCCAGAAGAAGAAAATAAAGTTGTTGGAATGGCCCAGTCAATCAGCAGACTTAAACCCAATAGAGAATTTATGGAAGGAACTGAAGATCGAGATTCACAAGAGGGCCCTGCGAAACATTCGAGATTTGAAGACAGTCTGTTTAGAAGAATGGAACAAAATCCCACCTGCACACTGTGAACGATTAATTTGTTCATACAGGAAGCGTCTTGAAGCTGTTATTGCAAACAATGGCTTTTCCACCAAGTATTAAGTATAATCTCAGTTAGTGTGTTCAACACTTTTTTTCTGTGTCATTTCACTTTATTACACACAACTTTTTATGGATTGTAATATTCAATATTTTTTCTCTGTGTAAATTACATGAATTAATACCAACATCTGGTCAAAATTTCATGTGAATTGCTGCACTGGAAATGTGTTTAATAAAAAATTTGTTCAAGTGTTGAATACTTATTTCCCCCACTGTATATAGCAGTAAAGCTAATACAGTGGCTGGAAATCTGTTTATACTTCGGTTCCTCGTGCTTCCCCATCTTCATAGAGAACACGGTTCATGGAACTTGCTAAGAGTAAGAGCACTTTAGGAAAGCTGGAAATGGTGCAGCTGTGATTTCCACGCATTTTTAGATGCTGTGAACTGGGAAATCTATTTAGAGCACCTTATTGTATTAATTAAAATATAGATATGTGGTGCCAGATATCGATTCTCGTATCACATGGAGAAGGGTCGCCATATCGCCATATTGATTTATTGTCCCACCCCTATTCACATGTGATGAATACAGGGAAATAGTTAGGCTGAGAGAGAAGATTTTAGATCTGGAGACACGCATCCAAACTTTAGTTGAGGATAGTAAAAATGTGAGGGCTGTAGATACTGCTTTGGATGCGACTATCTCAGGGAGTCTTGTACATTGTTCATTTCTGGTTACAGAGCCCCCACAGCAGGGAAACTGGGTGACTGTGAGGTGGCACAGTCGCGGGTCAAACCACCGCTCTTCCATTCCGATCAAAACATCAAACAGGTTTTCCCCAATCAGTGATGCACTGTAGCAAATTAGCTTAAAAGGGAATTGTATATAAATAATTGCAATTAATTATGATTAATTACAATTATTTATATCGGCTGACAGTAATAACTGTCAGAATTAAATTGCTATCAACTGATCTGTTCGTCCAGCGACCATTCAGTGTAAGTTCATATCAACTCTAAGAAAGGATATTTTCATGGCCACAGAAAATACTTTAAGTATTAATGCATTAGAGCATGTAGTAAGGATCGAAAATTGTAAAGGGACATTAATTTCCAAGGCAGAACCAGAAACTCATGTAATTTGTGCGCACAACTTTTATTAACTAAACGCTAACACGCATAACTAATCTAAACAAACAAACAAACATACATACACTCATGCGTATATACAAAAGGGGAGCTAAAGTGGATGAATGAAGCCATTAGAGAAAACAGAATGCAGTCATGGAAAGAGTCAGTTAACCACCTGAGTAAAACCATCAGCGCCGTTTATAATGGGGTCTATAGCTTATTACTAATCCTCTGTTTAGTTTAGTTAGATGTACCATAATTGCACTTCCACGGCTGTTGGCGTGTGTCTGGAATGCAGTCTCGGATGAAAAGTCTTGATGGTTTCAAGGTTTTGGACTCGCGATCATGTTCTTCCGGGTTGAAGAGTGATGAATTCCAAAGAGGTTATTCTGGTTCTGAGGTCCGCGGAGCTTTGGTTGAATGGAAAGTCTAGGCCGCAAGGCCTGGTGCAAAACTTAAAGTTTCAGAAGAGTTCTAGCTCACATCCTTCTAGGATCTAACAGAACCGCATAACTGAGATATGTAGGAGCCCACCAGGTACGCCGGTACTGGCTCAGACTCTCCACACGGGCAGCAATCCGGAGATTTATCAGTAGAGTTTTTGCAGAAGAGCTCTGAACTGTGCGTGAGCCCTTTAAGGTCTGCGAAGTCACGCCTCTCAGGATGGGCTTGACCAATGAGAAAGGCTGAATTTCCAAGCGGGAGTTTGGAAATACTGGGGGGGGGGGGTATGTAATATGTTTGATAGAGACCAAACATATTACAATTAGAGTGATATTAACTAGTGATCTATCATAAGCATGCATAGAACAGTATACAATACACAAAAACATATACAAGAACAGTAATAATATACACAATGACCTAATGATATGTGTGCTCATTCAAAGAAAGGTTTTTTGAAATTACTATGAATTAATTAGAGAAGAGTCCATTTTATGGCATAATGTCTTTTTCCTAAAGGGGATGTGAAGTGAGTGTTGCTCTGCCATTTGCATTCCTTTGAGCAATAAAACTAGTATTATCTGATGGGTTGCCATGGGACCGGGGGCCTGAAGTCCTTGACAGTCCTACTGGCACTGGGTATGTGTATTGGGTGAGGGGTCTGTGACCATTTTTTTAATCTAATAACTAATTGATTTGTTAAATCAAATGCAAAATTGTGTGTCTGATTGGTCCAAATGCTACAGCACCCACTGAGAAACCTGATGAAAGTGCTCTAGTTATTGGCAATTCTATTGTACGGAATGTGAAAATAGAGACACCAGCCACCATAGACCAATGTTTGCCGGGAGCCAGAGCTCCTGACACCTTGGCAAATTTAAAAGTGCTGGCTAATGCTAAACATAAATTCAGTAAGATTGTTATTCACGTCAGCGTTAATGATGTTCGTCTTCGCCAGTCGGAGATCACTAAAAATAATGTTAAAGAGGTGTGTGAACTTGCAAATACAATGTCAGACACTGTAGTATGCTCTGGTCCCCTCCCTGCTTACCGGGGTGATGAGATTCATAGCAGACTGTCGTCACTCAAAGGCTGGATGTCTGAGTAGTGCCTGCAGAATACATTTACATTTACATTTACATTTATGCATTTAGCAGAATAACATAGGTTTTATAGACAAATGGACAAGTTTTTGGGGCAGACCTGACCTGTATCCCTCCTGGGGTGGTGCCGCTCTTCTCTCTAGAAATATGGCACATAGTCTTAGAGTTCATACTTGACTAACTGGGGCCCAGGTCAGGAAGCAGACAGACTGGCTAAACCGACCGTCTTCTAGCCGCCTCACATCACAGAAGTCAGTTAATTCCTAGCACATAGAGACTCTTTCACCTAGATATCACACTATAGAGACTGTGTCTGTAGCCGAACTAGAAAATACAAAAAAACGTCCAAACCAATTTAAGAGTGACAATTTAATAGGTTGTTTGTAATCCCGTGATTCTGATGACGTGCGAAAAAATTCAGATGGAGGGCAGCAAGTAAATAAACAGAATGGAAGACATAGAGGAAAGTACGTATTGTAGCAGATTAGATATTAATTCTAAAGAAAGGTATAAACAGAAAATCATCAAATATGTTGGACAGGATCCTTATACTATGAAGAGGAGCGAATTTTCTACTGAACTTAAATATTTGCCTGCCATCGAGGCAGTAGACATCAGCAACTACCTCATCCTCCAGACATCCTTCTACACCCAAAAACAGATGAAAGCGTACAAAAGTATGGATGCATATATTTTTTTAGTTAGTGGCTGGGACAATGATAATTGCTTGGTTTTTGCCCACGTGAGTAGCAATTCTTTTTTTTGTCATGTCGATTAACCTAGCAACAATAAATAAACGCTGCTGCGGTTGTTTACTTTACTTTATTAGGTTAACCACTCTCAAAGATCCGCCAAAAAGGCCTCTAAAGACATGGATTATTGCAAAAGAAGACAGAGAAGAAATTGAAGCACATTGCAATTGCATGGCAGGGTAAGTTATTTACGTAGCCCGTATTTTGTATAACTGTTAAGTGTAGTGTGTTGTTGCTTGTAGTATCTGCTTTTAAATATAGTAATACGTAACCTACAATAAAGTAAGGATGCACCATATTTTCTGCAGCCGAAAATATATGCCGTGCTGCACTGCTCACATGCACTAATAATAATAACATTGTAGGACTATTATTTGGATAATTAGTCCCCAAAAAAGTTATATTTGATTCTGTTGCATGGAACTGAATAAAAGTAATACAATGATATGAAATATTCAAACATTTTCTGTCCAATTTTATTGTTACTTACAGTAAAGGTGTAGTTATTTTGTTGGCTTGTGTTTTTAAATTCAGTGTCATTAAAATTGTGAGTTAAAAAATCTTACAAAATTACTTTATATTATTTAATAAAATAAATAATTACAAAGCACTTTCGGTTTTCAGTCAAGTGAATGCAAAAATTTTGGTGAATCCCTATAATCTCTTAATATATTATTATATCTTAATTTGTGGTTAATTAAGAAATTATATTCTATTCTTTTTCAGATTATGTGTTAGAAATGGTAAGTTACTGTAATTGTCCTTAACCCTCTGTGGTCCGAAGTCATTTTGGGGCCCTTGAGATGTTTTGACATGCCCTGATATTTATGCTTTTTTCAGCTACTTAAAACATACTATTGACCAACATGTAATTTTTTTTGTATTCGGCACAAACTGTGCTACAATATTATGTGACCAAGATGGATGTACATGTTTGCATTTTTTAGAAAAAAAATATTATGCGTGGTTAGTACGTAGTTGTAGCTGAAATAAGGCCTTAAAACCCACACTAAATAGTCCTGAATAAGACTTTTGAGTAGTCAGTCTTGTAGGCTAGAATATTTACTTCAAAATTATGTGAAAATCATTCTGCTTACTCATTCACAGAAAAAAATATATTGATTTAAAATTTTCAAGACATGTTTTGTGATCGAGGGTCTATATGCGAGGGAGTGGTAATGGCCATGAATATTAAGTGAGTCTCACCTGAGAGACAAAGGGCCCTCCCCTATGGGCCTCTAATGGCCCATCAGTGTGACTGTGACTGTGACTGTGAGGCAGGTAAGAGAGAATGTGAGGACATTGAAAAAAAGGGGTTTTTAAATTATTTGTATTTTATTTACAACACAGTATAATCAAAACATACATAATGAAGGTCAAAGACACATTATTGTGCACACTGATCTAACCACAGAGATGTGAACAGACAACAGATTCTGTTCAACAAGTGAAACAAGTAAATCATACCTGATATTTACGTGTGTTATTTAAGTGTTTCTACTTCTTTCCATGGATTCAAGAAGAAAAAAACATAATCAGTAGAAAAGGAGCTTGTTTTAACATAGAATATCAGTGTAGTTGAACATCTGATGTTGGTGCAGCGCTCTCAGAGGAAAACAGTTTGAAGAGACATCAGGATTCATCTGTGGTGCAGGTATCTGATTCAATAAAATACAAACAAAAAAACATTTGTGAGCATGTTAATATCAGGAGCATCTGTATATATATATATATATATATATATATATATATATATATACAGGTGCTGGTCATATAATTAGAATATCATCAAAAAGTTGATTTATTTCACTAATTCCATTCAAAAAGTGAAACTTGTATATTATATTCATTCATTACACACAGACTGATATTTTTCAAATGTTTATTTCTTTTAATTTTGATGATTAGAGCTTACAGCTCATGAAAGTCAAAATATTAGAATATTTACATTTGAGTTTGAATAAATGACCATCCCTACAGTATAAATTCTGGGTATCTTTTGTTCTTTGAAACCACAATAATGGGGAAGACTGCTGACATGGCAATGATCCAAAAGACGAACATTGACACCCTCCACAAAGAGGGTAAGTCACAGAGGGTCATTACTGAAAGGTGTGGCTGTTTACAGAGTGCTGTATCAAAGCATATTAAATGCAAAGTTGACTGGAAGGAAGAATTTGGGTAGGAAAAGGTGCACAAGCAACAGGGATGACTGCAAGCTTGAGAATACAGTCAAGCAAAGCTCATTCAAACACTTGTGAGAGCTTCACAAGGAGAGAACTGAAGCTGGAGTCAGTGCATCAAGAGTCACCACGCTCAGACGTCTTCAGGAAAAGGGCTACCAATCCACTTCTGAAGCAGAGACAACATCAGAAGCGTCTTACCTGGGCTGTGGAGAAAAAGAACTGGACTGTTGCTCTGTGGCCCAAAGTCCTCTTTTCAGATGAAAGTAAATTTTACATTTCATTTGGAAATCAAGGTCCCAGAGTCTGAAGGAAGAGTGGAGAGGCACAGAATCCATGTTGCTTGAGGTCCAATGTTAAGTTTCCACAGTCAGTGATGATTTGGGCTGCCTTGTCATCTGCTGGTGTTGGTCCACTGTGTTTTCTGAAGTCCACAGTCAACGCAGCCATCTACCAGGAAATTTTTAGAGCACTTCATGCTTCCTTCTGTTGACAAGCTTTATGAAGATGCTTATTTCGTTTTCCAGCAGGACTTGGCACCTGCCCACACTGTCAAAGGTACCAAAAGCTGGTTCAATGACCATAGTGTTACTGTGCTTGATTGGCCAGCAAACTCGCCTGACTTTAACCCCATAGAGAATCTATGGGGTATTGTCAAGAGGAAGATTAGAGAGATCAGACCCAACAATGCAGATGAGCTGAAGGCCACTATCAGAGCATCCTGGGCTCTCATAACAACTGAGCAGTGCCACAGACTGATCGACTCCATGCCACGTCCTATTGCTGCAGTAATTCAGGCAAAAGGAGCCCCAACTAAGTATTGAGTGCTGTACATGCTCATACTTTTCATTTTCATACTTTTCAGTTGACCAAGATTTCTAAAAATCCTTTCTTTGTATTGGTCTTAAGTAATATTCTAATATTTTGAGATACTGATTTTTGACTTTCATGAGCTGTAAGCTCTAATCATCAAAATTACAAGAAATAAACATTTGAAATATATCAGTCTACGTGTAATGAATGAATATAATATACAAGTTTCACTTTTTGAATGGAATTAGTGAAATAAATCAACTTTTTGATGATATTCTAATTATATGACCAGCACCTGTGTATGTATATATATGTATATATGTATATATATATATATATATATATATATATAGGTTTTGTAGCCATCGACTCACACATGCTTTGTACTATCATAAAAAAGAGAAAGAAATCTTATATCTGAGAAACTAATTATTATTGTTTAGCACGTTATTAAAATCTATTTCTGAACAGAGTAGGCTATTAATAATAAACATGTACTAAACATACTTAGACTCGTAGCATTCATCATGTTACAGTGTACACTCATATTGCTTTTATTGTTTTATATAGAGCATGAAAACATCATCGTGCCGTAAGAAATTTAAATACAATGAATTGCCCCTCATATTCAAAATGTTTTACACGATTTCAAACATTGTAGTCAGGAATTATAGTTTGGGAAAAACCCAACTATGATTTTGTAGTCATATAGTCTAGTATGTATGATTTTATAGTAGCCTATGACATGACTCTCATGACACAGACTCAAGCATACTTTGTACTATAAAAAATGATATTTTATATCTGAGAAACTAATTATTGTTTAGCACGCTATTAAAATATATTTGTGAACAGAGTATTAATAATAAACATCTAAACATTCTTAGACGCGTAGCATTCATCATGTTGTCGTTTGGGAAAAACCCAACTAACTGTTTAAATCTGTTCAAGTTTATGACACAATAACACGGTAACTAATGCAAAAAAGAAACATAACTTACTCATCAGATCGATCTCCTCTTCTGGATGAAATCGTGTTCTTCTTTCGAGGGAAATCCTTTCTTTACTCAGCGTGAACAGTAACAGTAGCCGCGATGAGGACCTCCGCTCTTTGTTTGTTTTGGGTGTTTACACGCGCACCACGTGGCTATGTACATATGAACGACGCGAGCAGCGCATGGGCGGGAACTCATTAGAGATAATGAGTCAGACGGGAAAGATTGAACATCGTGTTGGTTTCATACGGATTACTTCATCACAGAATGTTTGTTTTCTTTGCTTCATTTCAAAGTAGACACTTCAGGCTTTCTATAGATATAACTCCCATGTCTCTGTGTTGAGTATTTCCTGAGTTACAGTTCATTTTAGTGACGCGTTTCTCAAAACAGTTTGCGAAGACGGAGAAGACAGAGAGCACACCCTGTTTATTTTCTTATTTCTCCAAAAGCACAAAGTTGTGTTGTTATTTTGAGTGTACTCAAAAAAAAGGTAGACACTTAACAGTTTCGATTGATGTATAACACTTATTTGTGTGACCAAAATCAACAGAGTATTTTTAGTGTCTTTTGCACTGATTTTAAAAAAAACGAGTTGGTCTCGCCGGCGGTACTGTACGTGATGATCTTTATGCTTTTCAAATTTGACAGATTCCTGCTGCTCCCGTAGCTATTATAGACTTTTCCTCAGAAAAATCCAAAAAAAGAAAAATGGACGATGCCGTCGCTGGGAAATCAACAGAACAAGCCAAGGATGAGAAAATATTTCAACTTCCACGAGTAAAGAGAGAGTCAGAAACATATGATAGGTTTTTTGAGTCCTTAAGCAAAAACTGTCCAAGGAGTGCTGCACTGATGGCTAGGGAGAATTACTACAAGGAATATGCTGCCTAAAACTGTTCTTGAATACAGAACACCAGAGACTCTACAGCTACCCCCCAAAGAGCTTGCAGAGCTGTGCCAGGATTTCCAGTTAGAAGAGGTTACCCCTTCTCAGGTACAGGCTGTAGAGAAGGCAACTCGAAGCCAGGGTGCATCCAGGATTTGGTTTCGACAAAGAGCTGGACGTATAACTGCCTCTAAGCTTAAACAAGTTCTTTAAATGAACCCTCTGAAAATGTCCAAGAGCTTGATTAAGGCCATATGCTGGGAATCCAGGATCTCCTTTATCTCGTAGATGGCGCCTTCCTCCAAAATCAGTGGGAGAGGGGGTTCTTCACTCGGACCAGGCTCTGTGGAGGGAGAGACAGGAGGGTGGTAAGGTTTTAACAGAGAGACATGGGAGGTGGATTTGATCTTATATTGTGGAGGGAGTTGTAATTGAAAGGTGACCGGATTGATTTGTCTTAGGATGGTGAATGGGCCAACATATCTGGGACTTAATTTATTTACAGGGCAGGCGCAATCTGATGTTCCTTGTTGACAGCCAGACCTTCTGTCCCGGTTGGTATTGTGGAGCTTCAGATCTGCAAAGGTCTGCTGTCATCTTGCGCCTGCGCATTGCCCATTGTAGATGATGGTGAGCATCATCCCAGACCCTCTTGCTCTCTCAGAAACTGTAATCCACCAATGGTATTTCAGATGGTTCTCCAGACCAGGGGAACAGGGGTGGCTTGTAACCGAGTACGCACTGGAAGGGAGTGAGTCCAGTAGATGGTTGACGTAGGGAATTCTGGGTGTACTCGGCCCAGCCAATGAACTGGTTCCAAGAGTCTTGGTGGCCATGGCAGAAGGTTCATAGGAAGCGACCGATCTCCTGGATTTTCCTCTCCATTTGCTCATTGGTCTGGGGATGGTATCCGGATGATAGGCTCACGGTCACACCCAGGAGCTTGAAGAATCCTTTCCAGATTTGGGAAACAAATTGTGGGCCTCGATCCGACACAATATCTTCTGGAATCCCGAAATATCTGAAGATGTCTGACATGATTGAATAGTAATTCAGCTGTTTCCAAGGCTGGGGTCAGGCTTCTTAGAGGAAGGAGTCGACAAGATTTAGAGAATCGGTCCACTATTACCAGGATGCATGTATTGCCGTCTGACTCTGGTAGATCTGTGACAAAATCTACTTCCAGGTGCGACCATGGTCAATTGGGAACTGGTAACGGGAGGAGTTTACCTGTTGGTAAGTGGCAAGGATCCTTACAGCCCTGGACGAACCTTCTCACATCCCTGGCCATGTTGGGCCACCAGTAGCGGTTCTTCAGCAGCGAGAGGGTGCTGTTGGCCCCGGGGTGGCCAGTGCCCAGTCATGTGTGTGTATGCAGTAAATAAGTGGAGTGCGCCGTGTTCGTGGGACATACTGGAGTCCAGGTGGGCAGCCCGGCAGAGTGGCCGTGGAGGCATTGGAGGTGTCTGGATCGGGTTCCATTGTATGGGACAAATGATGAGTTTATCGGGAATGATGGGCTCTGGGTCTTCTTCCGTTTCCTCTGGGGTATGTAAGCGTGATAACGCATCAGCTTTGGTGTTTTTGGGTCCTGGACGATAAGAGATAGTGAAGTTGAAGTGAGTAAAGAAGAGTGCCCAGCAGGCCTGGCGAGGGTTGAGTCTCTTGGCTTCATGCAATTATTGTAGGTTCTTGTGGTCAGTTAAGACAGTGAACAGATGTTGGGATCCCTCCAACCAATGCCTCCACTCCTCAAGGGCCAACTTGATGGCTAGAAGTTCGCTGTTGCCGATGTCGGGCTGAGTTTCCGGGAAAAGAAGGCACATGGATGGAGTTTGGCTGGGGTCCCCTGCTGCTGAGATAAGATGGCTCCAATGCCTGTAGTGGAGGCATCAACTTCCACAATGAATGGTTTCTTGGGATCTGGGTGGACGAGGATAGGGGCGTTGGTAAAGGCGTCCTTCAATCTCTCGAATGACTCCGTAGCGGCTGGTGTCCAGGAGAGAGACTTGGGCTTGTTGCGTAACAGGCTGGTAAGGGGGCAGGTGATGGTACTGTAATTGTGGATAAAACGTCGGTAGAAATTAGAAAAGCCAAATAATCTTTGGAGTTCTTTTATGGAGGAAGGTACTGGCCAGGATATGATAGCTTCCACCTTCCCTTTGTCTATGCGGATGCCACCATTGTCTATGTTGTATCCCAGGAATTGGACTGAGGGTTGATGGAATGAACACTTCTCGGCTTTGAGGAATAGATGGAACTCACGTAGGTGTTGGAGGACCTCCGCAACATGGTGGCGATGTTCGGCCAGGCTCCGAGAGTAAATAAGGATGTCATCAATGTATACCAGGATGAAACGGTGTAAATACTCTCGGAGCACCTCATGCATGAAATCCTGGAATATGGAGGGGGCGTTGACAAGGCCATACGGCATAACTAGATATTCATAATGGCCGGTAGGGGTCACGACGGCTGTCTTCCATTCGTCCCCCTCGTGTATCCGGATGAGGTTATACGCGCTATGGAGGTCCAGCTTGATGAAGATGGTGGCACCGCGGAGATGTTCCAGGGCTGCTGGGACAAGAGGAAGGGGATATCGAAATTTTATGGTAATGTTGTTTAGTGCTCTGTAATCTATGCAAGGCCGCAAGCCTCCATCCTTCTTAGCCACAAAGAAAAATCTTGAAGCAGCAGGGGACGTGGATGGGCGGATGTAGCCTTGTTGAAGCGCCTCTTGGATGTACTCCTCCATGGCCTTCTGTTCTGGTAGGGACAAAGGATAGATCTTCCCTTTGGGCACTGGCTCACCTGGTACCAAATCAATCGCACAGTCCCATGGCCGATGAGGAGGTAGTTGAGAGGCCTTATTAGGGCAGAATACGTCTCTGAAGGGGGCATAGCAGGAGGGTATGTTGACTGTTTTTTGAGAGGGCTTTCAATGGAGGTGGAGTTTACTGTGATGGATTGAGTGGGATGAGACGTGGGTTGAGGAAGACATGGATAAACAGGCTGGAAAACATTGATTGCCCCACTTCAGGACTTCTCCCGAACACCATGAGATCTGAGGGTCATGTTGAACAAACCATGGTAATCCGAGGATCATATCAGTCGTTGCTCCCTCCAGAACCAGTAGATGGAGTTGTTCTTCGTGGAATAGGCCAACATGTAACTGAACTGGGCCAGTGCTAAGTCTCACATAGCGGCGGCTGATGGGTTTTCCCGTGATCGACTGGGCTTGGTAAACGGTTTGGTTGGTAGTGGTTGGGAGATTGAGCTGGCGGCAGAGGGTCCCTGATATGAAATTCCTGGCTGACCCTGTGTCGAGGAGGGCATGGTCTAGGATAGAAATAGAAGAGGTAGTAAGTGTTACAACAGTAGATAGTGGTTTCCTTTTTTGTATAATGAGTTGAATGGCACTCACCAGAATACGAGGGGGTCGAACGGGGCATGAGGATATCAAGTGACCTTCATTTCCACAATATAGACATAATCCTTGAGTGATTCGCCTCTGCCGCTCTGCATGAGATAGACGGGTATTGTCCATCTGTATCGGCTCATACACTGCTTCTGGAGGACGGTGTGTTTCCAGGGGGCACTGTTAGGAGTGCAGCGGGTCAGTGAAGGTTGTTCTTCAAAGCATGATTGCATACAGGTGGAACAACGGATGGATAACTGAATTAGGTTCTCTAGTCCACAAGAATCATCATAGCCGGCGAGTTGTAACCGAAGTCTGGGTTTGAGTCCTTGTCGACAGGCAGTTAGGAGTGATCGTTCGTTCCACCCACTGGCGGCCGCGAGGGTTCGGAATTGGAGAGCATACTCGTTGATATGTTTCTTCCCTTGACGGAGATGATATAACTGGTCACTAATGGAGGGATCGGCCATTGAACGACCAAAAACTTCTCTGAAGTGGATGAGGAAGCCATTTAGTGACTGTGTGACTGGACCTGCTTGAGACCATATTGTTTCTGCCCATTGAAGGGCCTTTCCTGTCAGGAGGGAGATAATGAAGGTGATCTTAGATCTCTCCATGGGATACAGATTAGGATGCATTTCGAGGGCTAATGAACATTGTAAGATGAACCCGTTGCACTCCTCCGCCACGCCTGAGAAGGGCACTGGTCAGGCCATGGGACTGGAGATTGCGAGTACCAAAGAAGTGGGGGCACTAGGCGCGGTGGTGATCGGAGGTGTAGGTGGTGGTGAGGGCACAAAAACTCATCGGAGGTGGTCCATGAGCTCCTGGAACAGGTCGGGATTACTCATGCTGACTTCAGTGATGGTCCGATCTTCTGTTACAGTATGAGGTCTGACACAGAGAGTCGGTAAAAACTGAGAAGATTTATTGATCAGCAGAGTAATTCTACGGAATGGGGATGTGGAGAAGGTGATCACTTGAGATGGAAGAGCGACTGATGATGTGAATGTCTTGCCAGGAACTCGTGATCGGGAGAAGGGCTCACACCTCGAGTAACGATGGAGATATCCGCCGGAGATCGCTGGAGCAGATGAGACACAGGAAACAGGAGGGCACACTACTGGAAACAAGACTGGGGGTAAGTATAAGTTCAGGTTAGTAGACGTCAGATAAGCTTTGGAAGAAATCCTCTTCATAAGAACGAGATCGGACGTCTGACTGTGGCGAGGTGTGAGCTTATATGGGATGTGCTGATGAGGTGCTGATAGTGATCAGGTGCCATTCATTAATACTCAGATGATGATGTACACTAAAAAATTTCCACCCGTTTCAACTTAAAAACTTAAGTTTAGTGGCTGCCTTAAATTTTTAAGTATAAACAAATTACAAATACAACTCATTTCAACTCACTTTGTAAAATCCTGACTGGCACTGAACTGCTCTCTGTAAGTTGATTGGACTTTTCAGTATTAGTTGTTTCAACTAATCATGTCAAGTTAAAAAAAAAAAAAGTAATCACTTGTGAACCTCAACAATGGTGACCATACAAAAAAAAAAAAAAAAAAAAAAAAAAACAATCATGCAGCAATGCATGCTGGGATCCATGGATGAGTTTTGTACTATGCTAGTACCCTGCATGTATTGCAGCATGAATTTTCTTTTTTTTTCTTGTTTTATAATGGTCACCATTGTTGAGGTTCACAAGCTGATTCTTGATGTCTGTGTGAGTCTAGTTGCTACCATAGATTAAAGCTTTTTGTGGACAAACTGTTTGGAAAGTCCTTTCTATTAACCGACTATCACTTTCACTACTGATCATTTTCTCTGGGCTTCTGAGTTATAACAAATATGTTCGAGGAACACATGGTTACAACAGCCAGAGAAAAAGAGGAGGGGAAAAAAAACTAAAACAACAGTCAAGGGCCAAGAGCCCAACTAAAGCAGACACTGATCTCTAACATGGTTACTTCAAATCAAACAATAAATCAACATCTAAACTTTAGTTAATTCTCAATAAGATCTTCTGTAGATGTCTGACTGAAATAAAGTCAGTCTGGTTATTAATAAGTGGAGCTGGTGATGCTGTTTGTGGGGTTGTTTAATCAGATCTTGAGATTTAATCTATTTTATTTCAGTTGATTTCATCTAAGGCTGTGACTAAAGTTAGTTGTTCTTGTGTTTCTTTTTCTTCAGTGATTATGTTTGTTAACAGCAAGTGTTCATCACTAATGCTCAATTATTACTCAATTAATCACTTAATTGCAATGTATATCTTATTTTAGTGAACTCAACTGAAATAAGTTCAGAGGACTCATAATTGTTAGTTTTAAAAACTTAAATGGTTTAAGGCAATAAGTTTACTCAAACAGTTTGAGTTAACCTAACTTGTCGGGTTTTACAGTGCACAAAAATAAGTCGAGCAAACTTTTAAATTGGCTCAACTTTTTTTTTTTACTGTGTGCCAGTAAGTTAGAACTTAAAATGTTAAATTCACTGAATTAAATTGGTCTCCTTGAATTTCAATAACATTAAACTGACTTAAAAAATCAAGTTGAATCTAGCATAACATAAAGTTGAAATTGCTTAAATTATTTTTATGAGTTAAAGTAACTTTAAAACATAAGTTGTCATGACTTTTTCATCATATCATTTTTTACAGTGTTTGTTGTGATTGGCTGGTGTGAAAGCCTGGCCGATCTGTGACACAGATTTGTGAGCTGACATTTTTCCAGAATTTGATAATTGATAATTCTGACATTTTTCAGAATTTGATAATTGCAACTTTTTATCTCACAATTCTGAGAAAAGTTTGATTACAACATATAATCATTGCTTTTAATAGTGTTCATCGTCTTTTTTATTACGTCTTTAATTGATATTTACAGTACATATCTGCCATATGTACATCAGCTTGACAGTCACCACTGATAAGCTACTACTAAATATAATGAAAATTAATTTTGTGCAAACCTGCTTTGCAACGTTTTGTATCGTGAAAAGCGCTATACAAATGAATTTGAATTGAATTGAAAAAGTCACACTCATGCATTCAAATACAGTGCCACTTTATATCTGAAATCTGTAAGAAATATAATGACCCATAGACAATATAAATGATGAAAATTAGCTGTTATGTCGGAGCAATAGTCTTGTGACCCACGTTCTGACATATGCTACAGCTGTGCACAAGGTTACCTGAGTTCAAGTCTCTGCTAAAGGTTCAGGCTTTTCAAGCCAATGTCAAAGTTTGTTCACAAATTTAGCCTCTAGTTGTGTTATTAATGTATAATGGATTATGTAGCTGTGTTTTAAATTATAGAAACAATATAGATACTCATAAGGGTTCATATCTATACTTTCAATAAATTAGTATTTACATAGCTTCTGAATACTAATTAGGCTGGCTAATTTAGAAAGTTTTCAATGTCAGTATTGTTTGTGATCTTAAGATGTAATGTGTATTTGTATTCTTTTTGTTTACGCTATTGTATGCTCCACTGTTATAGGCCATGAGGAAGAACTCTATCATGCACACAGAGAATAGAGCTCAGTGCTGCTAACTGGGGGAGCAGCTGGAAAACTGGAGAAGAACAGTTGAACACCTATCAATACAGACAAATCTATTATTTTTCTGTAAGAACCACAACAAGCAAAGACAATGATGAACACTCTGAGCAAACAACAGTCAGACGCTTGATTATGCACTGCACTTTACTGAGTTCTTCAACATGTGATGCTGAGCACTTATTGTATGTAAAACTACTAATAATTTATTTGGATGTCATTCATAAACCTGCAATTTATAAAGATTTTGATGTTTTATTTTTTTAGATCAATAAAATTGTATGTTTTAACAATGTAATAGCTAAGCATTTATTTATTTATTTTGTGTGTGTGGGGGTGTGTGTTTAGGATTCTGGGAACAAAAATAAAACTACCCGCTAAAAACTTTATAAGAATGTTAGGGGATAATGTTCTAATAATGTTATGACTAAACATTTACAGAAGGTCATCACATAACTTTTAGAGTGTTTTTAGAGAATGTCATCCTACCTTTGAGTAGAATGTTCTAAGAACAAAAATAAAACTACCCGCTAAAAACATAAGAATATTAGGGAATGATGCTCTAACAATGTTATCACTAAACATTTTTTAGAATGTTTTTAGAGAACATTATACTATCTTTTGAGAGAACATTATGGGAACAAAAATAAAACTACCCACTAAAAGCATTGTAAAAATGTTAGAGAATGATGTTCTAACAATATTATTACTAAACAATTATAGAATGTTTTTAGAGAATGTTATCCTATCTTTTGAGAGAACATTCTGGGAACAAAAATAAAACTACCTGCTAAAAACATTGTTAGAACAATTCATGGTAATGTTCTTATAACATTTTTAGAACAAAAAATTTCTAGCTGGGTCCTTCCTTGCTGTCCACTTTGTTACTGTATTGTAGTTGAATTACTGATTTTATTTCATATATTTGCTGTGTTACAGTCACACCAGTTCGTGTGTGCGTGTTGGTTTTGCACTCTTGATGTTTTAGAGTTTCATCCTATCATTTCTGTGTATTTTCTGCATTGTGGCAGATTTGTAGATTGTACACACAAAAATTTGCTGAATGTTTGTGTTTTTGTCAATTTCCCAATAATTTCCTATGGTCGGTCATTTTTGATCCAATACCACAAGTGTGACTATTTTTTTACGACTGTTACGTTCCCATTCCGATTAGTCTAGGGGGATTAAGGAATACATAACAAAAATGAAAGGAAAGTCCACATGGAGCCTCTCATCCCAGTCCCAGCCCTAAAGAACACTGCCAACCACTAAAAGATCTACTACAAAGATCTACTACTTTGATTTATTACATAAAAGAACCACAGAAACAAAGCAAATAGGCTTCAGGAGGGGGCAAGGCCAAAATAACAAACAAAACAGAATCTTACTCAATTTTAAACCTAACTTACCTAACACAGGGAAAAATAAAATTAACAAAAAGACAGTAGCACTTCCTTAACTACCTAACTTACCCAAAAACAAAGGCAAAAGGATTGACAAAAGAAAATGGCACCCACCTCCCTACAAATTATAAAATAAAAAAATTAACAAGTATTAAATGAAGAACTATCAAAAAGTCAGCATTATTATGAGCTAGATTTAACAATCTAGGCGGGAGCCCACCAACAGTATGCTAACTTGAACTCTAGCACAGATTGACTTTAGGTATCAACTAACAAACAACTAGCAACACTTGTCTGGGGCTGCAGAGAAGGTCCATGTGGAGAGAGCGATGGCTCAAGCCTCCTTTCCTCTCTCTCCCCAACTGTGCTCTCTTGATTGCTCTTATAGCTGGTTTTCTCTCCGGAGGAGCCAATGAATGAGGAGTTAGTTGGTCATCAGCAAACGAGTATCAGGCGCCAGTAATCAACTCCTATTAAAGCAGCAGCACAAAAGAGAAACAAACAAAGAGACCATACAAAAACTCTTAACTGACTCCAGAACAGTACAAATTACTTCACAGGACGTAACACGACCAATTAGCCTGCTCGAATCAAGCCCTCAATTTTTTTGGTGCGTTCACACTCCAAATGCCATATAAGTCACCAGGTTTTATACCATTGCAATGAAGCTGTGATTTTTAAAAGTTCAAAACAGAAAATGTTTCAGTCAAAAGTGAGGGTTAAGACAAATGGATTTGCTGTGTTTTCAAATTCAAGAGATTATAAGCTATATGCAGCTTTTTTTGGTTCACATCGAATGTTTTTCGACTTAATAAATTTGTTTATGGATAAAGATTGATCTGTTGAAAGCAGTTATTTTGAGTTAGATGCCAAATGTTCTGCTCTTATTCAAATTTGACATTCAAATACGATTTTCAAGAAAAAACAAAAACAAAAAAAACATAGGACACTATTAACATGACTATATGCATAAAACCATTCAGAAAAAAAAGGGCACAAATGGGTTAACGGCAAAAGATGTTTTGTGCTGGTGCAAGTTGTTATAACTGGCCCTTAGGCTGGTTAGGGTTTGGCCCGAATTGAGGCTTGTCACAAAATGATTTTTTTTGTCCAAAAAATCCTCTATTGTGTGGTGTCATTATGATTATTTTACTGCTCCCAATCGAGATGGAGAATCCCTGAACTCAAATCGTAAATATCAAACATGTTTTATATTACAACTCTTGATCGTAATAATCATAGTGTAATGTTGATTCAATCTCGATTCAACATTTATTGCAGGTGCAAAAGTGATATTGAACCAACATCCCTTCATAGCATTGATTCAATGACACAATCATTGATTTTCTGTTGAAATCTAAACTTTGTTTCTACATTAATTGTGGGTGTAATAGTGATATAGAACCAACATTACTTTGCAAGATTAATTCCATGCAGTTAGCATCAACACATCAACATTGACTTGCTATCTGGCTTGCTATATTGGTCTAGTTCTGTAACCGGTGCAATTTCAAACTGCAAATTTTTACAGCAGAATGTTGTCATATATTTATATTTGTAAAAATGACAGATTTCTATTTGCTCCCCCACCAGAAATATGCAACTCAAAAGTAATACTTATAAATTGCACTTTACCTCATAGAACAACGGAGGATTGCGAACCCTTCCCATTATATACTGAGCATTAAATTTGGATGGAGGCTGTTTGAGTGCTTATGTCTGTCCTCCTTAATTTCAGTAACTTCAGATACATCTGAAGAAAGAGAGAGTGTCCTGTTCTTTTTCCATAGCTGAATATACACTCCAGATGAAGACGTGTCCAGCTGCCACTGATGTCGTAAACTCATTAGGATGCTGAGTCACATTCAAGAAATAACAAACATGACGGCCCATCACGACCCAGTTAACTCTCCTCGAGCACAGTACGATGCCCCCGGGTCCCAATGCTACTGTCTTCAAAATCACAGGTTCTTCTGAGTGATTGTAAGAGAGTGATCTCAGCACATGAGCATCAGGAACAGATAGACTGACTGTCATGAATAAATCATGAGTGTTCCTCCTGAAAAGGCCAGAATTATCCTGCATTAAGCACAGTGTGGCCATCGTCAAGGTTCATTACACAACTATGCATACTAAAGCACAAATACAGACTTTCTCTGACTGAGGTACTTCCTTTAATCTTTCATATAAAAGTAAATATTTTAGAAGAGAAAAGAATTTCCTCAGAAACCTATTTATGTCTGACTTTGCTGCAGTTGGAATTAAACTGCTGGTTTCGTCTGGCCAGAGGAGAACTGGCCCCCCGACTGAGCCTGGTTTCTTCCAAGGTTTTTTCTACATTCTGTCGCCTCTGGCTTGCTTAGTTGGGGACATTTAATTTCCAGCGATATCATCTACATGATTGCACAGATACTATTTAAACTGAGCTGAGCTGGACGATGACATCACTGAATTCAATGATGAAATGCCTTTAACTGAAAATTGAGTGTTTACTCTTGTAATTTTACATTGACACACTATTTTCCTATTTTCCTATTTTCCCTTTGTTTTGTTGAATTTAATTATCATCAAACCTTAGCAAACATAAGATTTAAATAAAACAACCTTAAATTTGTGGTGTACCATAATGAGCATGCTATGTGTGTTTGTGTGTCTTTATCGTTATAACAGTTCCATGCAGTATTACTGTGTGATTTATAATGTCAAATTTGGCAAAAGTATGTAACTGTGATAGAAATCAGTGTATGGATTAAATTTTCTGTGAAACTCTGAGGATTCATAAACATTTGTATGTTTGCATATTTTAGTAGCTGTGCATGTGTGTGTGTGTTGATAGCTGTGCTCTTGCAGCCTATTGCAGAGCTGTATATAGATAACTTGGTTGTGCTCTCACAGATCCCCTGTCCAGGATATGCAATCTACTACTCTGCCACTCAAACCTAAACATCTCTCTCTCTCTCTCTCTCTCTCTCTCTCTCTCTCTCTCTCTCACACACACACACACACACACACATTTGTTTTTGTGAAAAGTGGGGACATCCCATAGGCGTAATTGTTTTTATACTGTACAAACTGTATATGCTATTGCCCTACACCAACCCTACACCTAACCCTACCCCTTACAGGAAACTTTGTGCTATTTCAGATTTTCAATATTCTCAATTCTGTGTGATTTATAAGCGTTTTGAAAAGTGGGGAAATGGGGTAATGTCCTGAAGACTCACCTTCTCCTTGTAATACCAATGTCATACCCTTGTCATTTTACAAATTTATGTCCTCATTTGTCACAAAAATGCACACGCAGACACACGCAGACCCACACACACACACACACACACACACACACACACACACACATACACACACACACACACACACACACACACACACACACACACACAAAGACTCACTCACTCACTCGCTCGCTCTCTTGCTCTCTCTTCTCTATAGGAATATTAAACATTTTTCGTGTCCCTTAGGCCTGGAACATACTAGGCAAGGCAAGGCAAGGCAAGTTTATTTATATAGCACATTTCATACACAGTGGTAATTCAAAGTGATTTACATAAAAGGAAGTGAAAAAGTCATTAAAAAAGTCACAACAATAAAAACAAGGAATTAAAAATAATAATAATAAAAACAATTTAAAACAGTTAAGAATAGAAAATGATTATACATAGTGCAATCAGTTAAGACATAGCACAGTGTTCATTTGACAAATGCACAGCTAAACAGATGAGTTTTGAGTCTGGATTTAAATGCGGCTAATGTTTTAGCACATCTGATCTTATCTGGAAGGTGGTTCCAACTGCGGGCGGCATAATAGCTAAAAGCGGACTCCCCTTTTTTTGTGTGAACCCTTGGTATTTCTAACTGACTCGACCCTAATGACCTGCGTGGTCTGTTTGGTTTATATTCAGTGAGCATATCTGCAATGTATTTAGGTCCTAGGCCATTGAATGATTTGTAAATGAGTAAAAGTACTTTAAAAATCAATCCTAAATGTAACCGGAAGCCAGTGTAAGGACCTGAGGACTGGTGTGATATGCTCAGATTTTCTGGTTCTAGTCAGAATCCTGGCAGCAGCGTTCTGGATGAGCTGCAGCTGTCTAATGGTCTTCTTTGGAAGGCCGGTGAGGAGACCATCACAATAATCCACCCTGCTGGTGATAAAGGCATGAACAAGTTTCTCCAAGTCTTGACTGGACACAAAACATCTAATTCTTGCAATGTTTTTGAGATGATAGTATGCTGATTTAGTTACTGCTTTGACATGACTACTAAAACTAAGGTCTGTCTCAAAAATCACCCCGAGATTTTTGACTTGATTTTTAGATGTTTGACCCCTAGAATCAAGGTATGCATTCACCTTGAGAACTTCATCTTTGTTTCCAAATGCAATGACTTCAGTTTTCTCCTTGTTTAACTGAAGAAAGTTCTGGCACATCCAGCAGTTTATTTCATCAATGCATTGGCAGAGAGTCAATGGGGCTACAGTCATTTGGAGATAAGGCTAGGTAAATCTGGGTATCATCAGCATAGCTGTGATAGGCAATTTGGTTCTTTCTCATTATTTAACTTAGTGGGAGCATATACAGGCTAAACAAGAGTGGTGCAAGAATTGAGCCTTGTGGGACTCTGCATGTCATGGACGTCCACTTAGACTTATGCTCTCCTATACTCACATAATAACCTCTCCCTTCTAAGTATGACCTGAACCATTTGAGTACCATCCCAGAGAGCCCAACCCAGTTTTCCAGTCTCTCTAGAAGTATGGTATGATCAACAGTGTCAAACGCAGCACTAAGTTCTAGAAGTACCAGCACTGATAATTTGCCTGAATCAGAATTGAGGCGAATATCATTTATTATCTTAATGAGTGCTGTCTCTGTGCTATGATGTCATAAGTCATAAGTCACCTTTATTTATATAGCGCTTTTACCAATACAGATTGTGTCAAAGCACTTAACAGTATCATATTGGAGGACAGAGTGTCAGTAATATATAATGATAAGATTAAACATTCAATTTTCAGTCAAAGGCATTTCATTATTGAATTCAGAGATGTCATTGTCTAGCTCAGTTTAGTTTAAATAGTATATGAGCAATCAAATCGGCGATAATCGCTAGAAATTAGGTGTCCCCAACTGAGCAAGCCAGAGGCGACAGTGGCAAGGAACCAAAACTCCCTCTGAGACAGAGTGGAGAAAAAAACCTTGGGAGAAACCAGGCTCAGTCGGGGGGCCAGTTCTCCTCTGACCAGATGACACCCACAGTTCAAAAGTTTCAGGTTCTAACGATAGTAGTATTATGTAGTTAGGTATTTTATTATATTTTTAGTTATATTTTTTAGTTTTAATGTATTTTAATCGAGGTCTCCGGGGGTCATCTGGGTGTCCTGGTCTCCGCTGATGATCAGAGCTGCAGACATCATCTCTTGGTGCTGATCCACCATCTGATCATAGGAAAGAAACAGACAAATATTAGCGTAGATGCCATTCTACTTACGATGTAACGAGTACACCGTGTGTTGTGGGAAGTGTTCCCGGTTCCGGTTGATCTAATTAATGCAGCCTAACAATCCTTTAACGGATTTGAATAATAGAAGCGTATTAGTGTGTTATGTGTACGCCAGGGTAAAGAGATGGGTCTTTAATCTAGATTTAAACTGACAGAGTGTGTCTGCCTCCCGAACAGTGTTAGGTAGATTGTTCCAGAGTTTGGGTGCTAAATAGGAAAAGGATCTGCCGCCCGCAGTCGATTTTGATATTCTAGGTATTACCAAACGGCCAGAGTTTTGAGAACGCAGCGGACGTGGAGGACTATAATGCGATAAGAGCTCGCTCAAATACTGAGGAGCTAAACCATTCAGGGCTTTATAAGTAATTAACAAGATTTTAAAATCTATCCGATGTTTGATAGGGAGCCAGTGCAGTGTTGACAGGACCGGGCTAATATGATCATATTTCCTGGTTCTAGTAAGGACTCTAGCTGCTGCATTTTGGACTAACTGTAGTTTGTTGATCAAGCGTGCAGAACAACCACCCAATAAAACATTACAATAGTCTAGCCTTGAGGTCATAAACGCATGAACTAACATTTCTGCATTTGACGTTGAGAGCATAGGTTGTAATTTAGATATGTTTTTGAGATGAAAAAACACAGTTTTACAGATGCTAGAAACATGGCTTTCAAATGAAAGATTGCTATCGAACAGCACACCTAGGTTCCTGACTGATGAAGAAGAATTTACAGAGCAGCCATCAAGTGTTAGATAATGTTCTAGGTTGTTACATGTGGGGTTTTTAGGTCCGATAACTAACACCTCTGTTTTTTCAGAATTTAGCAGTAAAAAATTACTCGTCATCCAGTTTTTTATATCGACTATGCATTCTGTTAGTTTCTCAATTTGGTATGTTTCACCGGGCCGCGAAGAAATATAGAGCTGAGTATCATCAGCATAACAGTGAAAGCTAACACCATGTCCCCTGATAATATCTCCCAAGGGTAACATGTAAAGCGTGAAAAGTAACGGCCCTAGTACTGAGCCTTGAGGTACTCCATACTGTACTTGTGATCGATATGATACCTCTTCATTCACTGCTACGAACTGATGGCGGTCAGATAAGTATTATTTGAACCATGCTAAGGCGCTTCCACTAATGCCAACAAAGTTTTGTAGTCTATTTAAAAGAATGTTGTGGTCGATAGTGTCGAACGCAGCGCTAAGATCCAGTAGAACTAATAAAGAGATACAACCACGATCAGATGATAGAAGCAGGTCATTTGTAACTCTAATGAGAGCAGTCTCAGTACTATGATATGATCTAAATCCTGACTGGAATTCCTCACAGATATCATTTTTCTCTAGGAAGGAATATAATTGTGAGGATACTACCTTTTCTAGTATCTTTGACAGAAAAGGGAGATTTGAGATCGGTCTATAATTAACTAGGTCTTTGGGGTCAAGTTGTGGTTTTTTAATGAGAGGCTTAATAACAGCCAATTTGAAGGTTTTGGGGACATATCCTAATGACAATGATGAATTAATAATAGCCAAAAGAGGATCTATGACTTCTGGAAGCAGCTCTTTTAGTAGTTTCGATGGAATCGGGTCTAACATACATGTTGTTGGTTTAGATGATTTAACAAGTTTATACATTTCTTCCTCTCCTACAGTAGAGAATGAATGGAATTGTTCCTCAGGGGATCTATAGTGTGCTATCTGATGCGATACTGTAGCTGACGGCTGCAAGGATACAATTTTATCTCTGATAGTATCGATCTTGGAAGTAAAATAGTTCATAAAGTCATTACTGCTATGCTCTTGGGAAATGCCAACACCTGTTGATGCTTTATTTTTCGTTAATTGAGTCACTGTATTGAATAAATACCGAGGGTTATGTTTGTTTACTTCTAGAAGAGACGAAAAGTAATCAGATCTAGCAGTTTTTAATGCTTTTCTGTAGGATAGGGTACTTTCCCGCCAAGCTAAACGAAATACCTCTAATTTAGTTTTCCTCCAGCTGCGCTCCATTTTCCGGGCTGCTCTCTTTAGGGCGCGAGTGTGCTCATTATACCACGGTGTTGGACTCTTATCCTTAATCTTCCTTAAGCGTAAAGGAGCAACTGCATCTAAAGTGCTAGAAAAGAGAGAGTCCATAGTTCCTGTTACATCATCTAGTTGTTCTGAGCTATTGGATAAACTGAGGAACTGAGATAAGTCAGGAAGATTATTTATAAAGCAATCTTTTGTGGTGGAGGTAATGGTTCTACCATATTTGTAACAAGAAGTTGGCTTTACAGCTTTAGCTATATGGAATATACAGGAGACTAGATAATGATCTGAGATATCATCGCTCTGCTGCAAAATTTCAACCCCACTAACATCAATTCCATGTGACAGTATTAAATCTAGAGTATGATTTCGACAATGAGTAGGTCCTGACACATGTTGTTTAACACCAATAGAGTTTAAAATGTCTATAAATGCTGATTCCAACGAATCTTTTTCATTATCAACATGGATATTAAAATCACCAACAATTAGGACTTTATCTGCAGTCAGCACTAACTCCGACAGAAAATCAGAAAATTCTTTAATAAAGTCTGTATGGTGCCCTGGTGGCCTGTATACAGTAGCCAGTACAAACATCACAGAGGATTTATCATTAACGCTTGTTTCTTTGGATAACGTTATATGGAGCACCATTACTTCAAACGAATTATACTTGAAGCCCGACCTTTGAGAGATACTGAAAATATTTCTATAAATTGTAGCAACACCTCCCCCTTTACCTTTTGGACGCGGTTCATGTTTGTAACAGTAATCTTGGGGTGTAGACTCGTTTAAAGTAATGTAATCATCTTGTTTTAGCCAGGTTTCTGTCAGACAAAGCACATCTAGTTTATGGTCAGAGAACATATCATTTACAAAAAGTGCTTTTGAAGAAAGGGATCTAATATTCAATGTGAATATTCAATCTAATATCTAGGTCAAAAAGTTTCTATGTGCTGAGAGTTAACTGACTTCTGTGACGTGAGGCGGCTAGAAGACGATCGGTTTAGCCAGTCTGTCTGCTTCCTGACCTGGGCTCCAGTTAGTCAAGTACAAACTCTAAGACTATGTGCCATATTTCTAGAGAGAAGAGCGGCACCACCCCAGGAGGGATGAACACCATCTCTTTTCAACAGGTCATGTCTGCCCCAAAAACTCATCCAATTGTCTATAAAGCCTATGTTATTTTGCGGGCACCACTTAGACATCCAGCCATTAAGTGACGACAGTCTGCTATGAATCTCATCACCCCGGTAAGCAGGGAGGGGACCAGAGCATATTATAGTGTCTGACATCGTACTTGCAAGTTCACACAGCTCTTTAACATTATTTTTAGTGATCTCCGACTGGCAAAGTCGAACATCATTAGCGCCGACGTGGATAACAATCTTACTGAATTTACGTTTAGCATTAGCCAGCACTTTTAAATTTGCCAAGATGTCAGGCGCTCTGGCTCCTGGTAAACAATGGACTATGGTGGCTGGTGTCTCTATTTTCACGTTCCGTACAATAGAATCGCCAATAACTAGAGCACTTTCATCAGGTTTCTCAGTGGGTGCTTCACTGAGTGGGGAGAACCTGTTTGATGTTCTGATCGGAACGGAAGAGTGGTGTTTTGACCCGCGACTATGCCGCCTCAATGTCACCCAGCTGCCCTGCTGCACGGGCTCAACCGAAACCGAACAATGTACAGGACTCCCTGAGCTAGTCGCATCCAAAGCAGTATCTACAGCCCTCACATTCTTACTATCCTCAACTAAAGTTTGGATGCGTGTCTGTAGTTCTAAAACCTTCTCTGTCAGCCTAACTATTTCCCTGCATTTATCACATGTGAATCCCTCGCTGCTGACAGAGACAGATAAACTATACATGTGGCAGACAGTGCAAACAACAATAGCAGGAGAAGAAGCCATTACTCACCGTGATTGATGAATGACACCAACTTAACTTACCACTTACCACTGTTGTTTGATGAGCTTGTGAAAAACGGAGCGAGGAAAAAATAAAAATAAATAAATAATAGGCGCGAAATGCAAATGGAACCGCGAGTGACAAGCTAACGGGCTAACAAGCTGCACTCGCGGTTTTAAAAGCGAACGATCAAATTAGTTAGATTAGTTTGAAGGATAGCACCTGAAATATGGTGGGAATTAAATTATATGTTATCACTTTAGAAAAAAAAAGGCGTGCTCGAAAACCAGATTGAAAATTGTCCAGGTATCCATTTAAGTTTAAGTAGTTGTTCAGCTGATTAAAAACTACCTTTTCAATAATCTTACCTATGAAAGGAAGATTTGATATTGGTCTATAGTTGCTCAACATTGTGTTATCAGAAGGGGCTTAACAACTGCAGTTTTCAGGGAGTTTGGAAAAGTCCCAGAAAGAAGTGAAGCGTTCACCACTTCTAAGAGATCTGCTTCTAAACAGTTTAGCACACTTTTGAAAAAAGATGTGGGAAGTGTGTCAAGATAGCAGGTTGGATGATTTAAGGTGCTGTACTATTTCTTCCAAAATTTTGCTATCAGTTGCTTCAAAAACAGACATAGTCACTTCTTTTTGAAATTGCAGTCGAATCTGTGTGACCTCTGCATAACTTGAGGATGTGCCAATCTCTTTTCTGATATTACTGATCTTCTCAGAAAAGAAGGAAGCAAACTTATTGCATTTGCTGTCGGAGAGCATTTCACTGAGGATCTGACTTGGGGGGTTTGTTAGTCTCTCAACAGTAGCAAAAAGAGTGCGAGTGTTGTTTAAGTTACTATTTATAAGGTTTGAGAAGAAGGTCTGTCTAGCTGTGGCTAGTTCCACATTGAAAGCATGAAGGCTGTCTTTATAGATGCTATAGTGAATTTCAAGTTTCGTCTTCCGCCACATCCGCTCAGCTTTTCATACTGTGAACTGCTGTTGATTTTCTCCAAGATGATTTTTGTCTGCCATTCTTCTTGCTGACTTTTTCAGGAGAGATATCATCAATAACATTCTTAACCCTCTGGGGTCCGAGGTCATTTTGGGGCCCTTGAGATGTTTTGACATGCCCTGATATTTGTGCTTTCTTCAGCTACTTAAAACATACTATTGACCAACATGTAATTTTTTTTGTATTCAGCACAAACTGTGCTACAATAATATGTGACCAAGATGGATGTACATGTTTGCATTTTTTAGAAAAAAAAATATTATGCGTGGTTAGTAAGTTTTGGGAAAAAAATGTAGCTGAAATAAGGCCTTAAAACCCACACTAAATAGTCCTGAATAAGACTTTTGAGTAATCAGTCTTGTAGGCTAGAATATTTACTTCAAAATTATGTGAAAATCATTCTGCTTACTCATTCACAGAAAAAAATATATTGATTTAAAATTTTCAAGACATGTTTTGTGATCGAGGGTCTATATGCGAGGGAGTGGTAATGGCCATGAATATTAAGTGAGTCTCACCTGAGAGACAAAGGGCCCATCAGTGTGACTGTGACTGTGAGGCAGGTAAGAGAGAATGTGAGGAGATTGAAAAAAAGGGTTTTTAAAATTATTTGTATTTTATTTACAACACAGTATAATCAAAACATACATAATGAAGGTCAAAGACACATTATTGTGCACACTGATCTAACCACAGAGATGTGAACAGACTTTGAGTCATTCCTGCAACAGATTCTGTTCAACAAGTGAAACAAGTAAATCATACCTGATATTTACGTGTGTTATTTAAGTGTTTCTACTTCTTTCCATGGATTCAAGGAGAAAAAAACATAATCAGTAGAAAAGGAGCTTGTTTTAACATAGAATATCAGTGTAGTTGAACATCTGATGTTGGTGCAGCGCTCTCAGAGGAAAACAGTTTGAAGAGACATCAGGATTCATCTGGTGCTGGTATCTGATTCAATAAAATCATATAAAAAACATTTGTGAGCATGTTAATATCAGGAACATCTGTATATATATATATATATATGTGTGTGTATGTATATGTTTTGTAGCCATAGACTCACACATGCTTTGTACTACCATAAAAAAGAGAAAGAAATATATCTGAGAAACTAATTATTATTGTTTAGCAGGTTATTAAAATCTATTTCTGAACAGAGTAGGCTATTAATAATAAACATGTACTAAACATACTTAGACTCGTAGTTACATCATGTTACAGTGTACACTCATATTACTTTTATTGTTTTATATAGAGCATGAAAACATCATCGTGCCATAAGAAATTTAAATACAGTGAATTGCCCATCATATTAAAAATTTCAAACATTGTAGTCAGGAATTATAGTTTGGGAAAAACCCAACTATGATTTTGTAGTCTTATAGTCTATTATGTATGATTTTATAGTAGCCTATGACATGATTCTGAAGCCACAGACTCAAGCATGCTTTGTACAATAAAATGATGTACTTTGTACTATAAAAAATGATATTTTATATCTGAGAAACTAATTATTATTGTTTAGCACCCTATTAAAATCTATTTGTGAACAGAGTATTAATAATAAACATGGTCTAAACATTCTTAGGCGCGTAACATTCATCATGTTGTCGTTTGGGAAAAACGCAACTAACTGTTAGTAATTCTGTTCAAGTTTATGTCACAATGAAACGTTAACTAACGCAAAAAAGAAACATTACTTACTCATCTCCTCTGCTGGATGAAATCGTGTTCTTCTTTCGAGGGAAATCCTGCTTTCACTCGGCGCGTCTTCCAGAAACGAACAGTAGCCGCTCTTTCTCCGCTCTTTGTTTTGGGCGTTTACACTCGCGCACGCACCACGTGGCTATTTACATATGAACAGCGCGAGTAGCGCGAGGGCGTGAACTCATTAGAGATAATGAGTCAGACGGGACAGACTGAACATCGTGTTGGTTTCATACAGATTACTTCATCACAGAATGTTTGTTTTCGATAAAACTTGCTTCACTTGCTTCCAAGTAGACACTTCAAGCTTTCTATAGATATATGTCTCATGTCTCTGTGTTGAGTATTCGCTGAGTTACAGTTCATTTTAGTGACGTGTTTCTAAAATCAGCTCGCGGAGACGGAGAAGACAGAGAGCGCTCCCTGTTTGTTTTCTTTATTCTTCAAAAGCACAAAGTTTAGTTGTTATTATGAGTGTATACAAATAAAAGTAGAGCCCTTACAGATTCGAATGGTGTATTGCTCTTATCTGTACGATCAAAAATGGCAGAGTAATTCAAGCTCATTTCAGCCTTATCAGGAAAATCTGCGTCAAAACGCGTATACACGTTTGTCGACCCCAGAGGGTTAAATTTTGAGTTAAATGAATCCAGGAGAAGATCAACAGAGTCTGCAGAAATGCTTGGTGTTGAAGATATAGCCTTCATAAATAGCGCACTAATGCTCTCGTTAATGCATCTCTTTCTGACAGAGACAGATCTAGATTCAGTGGTAACAGAGATCAATATATCAAAGAAAATACAGAAGTGATCAGATAGTGCTACATCCTTAATAACAATAGGTAAAATATTTAGACCTCTACTGATGAGTAAATCTAGAGTGTGTCCACGATTGTGTGTGGGTCCATGCACATGATGAATCAGGTCAAAAGTGTTTAAAACAGTTGTAATTTCTGCATTATCTATGTGAATATTAAAATCCCCTTCAATAGTAAAACAATCGAAATCTGAGGAAATCGTTGATAACAGTTCTGTGAACTCTTCCACAAAGGCTGGAGAGCATTTTGGAGGCCTGTAAATAATGATAAACAGAATGGAGCACCTTTCAGCACCTTACCTAGCTATTCAAAAGACAAATACCTCTCCTAACAGTCCTGCAGACACTTGTAAAATTAAAGATAGGAGGGGCTGTTTCATTGAGGACTGTTGAACTGCAGCTGTCTTCTAGCCTTGTTTCATTTAGAAACATAAAATCCAGGTTGTTTGTGGTTATTAAATCATTGATCAGAAATGATTTATTTTTTAGGGAGCGAATGTTTAAAAATGCTAACTTGATGGAATTACATTTTGTCCCTACAACAATCTTAGATTGGTGCATTACAGGCTGCAGATTAGATGGATCAGCTGTATGGCTTGAGAAGGCCTTAGACTTCCTATCACATGCTAAAACAGAGATACTACAGGCACACCGTGTTCCCGTTTATTCTGTAAACATTTGTGAATGTTGCTGCTAATATAGCGGGGACCCAACACATATCACTGAGAGATGTTTTCAGTTGTTTTTGGTTCACCTACAGCCGATGGAGGAGGGTTTGGGCCCTGGCATTGTGGCAGCGGTCGGAGAGCTCTCACAGGAGGAGGAGGGAGAGCTGGGCTGCAGTCTTTGGTGGTTGGGTGGCCCACTGTTTTTTAGTTGATATCTGGGGGCTTGCAGCGAAAGAGTGGGAGAGTTTGGTCCCAGCGTACACCAGTTCCTCCATTTTCTATGAGAAGCTTGGAAGTGGAGATGCTGGAGAGAGGGATAGTGTGTCTGGTGAGCGTGGCTCTGGTTCTGGTGTTTCCGGTGGCTGTGATATGTTGTCCTGGCTTCCCTGGCTGTTTCCCAGAAAGTCGTCCTTGGGTGTTGAGTCTTGGAGCTGATGTAGTACGTCACAATTTGTTTGTGATGAACTCTGTGGGCAGGGCTCAGCTGGGATAGTCTCCGTGAGGAGAGCTTTTTTTTTCTGCGTGGCGTTATCAATGTCCTTGTGGGATGTGTCAACCATGTGATGACCCTGAAGCTGATATGAAGTCCTGTGGTCACTCATATTCTGTCTAGGTATTCTGTCAAGTGAATTGGCACACACCACTGAAGGATGACGGAGGGAGAAATAGATATTGTACTTTAACACTCTGGAGGGAGGCAGTTTCAACTGATTCGACCAGACGGCAAGACCACACGGGTAATGACTGTAGGAACGATTTCACAGTGACACAAGATCTCACAGAGATTCACGAGATCAAACATAACTAGAGAAGAAAAACACATAGAGGACAATCGATGTTGTCAGCTGGCTCTCCTGCCGTGCATTCTGTTGTACAGTGTAAAACAAAATAGAAAAAAAAAATTGTGTAATGTGCTTTTCTCGGTACTCTACTTTCGTGGCATGTTTGTGGCTGCCAGGTTTCAGCTCTAGAAGCATACAGCATGCGGTAGGTGATGCTTGCTCGCTCTCATTGGCTATCACAGAAATCAGCCTTAAAATCTTCAAGTCTTCAAGTCATTGGTCTAGTGTAGGGATGTCCCAAGCCGATCTCAAGAATCGGTATCAGGGCTGATTAAGCAGTTTTTTTTACTTCTTTTTTTTTTTCGGTAACAGCCCTCATAAGCCCGATGCTTAATTTATATCAGCTGTTATGCCGGTGTCATGCAGTAGGTGGTGGTATGCACCTATAAGTGGGTTTGCCAACTGCAATTAAAAAGAAAGAAGACCCTCAAATCTGTGTGAAGTGCACACTTATGTAACAATGACTCATTTAGTAACGTTTAGTTTTATCTGCTGTCAGACTATCTGAGACATTGTTGCTAAAATAAAATAAAATAAAAGCTTAAAGTGCGGTATGAATTTCTGACAGCTAGTGGTTTAAATGCAGTCCAAATTCAAACTATCTCTTTCAAGTGTAGAAATTAGGAAAATATTGGAATTTCCCTACTGTACTGTAAAGCAAAAATAATATATCTATGAAATATTCCTTTTCATTATTTTATACTGCAATTGTTTTACAATATATGGCTATTACTGTCATTGTTATTTATTATTATTATTATTATTATTATATTCTAATTTGTTTAGCTTCCTAAAACACAAGTGTGAATGTAATTTAGACTGAGACAGTATATCACAAATAAAAAGAGGGTTCAGTCCCCTTTGTAGTTCAGGTACAAGTCAATTCACTGATTTTTTTCTAACTTTAGGACTTTCTGACTTTTCTCAGTTAAGAACATGGGCTTGAGCTCTTAATTTTGAAGTCTCAAAGTGTGTTTTTTCCAATTCTTATTATTTATTTATTTTAAATATCACAATAAAATGTTTCTAAATTTTAATCAATGTTATATGAACATAGGCAGAATAAGCTTACTGATCTTCAGAAATCTTGGAGTAAAAACATTGGGTATGATACTGATGCTATATTTTACTATATATAACTATATAAATATATACTATTAAACTATATAAATATTATTAAACTCCCAGTTACTATTTCTGTTTGCAACAAATTTGTAAATTGGACATGGTTGTTTTTGTTCCCCTCCATTATGTGTTATGATGAACATTCTGCATTTCTTTCTGATTTCTTTTGATATGTTTTTTTTAGGGGCAAAGCACCGAAGGTGCGGAGACAGCTATTGTGTTTGTTAGCGGTCTTTTTTTCTTCAGCTCGAAGTCTATGGCAGCCCATAGAACCGCTTGCGGGAAAGTTGTAAAATTTGGCGCACTGATAGAGGACAGTGTCAATAGTAACCACAGCAAATTTGGAGTCTCTATCTCAAACTCTCTAGCGCCACCGCTTAAGCCGAGTCGAATCCAGTCCAAAATTTAAAAATCCTAAGGTTTAGTTTTTTCGCTATATTCAATTGTTCGTAAAACCTACTTTTTCGAACTCGTCCTAGACGGTTCGTCCGATTCTCACCAAAATTGGCTCAGATCATCTACAGACCACGGTGCATTATGCCGAGTCTCAGACTGTGCTGGCAAAAAGTTATGGATTTTGTGTCGACATATTACATGGTTTTCGTTTGGCACAACAACGGATTTGCTGGAAAGATGCCAAACTGCATCTGAGGCTGTATCTCAGCGAAACTTTGACACATTCGCACCAAATTTTGTACGTGACATTGTCACCTCACACTGACCACGCTACATAAGGTAATGGCGCCAACTATTGCTCAAGCGTAATAAGCCATTGATTAATTATTAATATTGAAATTTCCAACCATGCTAATAACTTTTGACTGCATTACATTTACATTTATGCATTTAGCAGATGCTTTTATCCAAAGCAACTTACATTGCATTCAAGTTACAGTTTTTACATTTTATCAGCTCTTGCTTTCCCTGGGAATCGAACCCATGATCTTGGCGTTGCTAGCGCCATGCTCTACTATTTGAGCTACAGGAAAGGACAAAATGGTGTACTCATGAAATATGACATCCTTCGAGCCGGAGTCGAACCAGCGACCTAAGGATTTCCATCATTCCTCCTACAGTCCTCCGCTCTACCAGCTGAGCTATCGAAGGGCCTATTGTAATGAAACTGGTCTCAAATTATTCCTTGGGTCATGCCGACAACAAACATACCAAATATGTCATAGTAAGCCGAACTTCCTGTCCTCCATTTTGATTTATGTCGAAAACCTACTTTTTCAAACTCCTCCTAAACCGTTTGTCCGATTTTCACCAAAATCGAGTCATATCATCTTCAGACCATGCTGACCAAAAGTTATGGATTTCATGTCGATAGACAAAACAATTTTCGCATACCACAGCAACGAATTTGAGGCATGATGCCAAAATGACACTTGAGGCTGTATCTCTGCAATGCTTTGGCATTTTGACACCAAACTTTGTGTGTGCCATAGTCACCTCACACAGAACACACCACATCGATTTGATAATGGTGCCACCCGTTGGTCAAAAGTGAAAAGTCATTCAGTCTTCTTACTAGTAGTTTTAAATGATTTTTCAAGCATTTGGAGTACAATAATCTTAAAATGCCTTCAGTTACTCATTGATGAAGTTTGTCTGATGCTCCATGCTATGCTTAGCTCCTCATGTTGCCGCTGATGTGCTTGGCCCCGTCATTGCTGCTTGCAGCTATATTTTTAATTATTATTATTGCTGTTGATATTATCGTTTGTCATTGTTGTTTTTGTGATCTTGATTTGTAATACGAATTGTGTGCTACTCACTGGTTGCTGATTAATTAATAAAAAAAATGAAAGAAAAAAAATATTGTAATAAATATTATATCATGGACTTTATGTCATAATATTATCGTATCTTGAGATTTTGATATCATTACATCATATATATATATATATATATATATGTATACATACATGCATAAACAGGGCTCGACTTGAGGGGGGATGTGGGAGGATGGCATCCCCCTAGTTAAAAAAAATAACAAAAAGCATCCCCTCTGTAAAACCACCATCCCCCCTTACCATCCCCTTTAGATTAATGCGTATTACGTACAACCTATCATGCAAATAACATGTTAAAATCCTCTATTTACGATAGTTCATGAACTAAATAATGGTGATTGGCCAATCAGAACTCACCGTAACAAGCTGCGCATAAGCGGAAGCAAGTTTTCATCATTTTTCACGCAAAATGGTCAAGGCCAACTTAGAACTTCTTTAAAAAGAAGACAACAGAAAAGGTATGATTTTTCCTTGATTAGAATTTAAAGACATTCCCCTGACATATGTTATTGTGCTGTATGTGTGACAGTGAGGGATTGAGAGACGATAGCAGAACTGACATTGAGTCACCGACTTTGCAAAAACCAAACAAACACACGCCTTGAGAATCCAAAACCAAAAGCATTCACTGCATGATGAAGCCTATTAGAATGCAGTTAGAATGCCTTTATTATTCAAGCAATGAAAGAAAAAATACCCATGTATGACTGTTTATGTTTTTATGTTCATTGCACAAGCAATGTACTTTTCTGAACATCAGTACATGTGCGCGAGCAAAAATGTGCTATTAATTATTTACAACAGTTACAGTGCATAGCAACACAGAATTTCGTTCCTTGAATGCATAAGTTTTTGAACGAATTGAGTGAGCCAGTGATTCAACTGTCCATTCAGATGAACTCACTTGTATACGTCACGGACATGCCAGGCTTTTCGGAAGACCCACCAGAGATGCTTCAGTTGGTGGTGAGCAGTTAAATCCAAGATGGCGGCGCGGTCAGACGCAGCGACCTCTCCGGGTCCCAAAAACGGTGCTTTTATGTCTTTTAATGTCGTCTGTTCGTCTCCAAACAATGTCAATTTACCGCCAATTCATCGGGAGATCACTCCGGAATACATCTATGATCGCCAAAGCCTTTTGGATATCAACAACACATACAAACACAAACTCTCGCCGGCGGCTACTGAGAAGCTTCGAGGCCTTTGTTTACTGCTGAAGCCGGACCTCGAGACCGCGGCCTCGCCTACTGACGCTACCCGCACAAGGCGGCGTCGCAAGCGGTGTGAGAGAGGACGGAAGCGCGGTAAGCGCGGAGGTATACGAGCCAGGCTAAGAGCTAACCCCACAAGACCGGCTCTTCCAACACTCATGCTCTCAAACGTTCGCTCTCTGGAAAACAAACTGGACTTAATTCAACTCAGTCGGTCTACACAGCATGAGGCAAGGGATTGTTGTGTGTCTGTTTTCACTGAAACATGGCTAAACGACAACATCCCGGACTCCGCCATTCAGCTGCACGGACTAACTTGCTACCGAGCGGACAGAGATTCATCACTGTCTGGTAAGACTCGCGGCGGTGGCTTGTGTGTGTATATCAACAAAGAATGGTGTAACAATGCTGCGTTAGTATCAAAACACTGTTCATCGCTGGTGGAGTTTATGTTTGTGAAGTGTCGACCGTTCTATCTGCCGCGGGAGTTCACGGCCATTGTTATTGTCGCGGTTTACATTCCCCCGTGTGCAAACGCTAAGGACGCGCTTCGCGAGCTGTACAGCGCCATCAGCGAACAACAAACAAATAACCCCGACGGCTTTCTCATCATAGCCGGTGACTTTAATCATGCAAACTTAAAGACAGTTTTGCCAAAGTTCTACCAACATGTGAACTTTGCAACAAGGGGAAATAACACACTGGACTTTGTTTACACAACAGAAAAGAACGCTTACAAAGCTGAACCCCGCCCCCACCTCGGGTACTCGGACCACATCTCTGTTATGCTAATCCCAGCATACACACCACTTCTCAAGCTTGCCAAACCGGTTCACAAACAGATCAAGGTATGGCCAGACAACGCCACCTCAGCACTGCAGGACTGCTTCCAGGACACAGACTGGAACATGTTTAAAGAGGCGGCCACCTACAACAACCACACAGACCTGCAGGAGTACACTGAAACAGTGACTGCTTACATCAAAAAGTGCACTGATGATGTGACAGTCACCAAGACCATCACCACACGCGCCAACCAGAAGCCATGGATGACAGCAGAGGTTCGTGGCCTGCTAAAGACCAGAGATGAAGCTTTCAGATCAGGAGATAAAGCAGCCCTCAAAACAGCAAGAGCCAATCTGTCCCGCAGCATCAAAAATGGAAAACGGTCATATGCTCAAAAAATCAATAATCACTTCACAGACAGCAAAGACACACGGAGTCTGTGGAAAGCCATTCAGACCATCACAGACTACAAGCCCCCGCCACAGGCCTGTGATGACGACACATCCCTCCCGGATACACTCAACCACTTTTATTCACGGTTTGAAATGCAGAATGACACACCTGCACAAAAACTGCCCACACCTCCCAACGACCAGGCGCTCTGTCTGTCTCCAGCCGATGTAAGGAAGACCCTATCTAGGATCAACCCACGCAAGGCTGCGGGTCCCGACAACATACCTGGCCGGGTACTGAAAGACTGTGCTGCACAGCTGACAGATGTCCTAACAGATATCTTCAACACCTCGCTGAGCCAGGCAGTCGTCCCCACATGTCTCAAATCCACAACAATCATACCGGTACCAAAAAAATCACCTGTGTCCTGTCTAAATGACTACCGTCCCATAGCACTGACTCCAATCATAATGAAGTGCTTTGAGAGGTTAGTCATGCACAACATCAAAACCAGCCTCCCCAACACACTCGACCCGCTCCAGTTTGCATACCGTCCAAACCGCTCTACAGACGATGCTATCTCCTCCACCCTCCACCTGGCTCTTAACCACCTAGAAAATAAAGACTCTTATGTTAGAATGCTGTTCATTGACTTCAGCTCAGCATTCAACACAATAATTCCACAACAGCTCATAAACAAACTAAACCTGCTGGGCCTTAACAACTCCCTCTGTAATTGGATCCTGGACTTTCTAACCGGAAGACCTCAGTCAGTTCGTGTCGGCCACAACACCTCGAGCACTACCACACTGAGCACAGGTGCCCCACAAGGCTGTGTGCTCAGTCCGCTGCTCTTCACGCTGCTGACCCACGACTGCACTGCCAAGTCCAGCTCCAACCACATCATCAAGTTTGCTGACGACACAACAGTGGTAGGTCTCATCAGCAACAACGATGAAACACACTACAGAGAGGAAGTGGCACAGCTGGCTGAATGGTGTGGTGCTAACAACTTGTCCCTCAATGTGAGTAAGACAAAGGAGGTTGTGATGGACTTCAGGAGAAAATCTGTTGATCACCCCCCACTGACCATCGACAGCTCGCCTGTGGAGAGAGTCAGCAGCACTAAATTCCTGGGGGTGCACATCACAGAGGATCTCACCTGGTCCACCAACACCATGTCACTCTCCAAGAAGGCACAACAGCGCCTACACTTTCTCCGCCGGCTGAAAAGAGCAAGTCTCCCTCCACCCATCCTCACCACTTTCTACAGGGGCACCATTGAGAGTGTGCTGACCAGCTGCATCACTGTCTGGTACGGGAACTGTACCGCAGCAGACCGCAAGACCCTCCAGCGGACAGTGAACACAGCTGCAAGGATCATCGGTGCCCCTCTTCCCTCCATCCTGGACATTTTCCTCACACGATGCTCCAGCAAAGCCAACAGTATCGTGAAGGACTCCACACATCCCTCCCACAGTCTCTTCCAGCTCCTACCATCAGGAAGACGGTACCGGAGCATCAGAGCCCGCTCTGCCAGACTGCTCAACAGCTTCTTCCCCCAGGCTGTGAGAGCCCTGAACTCAAATCACCCCGCCCCTCTCTGAAACCCCATACAAACCCCCTACCTCCTGAAAACATGGACCATCTGAAAACTCATGGAACTCTTTTTTTTGTGCAATCGAAGTGTGCTACACACAGGTGAGTGGGCCTGTACAAACCACCTGTAGTAGCACACTCTCCTCCTCTATGCGCACTAGTCACCTTTCACACACACTGATGTGTGTATACAAATCCCACAAAAGACTCAGTAATATACATATGTTTACATGCTCATGCACTACAAATCATCCTGCACTATTCCCCAGCCAGATGCTGACTCACAATGTTTCTCTTCGCACATGTACAGTATTTATCTGAAGCACTCGTATAGTTTGTATTGTTTGTATTTTTTTTAGTTTATGTACAGGTAAAAAATTATTTTATATATAGCATATTTTATAGTCAAATCTATCAGTAGGATAGTTGTGTATAGGTTTATATTGTTTTACTGCACTGCTGTATTATCGTATTTATGTAGCACCGTGGTCCTGTGAGGCACGACATTTCGTTCCACTGTATGCCCCGCATGTAGCAGAATGACAATAAAGCTCAACTTGACTTGACTTGAACTTGACTTATCATTTAAAACAAGGTCAGAAGTCTATTCAAGATTATGCTCTTTGCTTCCGCACCTTAGCAGCATCTAGTGGTTGGAACGAACGCTCCCTGTTGACCACTTACCGTCAAGGATTGGAGCCATCATTGCGGTTACATCTCTCTGCCTACGATTACACCATGGGGCTAGAGCATTTCATTCAACTCTCCATCCGTGTTGCCAATCGAATTCAGAGCTGTATGGAGGGACAATTATGCCAAAATCATGTTATCTCTCTCCGCCAGTCAGAATATCCCAGCTCTCCAGAACCAAACCCTGAACTTATGCAGATCGACACTGCCCGACTTACTTCAGCTGAACATCGACGCCAGATGACCCAGGGATTGTACTTATACTGTGGCAAAAAAAATATATATATACCTAACTACATAATACTACTATTGTTAGAACTTGAAACATTTGAACTGTGGGTTTCGTCTGGTCAGAGGAGAACTGGCCCACGACTGAGCCTGGTTTCTCCCAAGGTTTTTTTCTCCATTCTGTCACAGAGGGAGTTTTGGTTCCTTGCCGCTGTCGCCTCTGGCTTGCTCAGTTGAGGACACCTAATTTCTAGCGATTATCGCCGATTTGATTGCACAGATACTATTTAAACTAAACTGAGCTAGACAATGACATCTCTGAATTCAATAATGAAATGCCTTTAACTGAAAATTGAGTGTTTAATCTTATCATTATATATTACTGACACTCTGTCCTCCAATTTGATACTGTTAAGTGCTTTGACACAATCTATTGGTAAAAGCGCTATATAAATAAAGGTGACTTGACTTGAAAGGTGACTTGTGGCAAAGATGGACATGTAATAAAGACATGTCCCACTCGTCCTCCACGACCCGTGTTGAGTGTTGTTTCTACCTCCTCAGTAACTGTCAAACCTCTAACCACTACTGTTCAGATTACAACTCCTCTTCATTGTGTTTCAGTCAATGCCCTCCTCGATTCTAGGTCAGTCGACTTTTGTAACCAACTCCAACTCAAGAAGAGACTCAACGATGCTGGGATAGTTTTGGGGCACCCATGGCTCGTTTACCATAACCCATCTATCTCATGGTCCACCGGAGACATCCTGAAGTGGGGTAACGTATGTTTTCCAGAACTCCACACACCAGTCAAGTCCGTTCCAGTGCTTCCAGTTAAGTCAAGTCAAGTCAAGTTACCTTTATTTATATAGCGCTTTTACAATACAGATTGTGTCAAAGCACTTAACAGTATCAAATTGGAGGATAGAGTGTCAGTAATGTATAATGATAAGATTAAACACTCAATTTTAAATTTTCAGTTAAAGGCATTTCATTATTGAATTCAGAGATGTCATTGTCTAGCTCAGTTTAGTTTAAATACTATCTGTGCAATTAAATCGGCGATAATCGCTAGAAATTAAGTGTCACCAACTGAGCAAGCCAGAGGCGACAGCGGCAAGGAACCAAAACTCCCTCTGTGACAGAATGGAGAAAAAAAAAACCTTGGGGTTAACTCCACATCCATTGAAAATCCTCTTGAAAATCACTCCATTGACATTCCTACTGACTATGCCCCCTTCAGTGGCAATGTATTCTGCCTGAAATGAGCCTCCCAATTACCACCTCACAGACCATGGGACTGTGCAATCGACCTTCTTCCTGATGAACCAGTGCCCAAAGGTAAAATATACTCCCTTTCCATCCCTGAACAGAAGGCCATGGAGGAGTACATTTCTGAGGCTCTACAACAAGGATACATCCGATCGTCCACGTCCCCTGCTGCTTCCAGTTTTTTCTTCGTGGCAAAGAAGGACGGAGGCTTGAGGCCTTGTATTGATTACCGGTCACTCAATAAGATCACTGTCAAGTACAGATATCCCCTTCCTCTCATCCCATCCACTCTGGAACAGCTTTGTGGAGCCAAGATCTTCACCAAGTTGGACCTCTGGAGTGCTTATAACCTCATCCAGATACGTGAGGGGGACGAGTGGCCTTCGTGACACTCACAGGACACAATGAATATCTGGTGATGCCGTATGGTCTAGTCAATGCCCCCTCCATATTCCAGGGCTATATGAATGAGGTGTTCCGGGAGTACCTCCACAGCTTTGTGCTAGTTTACATCGACGACATCCTAGTGTACTCCCGAAACGAGGCCGAGCACATTGCCAGCACATCTCGGACGTCCTCCAATGGCTCCGTAAGCATCAATTATACCTCAAGGCGGAGAAATGCACCTTCCATCAACCTTCCATCCAGTTCCTTGGTTATCACATCAGTGCTCATGGCATCGAGATGGACGACGAGAGGAAGGTGGAAGCAATCAAGACCTGCCCCATTCCATCCACCATCAAATAACTCTAACAATTCCTAGGTTTCTCCAATTCTATCGTTGATACATCCTAAACTACAGTTCCACCACTGCACCACTAACAAATCTCCTGAAAGGCAAGCCCAAGTGTCTTTCCTGGAAGTCAGAAACCACCACAGCCATGAAGAAACTCCAAGAGGCTTTCACTACGGCTCCACTCCAGGAGTATCCTGATCCAAAGAGACCATTCGTTGTTGAAGTCGACGCCTCCACATCAGGAGTAGGAGCCGTTCTGTCACAGCAGCAGGGGAATCCACCTCGACTCCATCCATGTGTCTTCTTCGCCTGGAAATTAACCTCGGCGGAGCAAAACTATGACATCGGGAATAGAGAACTACTTGCCATCAAGCTCGCCCTGGAGGAATGGAGGCACTAGGCTTGTTTGAGATGAGCAAAATCTGCGCAGAACCGATCACCGGTGATCACCGCGAGATGCATTCCGGCAAATTTGAAATTAGAAATTTGTCTGAGTTACATCCGCCTTGCTCTGATGTCATGCTTATGTGTGCCAAAAAACTCTTGTGACGGTGAGGCGGCTGTGTCAGTCAGGCATTTCCCATCATGCTTTTGATCAGAGCAGTCGGTGGAGAGCAACTGCGCTGATCAAAAGCATGATGGGAAATGCCTGACTGACGACACAGCTAATGCTCACTGTTTCAGACAACCGTGATGCTGCATTCTCTTCTAAAATGTTTTAAATTGTGCATGAATATTTCCAAACACTATAGTGCGATCTCTGTGTGATATATGTGATGAATTAAATATGTGTTTGCATTAAAATAAAAATTAATGATAAATACGTCTTTTGTATGGAATTAAATAGCAGGCACTTTGAGTGTCTTGTTCATCATTTTTATATTCATATAAAAGCAACATAACTGAAATCATATCATGTTATTTCAGCAATATCTGCCTTTGATCTCATAGGTATCTGTTCCACTTCGAGAGCTCAGAACTGTCCGTCTTTACTGCACTTATTTCAATCCTCCCCTCACTGCAGCTGCCTACTCTCGCCTACATTTCAGGCGAGGCGAGGCGCATCTCAAACAAGCCTACTGACTTGAAGGAGCTCGTCATTCTTTTGTGGTCTATACTGATCACCGAAATCTTGAATATCTCCGTGAGGCAAAATATTAAACCCCAGACAAGCCAGGTGGGCTTTGTTTTTTGCCAGGTTTGATTTTACCATCTCCTATCGTCTCAGGAGGAAAAATAGCAAAGCAGATGTTCTGTTAAGACTTCATGAGCAACCCGAGAATCAGAGTCTATCATCCCCTCTGAGCTCATTGTAAGCCCGATCCAATGGACCCTAGATGACAACTTCACAGCAGCCAGTGTCTCCGATCCTGCTCCACCAGGGTGTCTCCGATCCTGCTCCACACAGTCACATCATCTGGTCTCTAAAGTGAAAAAGGACTCAAACCTATGTTGAATTACTTACCTATTGCTCCAAATCTCCTTGATCTCCTGTGTTCCCCTCATGTGTTATTGTGTGTGTTGTCCATCTACTTACCTGTATCCAGCTCCATCACACCAGCTCCTAGAAAACCAGCTCGCAATCCTCTATGTCTCCGTTAGACCTGGTAATCAAGAACATCACTATCAGTATTATCTCCAGTTCAGTTAAAGACTCTGAATCTTCTATACTCACCAGTTCCTTGATCTCCCGCATACTCTTCAATAAACCCATCTGTTTGATTCTAACTCACCTGTGTCTCGAGCATGATCGGAAGTTTCACCGACAAGTGATCTACACGTTTCAACCCCTCCTTTTTTTCTGTTTCTGTGCACTTTCAGGACGGCGAGTACTCCTCCCCCAAGGATGGAAGAACTACTCCGGCAGCTAACCGATGTCAGCCTGCGCCAACAACAAATCGTGGAGCATCTGGCTACCCGCCAGGACCAGGCTGGCCAGGAAATTGCCGCTCTCCGCACGGCCGTCTGCCACCGCGTTCCATTACTGGACCCGTGAGTCCAAGCCACTCAGCTTCTGCCTAAGATAACGGCCCACAACGACGTGGAGGCCTACTTACAGATGTTTGAGAACACGGCGACTATGGAGGGATGGGATCCAGAGGATTGGGCCCGCGCACTAGCCCCACTCTTAACTGGCGAAGCACAGCGGACCTTCTTCAATCTCCCCACAGCTGTGACTGAAAACTATGAGGCGGTGAAGAAGGAAATCCTGGCCCGAGTGGGGCTGTCCCCAGGCTGTTATCAGCCTCGACGTCCGGCGAGGATCCAAGTCGCCAAGCTCACCCGGCTGGCCCAGCATTGGCTGTTAGTTGGAGCGCCCACCGCCGCCCAGGTAACGGAACGCATCGTGATCGATCGCCTCCTCAGAGCCTTACTACGTCTGCTCCGGCAAGCCGTCAGCATGAGGAACCCCACCACGACGTCTGAATTAGTGGAGGCGATCGAACTGGCCGAGGCGGCCCATCGGGAGGATGAACGGCTAAAGAACTGCTGGAACCAAGTGTGCATCCTCGAAGGAAAGGAACTCCGGCCAAAGCCCCATCCTCTCTCCCACTTTGTCGTAGAGAACGGCCTGCTCTACTGTGTAGCCCAGCGAAGGGGGGGAGGAAAAAAAGCTCCTAGTGGTCCCACGCTCAAAGACGGCTTGGAAGCCGAGGTCCGTCGATTTTGTCAAGCCTGCCCCGAGTGCCAGAAGACCTCACCAAACCACCCTCCCCCCTCACCGCTCATTCCACTACCCATTATTGAGGTGCCCTTCGAGCGGATCAGGATGGATCTGGTGGGACCGTTGCCCAAGTCAGCCTGGGGACATGAGCACATCCTCATCGTGGTGGACTATGCCACCCGGTATCCTGAAGCCATCCCACTCCGGAAAGCCACCACCAAAGCCATCGCCCACGAGCTCTTCCTGCTGTTCAGCCGGGTTGGCATACCGACGGAGATCCTGACCGATCAGGGAACACCGTTCATGTCCTGGCTAATGGCTGACCTCTGCCGACTGCTCCGGGTAAAGCAATTGAGGACAACCGTATACCACCCCCAGACGGACGGACTCGTCGAAAGGTTCAATCAAACCCTCAAACAGATGTTACGACGGGTCGCAGCCGAGGACAAGAGAGATTGGGACCAAATGCTGCCATACGTCCTCTTTGGTATACGGGAAGTCCCCCAAGCATCCACCGGCTTTACACCGTTTGAGCTCCTCTTCGGAAGGCTACCTCGCAGACTGCTCAATGTAGCAAAGGAGGCTTGGGAACACCAACAACCCACCCCGCACCGGTCCCTGGTCAAGCACGTCAACGAGCTGAGGCACCGAATAGACCGCGTCATGCCATTAGTCCGGGAACACCTGGCCAAAGCCCAGCAGGCCCAAGCTCGCCATTACGACGGAGCAGCTCAGCCCCGAGAGTTCCAGACGGGCGACCAAGTCATGGTGCTGGTCCCCACCTCTGCCTGCAAATTTCTGGCCACCTGGCAGGGACCCTATACAGTTGTGGAGAAAGTGGGGCCAGTGACATATCGTGTGCAACAGCCGGGGAGACGGAACCCCCAACAGCTGTACCATATAAACCTCCTGAAAAAATGGGTGGGGACCAGAGAACAGACAGCCCTATCCACCATGAAGCCCGTCATGGTAGACATCAACCCTGATCTGTCGGCGACCCAAAAGGCTGAGCTGCAACACCTGATCGGTCAGTTCTCGGATGTGTTCTCCTCTGTCCCCGGAAAAACCCAAGTAATCCAGCACGACATACGAACGCCGCAGGGAGTGGTCATAAAGCAACGGCCCTACCGGATCCCGGCGGCTCGTCGGCAGGCTATTGAGGAGGAAATTCAAGAGATGCTGAAGATGGGGGTCATCAAACCATCTCGCAGCCCGTGGTCCAGCCCCATCGTCCTGGTCCCAAAACCGGATGGCACCCTCCGCTTCTGCAACGACTTCCGACGCCTCAACGAAGTGTCAGAATTCGACGGCTACCCAATGCCCCGGGTGGATGAATTACTGGATCATCTCGGAAGGGCCCGGTACATCTCCACCTTGGACTTAACAAAAGGGTATTGGCAGGTACCCCTCTCCGACAGTGCCAAACCAAAAACGGCCTTTTCGACCCCCTCCGGCCACTGGCAAACCGGATCCTTCCTTTCGGCCTGCACGGGGCCCCAGCCACGTTCCAACGGCTCATGGATATCATCCTCTGCCCCTACCAACAATATGCCACCGCTTATTTGGATGACTACCTAGACCGTCTGCGGAGGGCGCTTACGGAACTGCATAAGGCTGGACTCACCGCCAACCCCGGTAAATGTCACCTAGCGCTCTCTGAGGGGACACCTAATTTCTAGCGATTATCGCCGATTTGATTGCTCATATACTATTTAAACTAAACTGAGCTAGACAATGACATCTCTGAATTCAATAATGAAATGCCTTTAACTGAAAATTAAATGTTTAATCTTATTATATATTACTGACACTCTGTCCTCCAATTTGATACTGTTAAGTGCTTTGACACAATCTGTATTGGTAAAAGCGCTATATAAATAAAGGTGACTTGACTTGAAAATAAAGGCTAAGTATCTGGGCTTCCGGGTCAGTCAGGGCCTCATAAAACCCCAGGAAAAGTAGGTGGAGGCGGTCCGCGATGCCCCGCAACCCCAGACGAAACCCCAGGTGCAAGCATTCCTGGGGTTGGCCGGATACTATTGATGCTTCATCCCCAACTTTACCTCCATAGCCGCCCCCTTGACAGACCTGACCAGAAAGGGGCAGCCTGAGCGTGTTAAGTGGACTCCAGCGACCGAAGAGGCCTTTCAAAACCTCAAATGCGCACTAACGGAGGAACCGGTCCTAAGAGCACCAGACTTCAGCTGCACCATTCTGCTGCAGACGGATGCATCCAAGGCAGGGTTGGGAGCCGTTCTGTCCCAAGTACAGGAAGGTGAGGAACACCCTGTCTTATACATCAGCAGGAAGCTGACGAAGGCCGAGAAGAATTACGCGACCGTCGAAAAAGAGGCTCTGGCCATCAAGTGGGCAGCCCTGGAGCTGAGGTACTACCTGCTGGGCCGGAAGTTCACCCTATTGACCGACCACGCGCCTCTTCAATGGATGGCCAAGGCGAAAGACACCAACGCCAGGGTGACGCGGTGGTTCCTCACGCTCCAGGACTTTTGTTTCACCGTCCGTCACCGGGCTGGAGCCTCCAATGCCAACGCCAATGGACTCTCTCGGCTATGGTCAGCCTATGCAGGTCTGTCAGGGGTCACTCCCCACCCACCCCCACTTTCCCCCTTATTGTTGCCTTATATTTCGTGATTCGCGTGATTCTTCCACCCCGTCACTATATATATATATATATATATATACACACCTTCTCCATCCTTCTCTCACTCTCTCTTGAAACCATGCTAAATATTACATATTACACATGTGATTTGACACATACAATTTGCTTGATGTTTTATCATGTTTGCTGTACCATTTGTAAAGCACATGCCAGAAAAGACATTAGATCTTTTTTTTTTTTTTTGCATGACAGATAGCTCTATATAGAAGAAAGAAAAAGAAGATGGAAAAAAGGTCAGTTTGAATAGATCAAGTAATGAATCAGGATTGTCTGTGTTAATGAGAGCATATCAGTGTAGCACAGATCACACAGGATTATAACAGTCCATAGACTTTGTTTGTGAATGAAAAGACAGAAGGAGAGACATGGAAACACAGAGTGAGAGGTTTATTAAAGTGATGGAGCTCCTCTTGTTTATCAACTGCTCAGGATGTGAAAATGCATAGCTGGCTCACTTAATAAGGACTAGAGTATGTGTCAGTGTGCCTTTTCGGTCTTTACACAGTCACTAGTAGAAAACAACACAGTATTATTGGTGCCAAATGATGACAAAGTCATGGACTAATTAAACAGAGCTTTCTGTGTGTGTGTGTGTGTGTGTGTGTGTATGTGAGGCCTCTGTAATAAGTTCACTCCTGCATGTAGATCTTGTTCATTATTTTATTTTATAGATATGTTTATTATTATTATTATTATTATTATTATTATTATTATTATTATTATTATGTGTTCAAAATTATTTCCTCTTCCCTATACATGCTTGCACTATACCCTGAATAAATGTTTTTTTTTTTTTTTGTCATGGTGTCCAAATACATGGATCACTGTATAATTGTTAACCCTTTTATATCCATTATGTAGTGTGATTTATAATGCAGATCTGATGCATACTGGCTGATGCTGTGCATCATTAATGGAGAGAAGACTGCAGACATGACTAAATACGTGTATTGCAGCTTCCTTTATTCCAGCAATCCATTTTAATACTTTTTTTAAAATCAATGTTTATTGAAACAGAAAGAACTGAAATTATGGGTACTTGACAAATAGACAGTATTTTTTTTCTTGTAAAATACCTTTTTTAAAAAAAGAAATGCATATACAGTATTTATATATTGTGAAGTATGATCTTTGAGAAAATATAAAGGGTCACTAACTTTTTTTTAACATTTAAACTGAACTGTACCATAAATTCATCCTATGGTGTGACATAGCAAAAATTAAGAAAAAAAAAACCTCTTAATAATATATAAATAGCATGAGAGAGATTTATCTTCATTTTGAGACACAGACGAGAGGTGTGCGGATCCATTTGCAAGGCTTTTATTCAGGGACATGGTCACAAAACAAGCAATGTTCATGCAATGGCAAACAGGTACAACACAGGCAAGACAAAGAGTAATCCTAGGGCAAGCGTGGGTCTTCGATCGGTGAACAATATCCAACAGGGCAAAGCAAAGATCCAGGTACACAAGCAATAGTCCAAGCGAGGTGCAAAGGGTTAGTCCAGGAAAACACAGGCAAGAATCAAAATACGATAAAACAGGCAAGGCAAGACTATGACAACTAAGTGGGCTCTGTAGAGTAGCTATCGCTAGGAGAGTGATATATGCTATACAATACTCAGTGATCTGAATAAGGAAATCCATGGCTTATGTAGCATGTCTGATGGGAATCAGCTGTGTAATCAGCGCATTCAGCTCTCTGTGTGTGTGTGTGTGTGTGTGTGTGTGTGTGTGTGTGTCATCAGTGCTATGGATAATGGGAACTATAGTCTGGGGTGAAGTGCAGTGTAGTGAAAGAGTCCATGTGGTGAGTGGGTGACCTCTGGTGGTGAGTGAACGGAAGTTCATAACCCGGATTCGTGACACTTATTTTCATATAATGCTAATCCCATGACTTCTTGAGCAATTTTTTGACAAAATTTGCTGTCATCTGTTCAAAACTGCTGAAAATTATACCATTTTTAATTGAGTGATATTTGTATCTCCCCTATTGCAATACTCAACTGTTTTAATTTCAAAGATGTTTTGAGATAAAAACAAATCTGTGGTTCTTTTAAGTGTGTGACACCATAGGACATTACATCACACTAAAGGACAGAAATGGTAGTTATTAAATTATTTCTATTTAATTTTTAACATGTCAAAGGAGGAAGAAAGTTTAACTTTGATACAAAATTTGTATCTCTCTATTAGTGCTACTGGATCTTAGTGCTGCGTTCGACACTTTCGACACAACATATGAATAGACTAGAAAACTTTGTTGGCATTAGTGGAAGTGCATTAGCATGGTTCAAATCGTACTTACCTGACCGCTATCAATTTGTAGCAGTGAATGAAGAGGTATCATATCAATCACAAGTGCAGTATGGAGTACCTCAAGGCTCAGTACTAGGGTTGTTACTTTTGGCACTTTACATGTTACCCTTGGGAGTAACACGGTGTTAGCTTTCACTGTAATGCTGATGATACTTATCTCTATATTTCTTCGCAGCCCAGTGAAATACACCAAATTGAGAAACTAACGGAATGAATAGTCGATATAAAAAACTCGATGATGAGTAATTTCTTACTACTAAATTCTGAAAAAACAGAGGTGTTAATTATTGGACGTAAAAGCCCCACATGTAATAACCTAGAACACTGTCTAACACTTGATGGCTGCTCTGTCAATTCTTCATCATCAGTTAGGAACTTAGGTGTGCTATTTGATAGCAATTTTTCCTTTGACAGCCACATTTCTAGCATCTGCAAAACTGCATTTTTCCATCTTAAAAATATATCTAAATTGAGACCTATGCTCTCAATGTCAAATGCAGAAATGATAATTCATGCGTTTATGACCTCAATGTTGGATTATTGTAATGCTTTATTCAGTGGTTGTTCTGCTTGTTTAATAAACAAACTCCAGATGGTCCAAAATGCAGCAGCTAGAGTTCTTACTAGAACCAGGAAGTATGACCACATTAGCCCAGTTCAGTCAACACTGCAACACCTATTAAACATCATATATATTTTAAAATCTTGTTAATTACTTGAGCGAGCTCTTACCGCATTATAGTCCTCCACGTCCACTGCGTTCTCAAAACTCAAAAATCAAAAATCAAAATCAACTGCGTTCGGCAGATCCTTTTCCTATTTAGCACCCAAACTCTGGAACAATCTACCTAACACTGTTCAGGAGGCAGACACACTCTGTCAGTTTAAATCAAGATTAAAGACCCATCTCTGGTCTGGCATACATATAACACACTAATACGCTTCTTCTAGTATTCAAATCTGTTAAAGGATTGTTAGGATGCATTAATTAGGTCAACCGGAACCGGGAACACTTCCCATAAGACCAATGTACTTGTTAAATTGTAAGAAGAATGGCATCTACGCTAATATTAGTCTGATTCTTTCTTATTCCGAGATCACCGTAGCCACCCGATCCAGTCCGTATCCAGATCAGATGGTCACTGCAGTCACCCGGATCCTGTCTGTATCCAGATCAGATGGTGGATCAGCACCTAGAGATGACCTCCACAGCCCTGAACATCAACGGAGACCAGCACACCTAGATGAGCCCAGAGACAAATCCCCAGTGAAGACCTCGTCACCTAGACAGCCATTGGGACAAGACCACGGGAACCAGATGAGTCCTCTACAAAATCTAACTTTGCTGCAGTTGGAATTGAACTGCTGGTTCGTCTGGCCAGAGGAGAACTGGCCCCCCGACTGAGCCTGGCTCTCCCAAGGTTTTTTCCCTGCCACTGTCACCTCTGGCTTGCTTAGTTGGGGACACTTAATTTCCAGCGATATCGCCGACTTGATTGCACAGATACTTATTAAACTAAACTGAGCTGGACTATGTCATCACTGAATTCAACAATGAAATGCCTTTAACTGAAAGTTGAGTATTTAATCTTGTCATTTTACATTATTTTCCTATTTGATACTGTAAAGTGCTTTGACACAATCTGTATTGTTAAAAGCACTATATAAATAAAGGTGACTTGGCTTGACCTCACAAACAATATCAAAATGTTTTTTTAAACAAAACAAAAAATATTTTTAACAACAAAATTCAGTCTTTTTGTCAATCAGTATGTTACTGAACTATTCTAGCCCCCCGCTGCATGTGCAGCACAGCTAAAAATGATTGATATTCAAACTATATTCATTAAGATGTGAATGATTTTTTAAAAACTATATGGCTACTCTTTTTAAGGCATCATTTTCATTCTATTTACTTTCTGCATTGTTCACTTAGGATCTCCTCCCTTCTGGTGGATCCCTGTTAATTTTCAATCTATATTTCTGTGTCCTCTCTCTTCCACTAATTGTTCTTCCTCAATTTTTTCTGTTTCAAAAACAAAGTATCAAATTGTATACTTATTTTCATGACACCTTATAACAGTACAAGTTTTCTGTTAAAAAAAGTAGTTGAATCAATGTTATTTAATTATTTAAAATGTGACACCTTTGTCCTGTGGTGTGACAGTACAGGCGTTACACCGGTGGACATTATCTGTCACACCATAGGACGTTTCAGCTTTTTTCTGTCAATTAATGACCTTGCTATTCAAAGCTAACCTGTCATTAGCGGTAAACAAGACACATTTGCATAATTGTCCATGATTATGTAGTTTAACATGCAGTTTTTAATTAAAGAATATAATTAAGGGGTGTCACACCAAAGGACAACAAAATGTAACACTTTTGTAGTGGTTCCAAAAAAGTTTGAACAATTCTGAGACAAAATTGACCATGTGCACATGTCATGGGCTTGACAAGGTGCTTCAGTAACATGTCCATGAATGGAGTCCTTCAACTAATTAAAGTTTTCTCTGGAATTGGCCGATTTAAAATCAGGATATGATGTCACACCATAGGACAATTTTTTTCAAAGACAAAATGTATCAGGTTCCTACGCTTTCAGAAATATACGGATGAAAAAAAAATATTGCCATCTACTAAAATAGACACTTGTACAATTATGCCAGAGGTGTTTATTAACATTTTTATGCTTTTCTTTTTCATTTATAAAAATTTTAATTTTATTGAACCATGCTTGGGACAGTCACACCATAGGACAATTTTGAGATTTATCTCAAAATTTAAAAAAAAAAAAAAAAAAAAAAAAATATCTAATAACACTGCAGCTTTTATAACAACAGGTCCATGTAGGACAAAGAAATGTTTAACCATTTACTGCATTTTAATATTAATTGTATTCATTTTTATCTTGTGGGACAGTGAAAATGCCATGTCACGTCAACAACCCTTATACAGAATGACTGAATTTTAGCAATTAACTAATGGCAGCTTATTTTTTTTCTTTCTTTCTTGACTAATATTCATTCATTAAATTATCAAATGACCATAATTAGCTTATGAATATTTGATTAAAATATTTAGTTTGACATTGATGATTTTATTACTGCATTGGGAACAGATGAGATTCATACATCTGATGGCAGTTGTAATTTAAAGTCATTTTAAAGTAATATTTTTTTTTTCCATTGTACAAACTGTATTTTCTATCCCCAGCACCCTAACCCTACACCTAAACCTACCCGCCCTCACACAAAACTACAGGTATTTTTATGATTTATAAGTTTGTTTCCTCGTGGTGACCTAAAGAAATCTCCCTACAAGGTCAAAATTACTGGTATTACTATACTTGTGGTGATATTTGGTCCTCATAATGTAGAGAATACCAGGTACACACACACACACACACACAGAGAGAGAGAGAGAGAGAGAGAGAGAGAGAGACTCTCAAACCTTCACTAGTGACTATCCTGACCTTTGACATTTCAAATGTTTTGAAAAAAAGGAAAAAAAAATTGTCAGAATACATGTTGTCCATCAAATGTCTGTCAGTGGATAAATATGCTTATTGCTGCCAGATGGTTTAATTTACAACATCTACCAGCAGCTGCATGCAGGCCAACTAAACCTGGACCCGTTGGCTAATAAGGTTACTGTCTATTTAAGAAAGATGTTTTGAGTACAAAATAATATTGAACACCTAGACACTCATTAAAATAAAGTATTTGTTGCCATGTACAGTTGTATGAATAATAATAATAATAATAATAATAATAATAATAATAATAATAATAATAATAATAATAATTTGTCCATGAAACCCTGATCCATTGGCTTCTTTGTAGTGGGTACTTTAAACTACTGGTTTTCACACAAGGGGAAAAAAAAGATGCTTACATGTAAAAATCTGTCACTGAAAGCTTTCTTAAGGGAACCAAATTATTTCTTCTATATGGCATAGCTGAAATTTTAGAGAGTTAGAGAGTTTTTCTTTAAACTGAATGTAATGACAATCAGCTAATCATTATTGTTTTTTTTTTGTTTTTTGTTTTTTATAACTGATGTCAGATTGTTGCTGTCTGGTACAGTGTGGATGAATTCATGTTTATTTATTTATATATAGGTGGTGAGACTTGAAACTAGGAGATGGAATAAAAGCTGATGTCATCACATTGAGGTCTTCTCATGGGTGCACAGTGCCCTCTGCTGATCTACAATAGCCATGTCCAATAAGTGATTTGAGTCAGCACAGCCTGACAGAGACAACATTACAGGGAATACAATGGACTATTATTTGCTAGAAAGAGACACTACACTTAATTTACTCTAGTGAACTTACAATGGCCACCACATACACATCTCTGTGAAGTACATGAGACCATAGGATATCCCATTTATAATTTTTGGTTTCAGAAGTGTGCTCAGAAGAGCCCTCTTTGAGACCGCTATGTGCACTTCTGCCCAGGCCACACCAATGCGAGCTTAGCAGCATGACTTCTGCCTGACAGTCAAAGTGGCTTTACTGGGCTCAGAGGAAGACCGCAAGGGTTTAGCATGCCAATAATGAATAAAACACAAATATAACAAATACATTAAATTCTAAATTAAAATGCCCCATTGGGACAAGACCACGGAATCAGATAAGCCGTTTGCACAATCTGACATGGCTGGGGTTGGCATTGAACTGCGGTTTCGTCTGGCCAGAAGAGAAATGGCCCCCCAACTGAGCCTGGTTTCTCCCAAGGTTTTTTCTCCATTCTGTCACAGTGGGAGTTTTGGTTCCTTGCCACTGTCGCCTCTGGCTTACTAAGTTGGGGACACTTAATTTCTAGCGATCATCGTCAATTTGGTTCCACAATTACTATTTAAACTAAACTGAGCTAAACAATGACATCTCTGAATTCAATAATGAAATTATTAACTGAAAATTGACTGTTTAATCTTATCATTATACATTACTGACACTCTATCTTCCAATTTGATACTGTTAAGTGCTTTGACACAATCTTTATTGTTAAAAGCGCTATATAAATAAAGGTGACTTGACTTGACTTGACTTGACTTGACATTTCAGCAGGGCCTTTGAGGGAGAAATTTACAGTATTACTCACAAACTGCAATTTATTTATTTTTTTGTGATCAACTTTTTATTTTTTATTTTTTAAATCAACAAAACAACATCCACACAAACAAACAACAGGGAGGGGGAGCCAACAGACACACCATAACAATTTTAATTTCGATTTGCAACAAAAAGGACAAAACAGAATCCACATGAGTCCACAGACCGACAACAATTGAACATTCCCATAACATGTGGAGAAAAAGTACCTGCTGATACAGTGTTACAGATATACCTCTTACCTCTTGTAAGGAGTTATGTATGCTCAATGTATGACGCTGAAATGGATAAAACGATGAGCCAAATTTTTAGAAGTTAAGATTAGATTGGACCACACCCTCTCCTAGTTGACGAATAAATCAAAATCTGTTAATTCACGATTCCAGATAGATTTCATAGAAAGAGACTTTGCAGTGTGATCATTAAGTTTACTATATATTAAAGAAACAGATGGCTGACCAGAGGGTGGTGTGATCCAGTCCCATATAGGATGAGAGGAAATAGGGGATGCCCAGGGATCTCCATAGGCCTTGAGAGCAGAACGTAACTGAAAAAAACAAACAAAATATGATGATGCTGGTAAACAAAACTTAGTTCTTAGTTCTTGAAGTGAGCAGAGTCCCTGGTTATCATATAAGTCACCGCATGAGTTTCTACCCAATGTAGACCAAGAGGGCTGGACAAATGGTCAATTTCAAAATAAAAAATTAAAGTTGTGCCATAGGGGTGTGTTGTTACAAAATTTGAAAGGTCCATCAGACATTCCACCTCTTATAAAAAAAATAAAATTAAAAAAATGTCCTTAGATGTTGTATTCTGGATTATCCAAAAATAGATTACATTAAGTTCAGTGATAAAATTATTCAATAACTTAGAGGATGGGTCAGCTGTAGTATCCGAGTGAGATTTATCCAGTGCAGGATTTAAAACAGCATTAAAATCACCACCCATCACTAAAGGGCAAGTAATATATTGAAAATATTCATGAAAAATGCACTGTCTGCCTCATTCAGGCAGTAATTGGAGACCAGTGCTAACCTGTCATTATGTTTTTTACAGTGTATAAAAACAAATCTACCTTCATCATCATTCCCAGTATGTTCAATAGTTAAATGTAACTTCCTATCGACTAAGATAAGCACCCCCTTTGTTTTATTAGAGGCACAAGAGAAGGCTGCCAGTTTGTAATACTTATTTTGAAAACGTGCCACATTGCATTGTTTTAACTGAGACTCTTGTATCAGGGCACAGGAAATCAATTTACAGTGCAAATATTCTAATATCTGGATTCACTTAAGGCGAGACACGGCAGGCAAAAAAGTCATTTTTGTGCATACTGGTCGATTTTCAGATTTTGGTATTTTTTGCCCCTATAATATGTCTTCTTCAACAAGGATACTATAAAAATGACAAAAGTTCACAATAAAATGTTTATTTTTAGGGATTTTGTTGTCATACCTCTGTCAGTTTTCCTTAACTTTGTCTGAAATTAGCATTTTTCAGTCAGATATATCTCTGTGGTTGCATTTGAAAACAGCGAGTGTTTGGTATCACTGGAAAGCTCGTTCTTTGTAGCGTAATGATAGCCTGTCTATATTTGGTCATTTCCTATGTAGAGCTCACCAATAGGGAAAAAATAAAGGCTGATCTAAATCAGGAGACAAAATTTCATTGGCTGAAGTAAATTTCCCGTGACCTGATTCGCCGAAATGTATCACGTGACATGCTCCGCTAGCTGACAGAAACACAAACATTGATGCAGTGAAGATGGGGAAAACTCAGAAGTTTCATCCTAACGCATCGAAAAAAAGATGTAAGCAGCTATCTATAGCTCGATTACATAAGGAAAGTGCATGCAAAACAGCGTTAGTTTGCGAGAACTCTAATAGTGCATCGAAGTGTAAGATAAATGCGATGAATGGAGATATGGATCACAGCCAAGTTACTCAGCAGTGGCTAATAATGCATGTCTCGCGTTTGAACGAGTTGATTAAAGACTTGATTTGTCCAAATTGTATGTCGAATGATCTACAAATAAATATAGATCCCCAAAATCAAGGCTTTTGTAGCAGTCTGTTGCTGGAATGCAAAAAATGTAAATCGCTAGAAAACGGCTACAGAAAAAGTGTGTTCTCATCCTCGCGTCTACAGGAGTCAACAAGGAGTGATGTAGCCTTTGATATAAACATAAGAATGGTTCTGTTATCACATGAGTTAGGGCTGGGATATGCTGCTCTAAAGAAGATATCCAAGATACTGGGTATCCCTACGCTACATGTGAAGACCTTTCAGAGACAGGACAGAAGAGTGACAGGTAAAGTTAGATAGTTAGAGGTTTTCCAGCTTTTTAACAGGTTGTTCAGGCAGTTTAGGTAGCCTACTATACTCCCACTGTACAATGAATAAATAATTTGTGTAAATCATCCTGATTTATATTGACATTTACAAAAGTGTATTACTAAATTTTAGTGCTTGTATGCATTAATTTTGATTGATCGAATAGCATTTTGACAAACTACGCTTTTACTTTTAGTGGCAGAGATAGAGCGAGGCTTGGAGTCACTAGGAAGGGCCAGAGATCAGGTCAGACAGGCTTACGCAGACATTGACCCAGATGTGGCAGAAATTCTCAGGGAGGATGCAGATGCTGTCATCAACATAAGTGTGTCTTTTGATGGCACTTGGCAGAAAAGGGGCTTTACTTCACACTATGGCATTGGTGTGTGCATAGACCTTATTACAGGGCTTGTGATAGACTTTGAAGTTTTATCATCTTACTGTCATGCATGTGCACTAAAGGAAAATGCTAGGAGAGAAACAAACATCACAGAGGAGGAGTACAACACATGGAAAGAAAAGCACGATGACTGTACAAAGAACTTCTCTAGTTCCAGTAAAGCCATGGAGCAGGAATCAGCTAAGCGCATGTGGGGGAGATCCATAAGCCGGCATCAGCTGCGCTACACTCAGATGCTTTCTGATGGAGACAGTAGTGCATTTAGGGAGGTTGTTGCACTGAATCCTTATCCAGGACATGAAATAACAAAACTAGAATGCATCAACCATGCACACAAACGTATGGGTACAGCTCTAAGAAAACTGAGTGCACAGGGTAAATTGGGTGGGAAAGGAGCAGGCAAGCTCACAGCTGCAAAATGTAAAAGCTTGCAAAATTATTATAGAGGGGCAATACTTAATAATCAGGGGAATGTAGAACAAATGAGAACTGCTATTTGGGCTAGCCTCCTACACTCCATGTCAACAGATGAGAATCCCCTGCATAACAGATGCAAACCCTCATGGTGCTGGTACAAGAAAGCAGAGGAAAATGGTGTGACACCAGAGAGTCACAATGAGCATGCAGGCTGCTCTCTGAAAAAAGAGGTTGGCAAAAAGCTTATTCCATTATATCACAGGATGTCCAGTGATAGCCTACTGCAGAGAATGCAACATGGGGGCACCCAAAATGCAAATGAGTGCTTAAATTCTGTCATTTGGTCAAGGTGTCCCAAAACTGTATTTGTTGGCAAAAACAGAGTGGAGGCAGCAGCCAGTATGGCTATTTCAACATTCAACGAAGGTGCTTCTGCCATTTTATCTGTAATGGACAGATTGTGGCTTGAGACCACAGAGGTCACAGTTAGTGCAATCAAAAGTGCAGACAAGCTTCGGATAGTAAAAGCAGATTCTGTGACCTCTGCTTGTGCAAAACATAAAAGAAAGAGCTGTGACATAGACAAAAAGGTCACAAAAAGACACAAGCAAGAGCTTAAAGAAGGGCCAACATATGAGGCAGGCATGGCAGACTAAGTTGGGGCCTCTCCTCTCTCCTATCCTCTTTCTGCTACACTTCTCCTCGATTTGTCCTCCTCTCATTGTGTCACTGTCTATAATATAAATCACACAAAGAAGTCACACACAGTCTATATATGTATTCATTTGTGTAGTATAGCTTTGGGGAAAATGATAAATGAGTTACTGTTACAAAAAAAGTAATTTTTAATCTGTAAATATGAAATTATGCAATCAATATCTTTAGCAGCCGTTTTCTCAAAATGAGTTTTTTTCAACATTCTGAACCAAAAATGTCAACTTGTGTAGCACTTATCTGAGCCATATTTTCCAAGTTCATTCTTAGTTATATTGTGAAGGTTATTACAGAAGGATTTATTAATACAATGTTTTTTACCTGATTTACATAACATTTTTGGGTTAAAAATATGGCGATAATCGCATTTTAATACGTGTTTATAGTATTTTAATATTTTTAATAATAAAAAAAGAGATATCCAAAATCTATTCTGTAAAAATTTGTAACACTGTTATGTTATTAAAATGAAATAAAGATTACAAGTGTAAATGTTTTCAGTGTCTAGATTTTTGTTTTTTAAATATATGTAAATATGTGCATATTTAATGAGATATCAGCTCATTTGCATATCTAAACATGTTTTGTCAGAAAACTTGTAATGCAAAAAATGTTAATAATAATGAATTTAATTTATTGGTAAAGTTTCAAGTTAATATGTTTAAGAAAAAAAAATCCCTATTCACCTGCAGTGTCTCGCCTTAATAGAAGAATTTAGGCCATTCACATTCAATGATAAGATATTCAGAACATGCATTATGTGCACAAAATGCCAAGATTATGTCTAAGTGAAGAGAAACCTGCCAGTGACATGTAAACATTAGTATGTATCCTGGATACCAATCCACCTGTCACAAATCCGGTCTATGAACTTCCGTTCACTCACCACCAGAGGTCAATCACTCACCACATTGACTCTTGCACTACACTACTGTTGCACGTCACCCCCAGACTACATTTCCCAGCAGCCATTTCAATAATCACATGCTCACACCTGAGAACTATCACACAATCACACATACTACATAAACCATGGACTTCCACTTCCTCACTGCCGAGTATTGTATAGTGTATATCACTCTCCTAGTGTTAGCTACTCTACGGAGCCCACTTAGTTGTCATAGCCTTGCCTTGCCTGTTTCCTTGTGTTTTGATTCCTGCCCGTGTTTCCTGGATTAACCCTTTGCCTTGCCATTTGGACTCTGTTTGCACCTTGCTTGGACTATTGCTTGTGTACCTAGATGCATAGTCCTTTTAAAAGAAAAGCAGAATACCATATTGACCCAAATATAAGACGGCCCTGATTATAAGACAACCCCCCCCCCCCTTTTCCAGAAGTACCTTTTGGAAAAAGGCTTTTTGAAAGCCAAATTTTTTTCTCTCTCTCTATCTCTCTCTATCTCTCTCTCTCTCTGTAAAACACTTTTTTTTTTCTTGGATTCATTGTCTCTAGTGGCAACGTCCAGATGGATCCCGGCAAGATTCAGGTGGTTCTAAATTGACCTCAACCATGCTCCGTCAAAGAGCTCTAACGCTTTCTGGGATTCGCCAACTTTTATAGGAGGTTCATTAGGAACTTTAGTGCTATAGCAGAACCCCTGACCTCTCTTACCAAGAAGGCATCAAGCCCATTTAAGTGGACTGAGAGGGCTTGTCATGCATTTGACCGACTCAAGCAGCTCTTCACGTCCGCACCCATTCTGACTCTCCCAGATCCCAAGTTTCCCTTTGTAGTCGAGGTGGATGCTTCGGGCGTTGGGGTAGGAGCAGTCTTATCGCAGAGAGCAAGAGGTGACCACAAGCTTCATCCTTGCGCTTACTTCTCATGTCGACTTTCCCCAGCTGAGGGGAATGTCTTCAGAATTCATGGCTTTCCCCAAGATATGGCGTCCGACCAGGGATCACAATTCACCTCCCGGTTCTGGAATAATTGGGGCATCCATTAGCCTGTCCTCTGGATTTCACCCTCAATCAAATGGACAGACAGAGAGAGTCAACCAGGAGATTGAGAAGACTCTCAGATGCCTGGTCTCTAACAATCAGACTGCTTGGAGCTCTCAGTTGGTCTGGGCTGAATTTGCACACAAATTGGTACCCAACTGAATTTGCACACAAATTCAGTTGGTCTGGGCTGAATTCCACCCAGTTCCTCGCATCATTGGTGGTCAGCCAGCCTACACTGTGCGCCGACTGCTGGACTCTCGCCAGGTCCGTGGCAGAACCCAGTATCTTGTGGATTGGGAGGGGTATGGCCCAGAGGAGCGATCTTGGGTACCAGCTCGAGATATTCTAGAACAACACAGTTAGGGGAACATCAGGAGCCGTTCCTGGAGGAGGGGCTCCTGTAAGGCTCCAGCTTGTAATGACTCTCCCAAACACTAGGTGGCCCCAGCTTCTGTAGAATTCATTGTATTTCTACTCATTTAGCACTTGATTTCGTCCACCTGTGGGTCATTATCTCATTTGTGTTTCCCTATTTAAGCATTCTGCTTTCTTTCAGTTGTGTTCAGTCTTGAGCCTACTATGTATGTGTTACCCTCACCAAGAAAGCTAAGTCTATTGTGTTTTTTGTATTTTTCTCTGTGGAAGCACGGCTTCCTTTTTGTTGTACTTTTGAACTTGAACTCCTCGGTAAAGCACTCTTTATTCAGTCATCTATCTGCCCTTGGGTCCATCTATTACTTGTCATCCACCATAGCTCAGTGGTAAAGAGGCCATTCAGTCGATTAGAAGACCTGAGTTCAATTCCAGCCTCAGACACCCGTCACAATTATTTATCAATCAGCGGACAAACGTACAGGGCAGGGGCAAGCTTCCAAAAAGAAATTAACAAGTGTACATGGCCACCTTGTTATTGTCCTCTTCAGGGCAGTTAGGATCACCACAGACCTCATCGTTAGTTTTCCCTCGTTAAGCTGAGAGGATGGAGACGGTAGCCGACGCCTTCCCGCTGCGTTGTAGCATGACATTTTCCTGTGTATACTTCACCGGATATGCCTTCAGAGCACCTTTCAGGATCACTGATCTGTCATGTCATCTTAGTACACGGAAGATGAGAGTATGCGGCTGATCGGAGTTTTTCATTCTGTCATACACACGATGGGCCCGGTCAATCTCAATGTCATGGCCTTTCAAGGAAGGGATCCACTTGGAAAGATCTAGCTCTGAGGAAACCAGCTGAATTGGAGCCTTCTGCCCCCTCTGGCAACCCCACCAGTCGCACTTTATTTCTCTTGCTCAATGCTCGCCATTTTTTTCTGTGAGTTGCTCCAGCTGATTTCTTAAGTTTGTGACTCTCCTCTTATCCTCACGTTCAGCTGTTTGAACAGAATCGACCCGGTCACGTGTCTGTTTCTCTATGATGGCTTGCTTTACAACTTCTGCTTTTAGCTCTTTTACAGAATCGTTGGTCATTTGTATATCCAAATGTAGATCACGGAGTTCTGGGGTCAGTACAGAGTCTATCGCGTCTCTTACAGTCGAAGCCACTGCCGAATCGAGAGTACTTTGTTGCTCTTTAAGCGATAGCTTGATACCGTTAGCTATAACAGCGTCAAGATCCTCTCTGGAGATGGTGGAATCTTTGATTTTCTTTTCTTTATTGGCGATTGTCCATTCTCTCTTTTCTGGCTGTCCTTGACTGCTGGGGCACTCATAGAGTTTTTTCTTACTTTCAGCCTTCATGGAACCATTTAGGCTCCAGCGCCATCATTTTTCAGAACTGCAACCTTCCTGGAGTTTCCAGAAGTGGAATGTGTCAGGTTCTCAGAGACATTGCTTGGGTAAAAAAAATGTTTAAAATGGCCCTCACTTAATAAGAATAGCATGCTGAAGTGCTGTGAAATACATGAAGACTGATTTTGTATAGGATTTATGGACAAATAAGTTGAGAGTGACTCTTGAAGGACCAGCATCACATCCTCTTGTACCACTGTTTGAAGAATTTATCTTCCAGAATCTGGCAGTAAGTTTTGGGAGCTCATTTTAGTTAATCTCCTATCCTGAAAAGTCTGTCCTGCAGGATTGATTAAAAATGAGCTCCAGAAGCTTACTGCCAGATTTTGGAATATAATTTTTTTTAATGAAAAAAAATAAATAAAAATAATGTAGATATTACGGTTTTAACTTAAATTTACAGTTAAATACCGTAATTTCATTAACTGATATAATGTTAATATACCAACCTATTGAAGTACTGTAATCTGTTTTGTACCTTTGAAATACACTGATAATCACCAAATGCAGGTTGTAATGAGAAAGTCATGCGATGAACCAAAGCCCATCACAAGCAGCTTTTAAATACCAATATATAGATGGTGCTGTCATTCACACAAACATTGAACACCATCATGGTGAGACTCATTAAACTGAAATTTGCAATAAACAATTTAACAACATTAGATGTAACATACAACCCTAGTAAACATAACTGATTAGAAAAAGAACTAAGAAGAAACAGTTATTTCAAAGAAAAAAAAAAAACATCAAATTCAAACAAAATTTGAAATGCAATGCATGGAATTCTGGGAACGTCAATTTATGTTTTTTTCCCTGTAAATTGTACATTATTTTTCACTTCCAAAAATGGTAAAATTGTCTGAAATGTCTATTACAGTTTTTCACTGTATATATTAGGGGAACTTACCTTTAACCATTTAACAGGTTTTTACTGTAGCATTTTCACAGTTTTTTACCTTTAAAATTACGGTAATTTTTTACAGTGTATGTATGTTACAGTGAAAGCAGAATGTTCAATCAGCACAGATATTAAATTAACTGGAACTACCAGGGGTAAGGTCAGAATGCATGCATTCCAGCCAATCAGAATCAAGTATTCATAGTATGTGTGTGTCCAATGTCTTGTGTTGTGTGTACAGGGGTATCAGTACTGTTGTCATGGAAACAGAGCATATAATTATGATGCTGCAATACAATTTCATAAAGCCATGTTTCTATGAGGTAGAGATAGACAAACAGATAATGACACATTAACTCCGGTTTATACATACAATGTAATTGACTGTTAATTTTCCCATTTTTCCTCAGTTTTGTCCTAATAACTGTTATAGTTATTTTGTGTACAAGCAAATATAGCCTGTTTTAATATAGGTCTGTATTCATTTAGTTTAATAAGTATGATTTAGATTATGTTTTGCCGGCCCTTGTTTTTACCCAGTAGTACCAGTTGTTTTAGACTCTATACTGACAACTCTGTCCCTCAATGTTTTCAGTTTGTTTTTTTTAATAAAAAATCTGTAATGGATTTTCAGTTCTGTTATTTTTATTTATTTATTTATTTATTGGATAAAGCCATTGTCAGCGTTATGCTAGACACACAAACAGCTTACAAAGTATCAGAGTCCTGTGTCAAACAATACAATTATCAGGTGAATCAACAACGGGTCTTCAGATTTAGTGTGGAGGGCTTCTTCAAATAATCACCCAAATGAGCAGGAATTTTCCATATTGCGAAGGTAATGTGTATGTTTCAATGTTACTGGAAGTGTGTTCTTGTAGTTTTTATTTATTTATTTTTTATTTTTTATATATATACTGTATAGTTTTGTTCCTGATGGATATTTGAGTAGCAGTTTATTTTACATTACAGTTCCACATGTACATACTATGCACTTACAGGGGCGGAGCCAGAGAATTTAGAACGCAGGTGCTGAGGGGGGGCTAGGTCAATGAAAGGGGGAGCTGGGCAATTAAGAGTAAATATGACCAAAACATGTTGTTGTTATTATTATTTTTTATATGAATAATAAAATCGCTATATAGGCGCATTTCACAACAATGAACCAGTTCACAGACATAACAAATAAATTTACAGAAATATTGAAAACCTATTAAAAAAACACACAAACAAGCAAAAAACAAATCTTTTCTGATTATCTAGTATCGGTGCATTAGGCTTGCTGCAACGGTGTTGGCGGTGATACCAGTGTTAAGCACTGTCCCTCACCGTCATTTAGATTTTTTTTTAATAGTAATAAAAAATACTTTAGTTCAGTTTAGAGAACAGACACAACAATTAGAACTAAACGCGGCTGCTCAATGCAGCACACCGAACGAACGACAGTCACGGATCACAGATCAGATTTAATTTATCACGTGAGGAGAGTGAGTCGAGCTGACTGTCGAGAAGAGTGAGGTGAGACAGATAAGACGATGGCAGAAGAGTTTCAAAACGAAATGTAAAAGCTCCCGTTTTAAAAATATTTTGGATTTTGGAAAAGCCTGTTGACCTGCCATTTAGCCTAATATTGGAAGTTTTTAATTTATTTATTTTTTAACATTCGTTTCTCATTTATTTGGTTCCACAGTATTTGCTGATTTTTATTTTATTTAAACTGTGTGATCTCCCCCCCCCCATTATTTTACATCAATGTGTATGCAGTCCGTGCCTCCAAACTTTTTTTTTTTTTTTGTTATCAACATTTTTATTTTTCATACATAACATCCAAAAAAAAAAAAAAAAAAATTAAATAAATAATAATAAAAAAAACAACAACAACAGACACATACTCAAAATAGTTTTGTATACCTATTTAAAATTTGTAAGTTATTTGTTATTTTATATTAGGCATATAGCATGGCGGATTTTTATTCATTTTGTTAATAAAAGTTATATGTTCTACTTTGTATTTTGTTGGTTGAATTGAACTCAAGCAATTGATGCCAAATTTACTGCTAATTTAAAAGTGAAAGTAAAATGCGCAAGGTGCTTTTACAAGCTATTTAAGCAAAGGAAAGTGGGAAAACTCAAAGTAACTAAAAACAAACAACCGCTTGATGCCTAATTGCCGCAAATTTGAAAGTGAAAGTAAAATGTGCAGGAGCATTTACAATTTATTTAAAACTGAATGAAAGCGAGGAAAAGAGCAAAAACTGAAACTCAAACAAGTCAGGCATATAATGGCATTCGGCAACTTCATCTTTCCAGCCGACACTGATTGAGAAAGCACTTATTAATAAATAATTAAAATGTCTTCATTTTCCGATGCATTCATAATAATTACTTTAGGGTACTTTGCGGCAAGCTTTATGCCTGCGCTTGAGCGCAGAATAGGCTATAATACGCCTAAATGCCTATATTAAAGGATGGTTTAGGTTATTATACAAATCAATTTAATATAAATGTGCAACTAGTTGACTAGAAAAATCTTTAGTCGGGGGCAGGCCTACTTGGCACAACTGAACAGATCCATTTTTAAAATAAAATGCTGACATTACGTGCGACTACAAATCAAGTCACGTAGCCTATTGCATTGCAGTAGTTATGCATGAGTCAAATGTTTTTATTTTATTTCATTTTTTATGGGGGTGCTATTGGGGTGCTTTGGTTTTTCTTGGGTGTGCTGGAGCACCTGCTAGCCCCTCCCTAGCGCCGCCCATGCGCACTTATTATTGTAATTACAATAACTGCGCAATAACCCTGAACCTAACCTTAACCTATAAACTTACCTTGTGTCACGGTACAGAAACTCAAGATCCAATTGCGAGTCAATAATGAGTCTTTATTAGAGAACTCCAATAATACAGCCACAGAGGAAGTGCTGATAATCCGGTGAAGCAGAATCTCCAGCTCAGGCAGAGCAAACACTCCAATAGTCCACACTTTCCAGGGGGAAAGGAACAGCAACCAGGCGAAACTCGGGAACTAGAAGACTGACAGAGAGCGAGACAGGACATGAACAACAACGATCCGACAAAACCCCACAGCCACGCCAGCCAGATAAAGGCAGTGCAGACAAGCTACACCTGTGAGCTCTGAGTACCTCGTCAGGTGCACGGTAATTAAGCAACGCTGACATGCGCTACGAGCAGAGCCACACACACACACACACGAACGCACGGACCCATGAACCGTGACAGTACCCCTTCCCCTAAGAGCGTCTCCTGGCGCTCCCAGAGGAACTTACCTGACGATTGTAATCATCGATAAGGGAATGATCCAATATGTCTCTAGCAGGCACCCAACTCCTCTCCTCAGGACCGTAACCTTCCCAGTCCACCAAGTTCTGGAATCCACGTCCCCTCCGTCTAGAGTCCAGAATACGATTTACCGAATAAACCAGTTCCCCATCTACGAGTCGCGGCGGTGGAGGAACCGGGGTTTGCGGATTAATGGTAGCATGAAAAACTGGCTTTAATTTGGAGACATGAAAAACGGGATGAATCCTCCTGTACGCCGAAGGAAGTTTAAGACGGACTGCCACCGGACTAATGATCTTGGTGACAGAAAACGGGCCAATGAATTTAGGAGCAAGTCTATTACAAACGGTACGGAGAGGAATGTTCTTAGATGAAAGCCACACTTTTTGACCGACGACATAAACGGGAGGCCTTAACCGGTGGCGATCAGCCTTGGCCTTGGTGCGCGCCCCCACCTGGAGGTGTGTCCGTCTGGCCCTGCTCCAGGTGCGACGACACCTCTGGACAAATGCGTGGGCAGAGGGAACCGCGACTTCGGATTCCAGACTGGGAAAAATAGGTGGCTGGTACCCTAAACTACACTCAAACGGAGACAGGCCCGTGGCAGACACTGGTAATGAGTTATGTGCGTACTCAACCCATGAGAGCTGCTGACTCCAAGAGGACGGATTCTGGGAGACCAAACATCGCAACATTCGTTCTAGATCTTGGTTGTCTCTCTCTGTCTGGCCATTACTCTGGGGATGAAACCCAGAAGAAAGACTAACAGTCGCCCCCAACAAACGACAAAACTCTCTCCAAAATTTAGAGACAAACTGAGGCCCCCTGTCAGAAACCACGTCCGTCGGGAGGCCATGAATAAGAAAGACGTGGTCTATGACAGCAACCGCCGTCTCTCTGGCAGAAGGTAATTTAGGCAGAGCAATAAAATGAGTCGCCTTCGAAAACCGGTCCACCACCCTCAAAACTACAGTGTTTCCATCAGAGGGCGGGAGACCTGAAACGAAATCTAATGAAATGTGGGACCAGGGTCTCGAAGGAACTGACAGCGGCTGAAGGAGTCCAGCGGGGGGTCGATTGGAAGTTTTAGAAATGGCACAAACAGAGCAAGCCAAAACAAAACACCGTATGTCGCGAGCCATAGATGGCCACCAGAACCGCTGTTTAACAAGAAACATAGTACGACTCACCCCAGGATGGCAAGCTACCTTGGAACAATGACCCCATCGAATGACATCGGACCGTAACGTCTCTGGCACAAACAAACAACCTGGTGGGCACCCGAGCGGAGGCGTTACCCCTTGTGAAGCCGTGCGGACCCTCGACTCGATGTCCCATGTGACTACAGAAACAAAAATCTTCTGTGGCACAATGGGCTCGGAAGACGGGCGCTTCGAATAGTCAAAAATACGGGACAAAGCATCGGGCTTGATGTTTTTGGAGCCTGGCCGATAAGAAATAGAAAAATCGAAACGACCGAAAAATAAAGCCCACCGGGCCTGCCTAGAGTTCAATCATTTGGCGGACTTGATGTACTCAAGATTTTTATGGTCAGTCCAGACGATAAAAGGAACCCCCGAACCTTCTAACCAATGACGCCATTCCTCCAAGGCAAGCTTTACCGCCAGCAGCTCTCTATTACCAATATCATAGTTACGTTCAGCGGAAGACAAACGATGAGAAAAATACGCGCAAGGATGCACTTTGTCGTCCGAGGAAGAACGCTGGGATAGGATGGCACCAACCCCCACCTCTGATGCGTCAACCTCCACCACAAACTGCCGGGAGGGATCAGGGGCGATGAGGATGGGAGCCGAAACGAAGCGACTCTTCAGTTTGGCAAACGCAGCCTCAGCTGCGCAGGACCACCTGAACGGAATTTGGGTGGAGGTTAAGGCAGTCAAAGGAGCGGCTAGTTGGCTGAAGTTGCGAATAAAACGCCGGTAAAAATTGGCAAAGCCCAGAAACCTCTGCAGGGCCTTACGGGAATCTGGAGTTGGCCAATCTACCACAGCCTGAATCTTGTCCGGATCCATGCGCATCCCCTCGACCGACACAATGTAACCCAAGAAAGGAACAGACTGTGCATATAAAACGCATTTCTCCGCCTTGACATAAAGACCATTCTCTAACAACCTCTGAAGCACCCGTCTGACGTGCTGAACATGTTCCTGGAGAGAACGAGAAAATATCAGTATGTCATCCAGGTAGACATATCTAGCATATCTCTCAACACATCATTGACGAGTGCTTGGAAGACTGCGGGAGCGTTGGAAAGACCAAAAGGAAGAACGCGATATTCAAAGTGCCCCCTGGGGGTATTAAAAGCAGTCTTCCATTCATCCCCCTCCCTTATGCGAACCAAATGATAAGCGTTACGGAGATCCAGTTTTGTGAAAAAGGAAGCCCCCTGTAGACGCTCAAAGGCAGAAGACATCAACGGCAAAGGATATGTATTCTTCACCGTGATGTTGTTCAGCCCTCGATAGTCGATGCAGGGACGAAGAGACCCGTCTTTCTTCTTCACAAAAAAAACCCCCGCCCCCGCCGGCGAAGAAGAGGGGCGAATGATCTTGGCTGCCAGAGAATCAGAAATGTATTTCTCCATGGCCTCCCTCTCCGAACCGGAGAGTGAATAAAGTTTGCCCTTAGGCGGAGACGTACCTGGTAATAAATCTATAGCACAGTCATAGGGACGATGCGGAGGTAGAGAAGCAGCCCGAGACTTACTGAACACTCCCTTCAGATCGAGGTACTCGCTGGGCACATTTGATAGGTCCATGCGCTCCTCCTGAAACAGAGAACGGGACACAGAGGGACAGGCAGACAACAAACAAGCAGCATGACAACTCTCACTCCAAGAAAGAACAGAATTCTGACTCCAATTAATATGAGGGTTATGAAGTACAAGCCAGGGATGCCCAAGTACAACTGGGGTAACAGGAGTGGTGGTTAAAAGAAAATTAATGATCTCAGTGTGATTGCCAGAAGTGATGAGTTTTACTGGACCTGTAGTGTGAGTGATGGAAGGAAGATATAGACCATTGAGGGCATGGACAGCATGTTACAGTGTACACTCATATTACTTTTATTGTTTTATATAGAGCATGAAAACATCATTGCGCCATACGAAATTTAAATACAGTGAATTGCCCCTCATATTAAAAATGTTTTACACTATTTCAAACATTGTAGTCAGGAATTATAGTTTGGGAAAGACCCAACTATGATTTTGTAGTCATATAGTCTAGTATGTATGATTTTATAGTAGCCTATGATATGATTCTGAAGCCACAGACTCAAGCATGCTTTGTACAATAAAATGATGTACTTTGTACTATAAAAAATGATATTTTATATCTGAGAAACTAATTATTATTGTTTAGCACCCTATTAAAATCTATTTGTGAACAGAGTATTAATAATAAACATGGTCTAAACATTCTTAGGCGCGTAACATTCATCATGTTGTCGTTTGGGAAAAACGCAACTAACTGTTAGTAATTCTGTTCAAGTTTATGTCACAATAAAACGTTAACTAACGCAAAAAAAGAAACATTACTTACTCATCTCCTCTGCTGGATGAAATCGTGTTCTTCTTTCGAGGGAAACCCTGCTTTTACTCGGTGTGTCTTCCAGAAACGAACAGTAGCACGATGAATCTCCTCTCTTTGTTTGTTTTGGGCGTTTGCACGTGCGCACGTCTCAGGCGGCTATTTACATATGAACTGCGCGAGCTGCTCGAGGGCGGGAACTCATTAGAGATAATGAGTCAGACGGGACAGACTGAACATCGTGTTGGTTTCACACAGATTACTTCATCACAGAATGTTTGTTTTCGATAAGACTTGCTTCATTTCAAAGTAGACACTTCAAGCTTTCTATAGATATAACTCCCATGTCTCTGTGTGAAGTATTTGCTGAGTTACAGTTCATTTTAGTGACGTGTTTCTAAAAACAGTTCGCGGAGACGGAGAAGACAGAGAGCGCTCCCTGTTTGTTTTCTTTATTCTTCAAAAGCACAAAGTTTAGTTGTTATTATGAGTGTATACAAATAAAAGTAGACCCCTTACAGATTCGAATGGTGTATTGCTCTTATCTGTACGATCAGAAATGGCAGAGTAATTCAAGCTCATTTCGGCCTTATCAGGAAAATCTGCGTCAAAACGCGTATACGTGTTTGTCGACCCCAGAGGGTTCATTTCTCTTCTATGTGATTTTGCCTAGAACATTCTGTGTTATTTAAGTGTTTGCTGATTCTTTCCATGGATTCAAGAAGAAAAAAACATAATCAGTAGTCAAGGACCTTGTTTTTGTCAGACTGTGTCTCAGCGTCTTGTGTTTCCCCTCCTCTTGTGAACTTACTTGGAGTTCCTGTCCGTGTCCTAGTTTATGTCTTCATTAGCTAATCAGTCCCCAGCCCTGTGCCATTAATTATTAATTAGTTAATTAGTCATGTAAATTGGCCGCGGGTATCACGTGGGATGACGCGACAATCCTCCACCTGTTCCGGCTCGGGGTCTCCTACCACCATCGGAACCAGCCCGCCCCCCTCGGCTTTCCTTCACATGCCGCCGTCTGCGGCTCGCCCAAGCCTGATATCAGAGTGTATGTCAAGCCCGTCGGCAGAGAGTATGGCAAACCCGCCGGCAGAGAGTATGGCAAGCCCGCCAGCAGAGAATATGAAGTGCCCGCCAGTGCCTGCCCCTTCGCAAGTGCCCCCCAATGTCTCCACTGGTCCCGTCCAGCCTTCCTGCATCAAGCCCGTCCAGCCCTCCTGCATCCAGCCCTTCTGCTTCCAGAGCACCCCCCAGTGCCTGCGCCATGAAGGCGCCTCCCTAGCTCCACACTTCCAGAGCGCCCCCCCAAGAATCCGCGCTGCCAGAGCACCCCCAAGAGTCCGCTCTCCCTGATCACCAGCCCAATACTAGGGGTTAGTAAAGCTCCTGCAATAGAGGTCGAGGCTGGGGCCGAGGTCTCGGAGGCAGACCCGCCATGGCCTCCTCAGTCCCCTGATCCGCCATGGCCTCCCGAGTCCCCGGAGCTGCTCTGGAGGCCGTCCATCCTGGTACTCTGCCCCTTGAGGCCTCCAGAGCGCCCACCCATGTCAGACTGTGTCTCAGCGTCCTGTGACCTTATTTGGAGTTCTTGTCCGTGTCCTAGTTTATGTCTTCATTAGTTAATCAGTCCCCAGCCCTGTGTCATTAATTATCTCGTCTCCCCAGTATACTTATGCCCTGTGTTCCCTCGCCTCTGTGTTTGGTCTCGATTGTCATATGTATGTCGGTGAATGTCAATATCTCGTCATGGTAATATCTGTAGAGTTGTAATGTTAGTTTATTGTCGTAATAAAGTCTGCTATTCATCATCTCCACATCTCCTTGAATCCCTGGATTCCACGATAACGTGACAGTTTTACCATAGAATATCAGTGTAGTTGAACATCTGATGTTGGTACAGCGCTCTCAGAGGAAAACAGTTTGAAGAGACATAAGGATTCATCTGTGGTGCAGGTATCTGATTCAATAAAATACAAACAACCAAGAAAAAAAAATTGTGAGCATGTTAATATCAAGAACATCTGTATATATAGATATATAGGTTTTGTAGCCATAGACTCACTGGTTTGTACTATCATTAAAAAAAGAAAGACATTTTATATCTGAGAAACTAATTATTATTGTTTAGCATGTTATTAAAATCTATTTCTGAGCAGAGTATGCTATTAATAATAAACATGTTATAAACATACTTAGACTCGTAGCATTCACCATGTTACAGTATACATTCATATTGCGGGGAAGTAGTGGCCTCGTAATCCAAAGGTTGCGAGTTCGAGTCTCGGGCCGGCAGGGATTGTAGGTGGGGGGAGTGACTGTCCAGCGCTCTCTCCACCTCAATACCATGACTGAGGTGCCCTCGAGCAAGGCACTGAACCCCCAACTGCTCCCCGGGCGCCGCAGCATAAATGGCTGCCCAGTGCTCCGGGTGTGTGTGTGTTCACTGCTGTGTGTGTGCACGTTGGATGGGTTAAATGAGCACAAATTCTGAGTATGGGTCACCATACTCGGCCGTATGTCACTTCACTTTCACTTTCACTTTTATTGTTTTATATACAGTATGAAAACATCATCACACTATAAGAAATTTAAATACAATGAATTGCCCATCATATTCAAAATCTTTTACTTGATTTCAAACATTGTAGTCAGAAATTATAGTTTGGGAAAAACCCAACTATGATTTTATAGTAGCCTATAATATGATTCTGTAGCCACAGATTCAAGCATGCTTTGTACTATAAAAGGATGTACTTTGTACTATTAAAAACGATATTTTATATCTGAGAAACGAATTATTATTGTTTAGCATGCTTTTAAAATCTATTTGTGAACAGAGAATTAATAATAAACATGGTCTAAACATTCTTAGACATGTAGCATTCATCATGTTGTAGTTTGGGAACAACCCAACTAGTAAATATGTTCTAGTTTATTCACAATAAAACGTTAACTAATGCAAAAAAGAAGCATTACTTACTCATCAGATTGATCTCCTCTACTGGATGAAATCTTGTTCTTCTTTTAAGGGAAATCCTGCCTTTATTCAGCGCGTCTTCTTCCAGAAATGAACAGCAGCCGCGATGAATGATCTCCTCACACTTTGTTTGTGTTGGGTGTTTGCACGTGCACATGTCCCACGTGGATATTTACATATGAACGGCGCAAGCCGCGAGGGGGCGGGATTGCATTAAAGATAATGAGTTAGATGGAAAAGACTGAACATTGTGTTGGTTTCATTTGGATTACTTCATCACAGAATGCTTTCGTTCATTTAAAAGTAGACTTCAAGCTTTCTGTAGATATAACTCCCATGTCTGTGTGCTGAGTATTTGCTGAGTTACAGTTCATTTTAGTGACGCATTTCTAAAAGCAGTTCACGGAGACGGAGAAGACAGAGAGTGCACCCTGTTTGTTTTTTGTTTTTTTTTCCCAAAAGCACAAAGTTTTGTTGTTATTGTGAGTGTACACAAATAAAAGTAGACATTTAACAGTTTCAATTGATGTATAACACTTATTTTTGTGACCAAAATCATTTTTAGTGTCTTTTGCACTGATCTTAAAAAAAAGATACCATTGACCCCAGAGATTTAATTTATAATTGAATGTATTTGTTATATTTGTGTTTTATTCATTATTTGAAGTTTTTCGTTTATATGATTTATTCATTTGCTATAATTGTAATGTACAGTTTAATGCATTTATTGTTTCTTGGTCTATTTTTATAATATATATTTGTTTGTTTATTATAATTTAAATTTATAGTTTAATTCATTTAATATATTTCTGTTGTGTGTGTATATATATATATGTGTGTGTGTAACACAGTTCGTAGATTGGGAAAAAGGAGGCGGGAACCAGCGAACATTTAAACACTTTAATAATAAAATAAACACAAAACTGAAAATCAAGCGGCAGCCCCTCGTGGACGACTGCTGCAAACAAAACACAAATAAAAGTCCAGGCCTGGTCCTCTCTCGTCTTGCACTGTCGTCGCTCCTCCTTTTATCCTTCCGGAGCTTCTCCGTGGGACTCGAGACCAGTGAGTGGCGCAGGTGTCGCTCATTATCATTAACTCCACCGGCCTCGCTTCGTTCCCACAGCTCTCGGCCTATACTATTTATTATTTTAGAATGTATTTATTAATTTTTTTCATATTTGTATATTGTATATTGAAAGTGCTCTAGTTATTGGTAATTCTATTGTACGAAAAGTGAAAATAGGTGGAACATCTCGCTGCAGAACACAAGATCCAGGGGGTGTGGTTGGATCCAGATCCAATTCCTCCCAACTTACATATACTTAAACCTACCCGTCTCCACCCCCTAGATCTTGTGTTGTGCAGCGAGCCCTACTTGTAAAATAGAGACACCAGCCACCATAGTCCAATATTTACCGGGAGCCAGAGCGCCCGACATCTTGGCAAATTTAAAAGTGCTGGCTAATGCTCAACGTAAATTCAATAAGACTGTTATTCACATTGGCGCTAACGTTGTTCACCATTCGGAGATCACTAAAAATAATGTTAAAGAGGTGTGTGAACTTGCAAGTACGATGTTAGACACAGTAATATGCTCTGGTCCCCTCCCTGCTTACCGGGGTGATGAGATTCATAGCAGACTGTCGTCACTTAATGGCTGGATGTCTAAGTGGTGCCCGCAAAATAACATAGGCTTTATAGACAATTGGATGAGTTTTTGGGGCAGACCTGACCTGTTGAAAAGAGATGGTGTTCATCCCTCCTGGGGTGGTGCCGCTCTTCTCTCTAGAAATATGGCACATAGTCTTAGAGTTTGTACTTGACTAACTGGAGCCCAGGTCAGGAAGCAGACAGACTGGCTAAACCGATCGTCTGCTAGCCGCCTCACGTCACAGAAGTCAGTTAACTCTCAGCACATAGAAACTTTTTCACCTAGATATCACTCTATAGAGACTGTGTCTGTTCCCCGAACTAGAAAAAGAACTAGAAAATACAGAAAACATCCAAACCAATGTAATAGTAACAATTTAATTGATGTTCAACAAATAAAAAAACAATATAATACAGATAAAGACTTGATAAAGCTTGGCTTATTGAATATTAGATCCCTTTCTTCAAAAGCACTTTTTGTAAATGATATGTTCACTGACCATAAACTAGATGTGCTTTGTCTGACAGAAACCTGGCTAAAACAAGATGATTACATTACTTTAAACGAGTCTACACCCCAAGATTACTGTTACAAACATGAACCACGTCCAAAAGGTAAAGGGGGAGGTGTTGCTACAATTTATAGAAATATTTTCAGTATCTCTCAAAGGTCGGGCTTCAAGTATAATTCGTTTGAAGTAATGGTGCTCCATATAATGTTATCCAAAGAAACAAGCGTTAATGATAAATCCTCTGTGATGTTTGTACTGGCTACTGTATACAGGCCACCAGGGCACCATACAGACTTTATTAAATAATTTTCTGATTTTCTGTCGGAGTTAGTGCTGACTGCAGATAAAGTCCTAATTGTTGGTGATTTTAATATCCATGTTGATAATGAAAAAGATTCGTTGGGATCAGCATTTATAGACATTTTAAACTCTATTGGTGTTAACTCTCTGGGGTCGGCTGTATCGCCGGCGAGACCAACTCGTTTTTTTTAAGATCAGTGCAAAAGACACTAAAAATACTCTGTTGATTTTGGTCACACAAATAAGTGTTATACATCAATCGAAACTGTTAAGTGTCTACTTTTTTTTGAGTACACTCACAATAACAACACAACTTTGTGCTTTTGGAGAAATAAGAAAATAAACAGGGTGTGCTCTCTGTCTTCTCCGTCTCCGCAAACTGTTTTGAGAAACGCGTCACTAAAATGAACTGTAACTCAGCGAATTCTCAACACAGAGACATGGGAGTTATATCTATAGAAAGCCTGAAGTGTCTACTTCGAAATGAAGCAAGTCCTATCGAAAACAAACATTCTGTGATGAAGTAATCCGTATGAAACCAACACGATGTTCAATCTTTCCCGTCTGACTCATTATCTCTAATGAGTTCACGCCCTCGCGCTCCTCGCGCCGTTCATATGTAAATAGCCACGTGGTGCGTGCGCGTGTGTAAACGCCCAAAACAAACAAAGAGCGGAGGTCCTCATCGCGGCTACTGTTACTGTTCACGCTGAGTAAAAAAAGGATTTCCCTCGAAAGAAGAACACGATTTCATCCAGAAGAGGAGATCGATCTGATGAGTAAGTTATGTTTCTTTTTTGCATTAGTTACCGTGTTATTGTGTCATAAACTTGAACAGATTTAAACAGTTAGTTGGGTTGTTCCCAAACGACAACATGATGAATGCTACGCGTCTAAGAATGTTTAGACCATGTTTATTATTAATACTCTGTTCACAAATATATTGTAATAGCATGCTAAACAATAATAATTAGTTTCTCAGATATAAAATATCATTTTTTATAGTACAAAGTACATCCTTTTATTGTACAAAGCATGCTTGAGTCTGTGTCATGAGAGTCATGTCATAGGCTACTATAAAATCATACATATTAGACTATATGACTACAAAATCATAGTTGGGTTTTTCCCAAACTATAATTCCTGACTACAATGTTTGAAATCGTGTAAAACATTTTGAATATGAGGGGCAATTCACTGTATTTAAATTTCTTACGGCGCGATGATGTTTTCATGCTCTATATAAAACAATAAAAGTAATATGAGTGTACACTGTAACATGATGAATGCTACGAGTCTAAGTATGTTTAGTACATGTTTATTATTAATAGCCTACTCTGTTCAGAAATAGATTTTAATAACGTGCTAAACAATAATAATTAGTTTCTCAGATATAAGATTTCTTTCTCTTTTTTATGATAGTACAAAGCATGTGTGAGTCGATGGCTACAATACACATATATATATACAGATGTTCCTGATATTAACATGCTCACAAATGTTTTTTGTTTGTATTTTATTGAATCAGATACCAGCACCAGATGAATCCTGATGTCTCTTCAAACTGTTTTCCTCTGAGAGCGCTGCACCAACATCAGATGTTCAACTACACTGATATTCTATGTTAAAACAAGCTCCTTTTCTACTGATTATGTTTTTTTCTTCTTGAATCCATGGATAGAAGTAGAAACACTTAAAATAAATATCAGGTATGATTTACTTGTTTCACTTGTTGAACAGAATCTGTTGTCAGTTCACATCTCTGTGGTTAGATCAGTGTGCACAATAATGTGTCTTTGACCTTCATTATGTATGTTTTGATTATACTGTGTTGTAAATAAAACACAAATAATTTTAAAAAAAACTTTTTTTCAATGTCCTCACATTCTCTCTTACCTGCCTCACAGTCACAGTCACACTGATGGGCCATTAGGGCCCCATAGGGGAGGGCCCTTTGTCTCTCAGGTGAGACTCACTCAATATTCATGGCCATTACCACTCCCTCGCATATAGACCCTCGATCACAAAACATGTCTTGAAAATTTTAAATCAATATAATGTTTTCTGTGAATGAGTAAGCAGAATGATTTTCACATAATTTTGAAGTAAATATTCTAGCCTACAAGACTGATTACTCAAAAGTCTTATTCAGGACTATTTAGTGTGGGTTTTAAGGCCTTATTTCAGCTACATTTTTTTTCCCAAAACGTACTAACCACGCATAATATTTTTTTTCTAAAAAATGCAAATATGTACATCCATCTTGGTCACATATTATTGTAGCACAGTTTTTGCTGAATACAAAAAAAATTACAATGTTGGTCAATAGTATGTTTTAAGTAGCTGAAAAAAGCACAAATATCAGGGCATGTCAAAACATCTCAAGGGCCCCAAAATGACCTCGGACCCCAGACAACGTGTCAGGACCTACTCATTGTCGAAATCATACTCTAGATTTAATACTGTCACATGGAATTGATGTTAGTGGGGTTGAAATTTTGCAGCAGAGCGATAATATCTCAGATCATTATCTAGTCTCCTGTATATTCCACATAGCTAAAGCTCTAAAGCCAACTTCTTGTTACAAATATGGTAGAACCATTACCTCCACCACAAAAGATTGCTTTATAAATAATCTTCCTGACTTATCTCAGTTCCTCAGTTTATCCAATAGCTCAGAACAACTAGATGATGTAACAGGAACTATGGACTCTTTCTTTTCTAGCACTTTAGATGCGGTTGCTCCTTTACGCTTAAGGAAGATTAAGGATAAGAGTCCAACACCGTGGTATAATGAGCACACTCGCGCCCTAAAGAGAGCAGCCCGGAAAATGGAGCGCAGCTGGAGGAAAACTAAATAAGAGGTATTTCGTTTAGCTTGGCGGGAAAGTACCCTATCCTACAGGAAAGCATTAAAAACTGCTAGATCTGATTACTTTTCGTCTCTTCTGGAAGTAAACAAACATAACCCTCGGTATTTATTCAATACAGTGACTAAATTAACGAAAAATAAAGCATCAACAGGTGTTGGCATTTCCCAAGAGCATAGCAGTAATGACTTTATGAACTATTTTACTTCCAAGATCGATACTATCAGAGATAAAATTGTATCCTTGCAGCCGTCAGCTACAGTATCGCATCAGATAGCACACTATAGATCCCCTGAGGAACAATTCCGTTCATTCTCTACTGTAGGAGAGGAAGAATTGTATAAACTTGTTAAATCATCTAAACCAACAACATGTATGTTAGACCCGATTCCATCGAAACTACTAAAAGAGCTGCTTCCAGAAGTCATAGATCCTCTTTTGGCTATTATTAATTCATCATTGTCATTAGGATATGTCCCCAAAACCTTCAAATTGGCTGTTATTAAGCCTCTCATTAAAAAACCACAACCCCAAAGACCTAGTTAATTATAGACCGATCTCAAATCTCCCTTTTCTGTCAAAGATACTAGAAAAGGTAGTATCCTCACAATTATATTCCTTCCTAGAGAAAAATGATATCTGTGAGGAATTCCAGTCAGGATTTAGATCATATCATAGTACTGAGACTGCTCTCATTAGAGTTACAAATGACCTGCTTCTATCATCTGATCGTGGTTGTATCTCTTTATTAGTTCTACTGGATCTTAGCGCTGCGTTCGAACACTATCGACCACTACATTCTTTTAAATAGACTACAAAACTTTGTTGGCATTAGTGGAAGCGCCTTAGCATGGTTCAAATCATACTTATCTAACCGCCATCAGTTCGTAGCAGTGAATGAAGAGGTATCATATCGATCACAAGTACAGTATGGAGTACCTCAAGGCTCAGTACTAGGGCCGTTACTTTTCACGCTTTACATGTTACCCTTGGAAGATATTATCAGGAGACATGGTGTTAGCTTTCACTGTTATGCTGATGATACTCAGCTCTATATTTCTTCGCGGCCCGGTGAAACATACCAAATTGAGAAACTAACGGAATGCATAGTCGATATAAAAAACTGGATGACGAGTAATTTTTTACTGCTAAATTCTGAAAAAAACAGAGGTGTTAGTTATTGGACCTAAAAACCCCACATGTAACAACCTAGAACATTATCTAACACTTGATGGCTGCTCTGTAAATTCTTCTTCATCAGTCAGGAACCTAGGTGTGCTGTTCGATAGCAATCTTTCATTTGAAAGCCATGTTTCTAGCATCTGTAAAACTGCGTTTTTTCATCTCAAAAACATATCTAAATTACGACCTATGCTCTCAACGTCAAATTCAGAAATGTTAGTTCATGCGTTTATGACCTCAAGGCTAGACTACTGTAATGTTTTATTGGGTGGTTGTTCTGCACGCTTGATCAACAAACTACAGTTAGTCCAAAATGCAGCAGCTAGAGTCCTTACTAGAACCAGGAAATATGATCATATTAGCCCGGTTCTGTCAACACTGCACTGGCTCCCTATCAAACATCGGATAGATTTTAAAATCTTGTTAATTACTTATAAAGCCCTGAATGGTTTAGCTCCTCAGTACTTGAGCGAGCTCTTATCACATTATAGTCCTCCACGTCCGCTGCGTTCTCAAAACTCTGGCCGTTTGATAATACCTAGAATATCAAAATCGACTGCGGGCGGCAGATCCTTTTCCTATTTAGCACCCAAACTCTGGAACAATCTACCTAACACTGTTCGGGAGGCAGACACACTCTGTCAGTTTAAATCTAGATTAAAGACCCATCTCTTTACCCTGGCGTACACATAACACACTAATACGCTTCTATTATTCAAATCCGTTAAAGGATTGTTAGGCTGCATTAATTAGATCAACCGGAACCAGGAACACTTCCCACAACACACGGTGTACTCGTTACATCGTAAGTAGAATGGCATCTACGCTAATATTTGTCTGTTTCTTTCCTATGATCAGATGGTGGATCAGCACCAAGAGATGATGTCTGCAGCCCTGATTGTCAGCGGAGACCAGGACACCCAGATGACCCCCGGAGACCTTGATTAAAATACATTAAAACTAAAAAATATAACTAAAAATATAATAAAATACCTAACTACATAATACTACTATTGTTAGAACCTGAAACTTTTGAACTGTGGGTGTCGTCTGGTCAGAGGAGAACTGGCCCCCCGACTGAGCCTGGTTTCTCCCAAGGTTTTTTTCTCCATTCTGTCACAGAGGGAGTTTTGGTTCCTTGCCGCTGTCACCTCTGGCTTGCTCAGTTGGGGACACCTAATTTCTAGCGATTATCGCCGATTTGATTGCTCATATACTATTTAAACTAAACTGAGCTAGACAATGACATCTCTGAATTCAATAATGAAATGCCTTTGACTGAAAATTGAATGTTTAATCTTATTATATATTACTGACACTCTGTCCTCCAATTTGATACTGTTAAGTACTTTGACACAATCTGTATTGGTAAATGCGCTATATAAATAAAGGTGACTTATGACTTATGACTTATATTAAAATCACCAACAATTAGGACTTTATCTGCAGTCAGCACTAACTCCGATAGAAAATCAGAAAATTCTTTAATAAAGTCTGTATGGCCATGGCCTAATGGTTAGGGAGTTGGGCTTGTAACCTGAAGGTTGCTGGTTCGATTCTCAAGCCGGCAGGAATTGAAGGTGGGAATTGTGAATGAACAGCACTCTCTCCACCTTTGATACCATGACTAAGGTGCTCTTAAGCAAGGCACCGAACCCCTAATTGCTCCCCGGGTGCTGGAGCAAGGCTGCCCACTGCTCTGGGTGTGTGTGTTTGTGCACTTGTTCACTACTCACTGCTGTGTGTGTGTGCACTTGGATGGGTTAAATGCAGAGCACATCACGATACAGTAGCCAGTACAAACATCACAGGGGATTTATCATTAACACTTGTTTCTTTCGATAACATTATATGGAGCACCATTACTTCAAACGAATTATACTTGAATCCCGACCTTTGAGAGATACTGAAAATATTTCTATAAATTGTAGCAACACCTCCCCCTTTACCTTTTGGACGTGGTTCATGTTTGTAACAGTAAGCTTGGGGTGTAGACTCGTTTAAAGTAATGTAATCATCTTGTTTTAGCCAGGTTTCTGTCAGACAAAGCACATCTAGTTTATGGTCAGTGAACATATCATTTACAAAAAGTGCTTTTGAAGAAAGGGATCTAATATTCAATAAGCCAAGCTTTATCATGTCTTTATCTGTATTATATCGTTTTTTTATTTGTTGAACATCAATTAAATTGTTACTATTACATTGGTTTGGATGTTTTCTGTATTTTCTAGTTCGGGGAACAGACACAGAAACTTTTTCACCTAGATATCACACTATAGAGACTGTGTGCTGAGAGTTAACTGACTTCTGTGACGTGAGGCGGCTAGCAGACGATCGATTTAGCCAGTCTGTCTGCTTCCTGACCTGGACTCCAGTTAGTCAAGTACAAACTCTAAGACTATGTGCCATATTTCTAGAGAGAAGAGCGCCACCACCCCAGGAGGGATGAACACCATCTCTTTTCAAAAGGTCAGGTCTGCCCCCAAAAACTCATCCAATTGTCTATAAAGCCTATGTTATTTTGTGGGCACCACTTAGACATCCAGCCATTAAGTGACGACAGTCTGCTATGAATCTCATCACCCCGGTAAGCAGGGAGGGGACCAGAGCATATTACAGTGTCTGACATTGTACTTGCAAGTTCACACACCTCTTTAACATTATTTTTAGTGATCTCCGACTGGCGAAGTCGAACATCATAACCTGTTTGATGTTCTGATCGGAACGGAAGAGTGGTGTTTTGACCCGCGACTATGCCGCCTCACTGTCACCCAGCTGCCCTGCTGCACGGGCTCAACCGAAACCGAACAATGTACAGGACTCCCTGAGCTAGTCGCATCCAAAGAAGTATCTACAGCCCTCACATTCTTACTATCCTCAACTAAAGTTTGGATGCGTGTCTCTAATTCTAAAACCTTCTCTGTCAGCCTAACTATTTCCCTGCATTTATCACATGTGAATCCCTCGCTGCTGACAGAGACAGATAAACTATACATGTGGCAGACAGTGCAAACAACAATAGCAGGAGAAGAAGCCATTACTCACCGTGATTGTTGAATGATACCAACTTAACTTACCACTTACCACTGTTGTTTGATGAGCTTGTGAAAAACGGAGCGAGGAAAAAATAAAAATAAATAAATAATAGGCGCGAAATGCAAATGGAACCGCGAGTGACAAGCTAATGGGCTAACAAGCTGCACTCGCGGTTTTAAAAGCGAACGATCAAATTAGTTAGATTAGTTTGAAGGATAGCACCTGAAATATGGTGGGAATTAAGTTATATGTTATCACTTTAGACAAAAAGGAGTGAAAGTAAGGTAGAGATTCAATAAAAAGCGAAGCTACACGGAGCTACAATCACAAACCTCTCAGCAGCGTGCAACAGACTTAAAATGTAAACCAGTATCTTATCATTAGCCGTTATCAGTATTTGAAGAGGTGTAAAGAAAAAAAAATTACTCAGAAACAGTCATCGACACAACAAATATAACATTTCTCAACTATCCTTTAGATTTCAGTGTTTCTGAGTGTAAATTGTTTTCTCATTCACTTTACTAATTCCGATGGTCCTTTACTTCTCACGAGTTTGAGTTTTAAACTAACTTAGCTGACATTAATACAAACACAAAGCAAACTCAGACGCTGCATTGACATACATAATTTACTAGCCAGCGCTAATCGCAATTTTAGACTATTACATAAATTATGGACACAAAACATAACTTTACTATGGTTTGACTGAAAAATGTTTTGTTACCTGATATCACCATGTTTTCAGGACCACATCCAGTCTGCCCCTTCCTCTGTGTTCACACTCCAGCTTCTGTTCTCCATTGTCATGCCACAACTCAAATTAGTTTAAAATAAGACTTTAACAGGCACATAACCGGAACTGACCGAGTAATCTCGCAGTCAAACACATCACCAAACTGATGTATTTTCAAATTTACTAGTAAGAAGGTGCGCACTTTTGTCATTGGCCAGTTTCGTGGATGAGAGTCAGATTAACCAATCATTATGAAAGCAACCAGGTGAAACAACCAATTGCAATTGTTTAAGAGTGGTAACGAAAGTAAAGATTTTTTTTTTTTTTTTGGCTGTATTATTTGATAAATCGGTCAAATAGTTTTCTGAAGACATTGTATGAATAAAAGTTAAATAATGCATGGTAAACTGTAGGCACACACACAAAATTGTAAATCCACACAAAATCTCTTTTTAATCTTTGAGATTAAAAGTGCATCCATTATAAATATTGTTACTAATGATAATAATTATATGTGTACATTTACATTTGTATTTTTGAAGAGGTGTTTTGATCAAAATATCATAAAATGCTAATAAATAAAATATTAATGATCATAATAATTCAAGGCAGATATTTCTTGTTAATGATATGACATTGATTCAACAGATAATTTAATTGTCTTTTTTTGTTGTAATGATTTTTTTTGTTAAAATCATTTTTCAATGATTTGGCAATAAATTTTATATCAACATTGCATCAAAGTTAAAACAGCAACTGACATTATTTCAATCTTTCATTTCAACTTTGAAGGTCGGTCATGTGCCGACTAGACTGAAAAGAAAAGTCTGTACTGTTGGTCCAAAAAGAAAACTCAAGACAAAACACAATATGCTAACTGAAAGAAAGGGCACTTTATTCTGAACTCCTGTATCATGCTGCAAATACAATTTCTGGATTTACATTGGATTTTCCCATCAGAAACATGACTTTCCATTCTATCTTTCTTCGCTTGGGCTATTTCATTATCTGTTACTAACCAACTGACCATAAAACTCTGGAGTACTTCTGTGGAATCAGGCAGCTGTTGCTAGGGGTTTGAGTTCTGCATCTCAAAGCCACTATAATCCCATTATTTTGATAGATAATTAGCCTTCTGTAACCCGTTCTTCATATTGCACAATGGCCATTTTCTGGATATTTTGAACCATTTAGATTTTGAAATAACTATATGGAGATAAGCATGTGCTTTGCAGGCCATTGCTGATGGCACACTTTGTTTAATTTAATTTGTATATTCCAGGGCTCTTCAAATCCTGACTCGATCATGAACTCTTCCAACAATTTTAAATGTACTGTTGAGTTTAGTTCTATCTCTAACCAAACAAGCTAATCACAGCCTTCAAAATTATTTGTGAATTAGAAACAGGTGTGTTTGTTGTAATTAAAGTATGCTATACACCGGCCCTCCAGGTCTGGAGTTGCCTTTTCACCTTATGTAGGCCCGCTCCTTTTTAGTACTGTGTTTGCCATCTTCTGTGATCGGACAGATTTATAAATGAATCGCTTGTTTTAAAATCGTCCTGGTCTACTGAAATTTGTCAAGACATTTGCTTTAAACATTACAATGTTTAGGATAACTTTCGTTAACTCTACAATACATAAAGCCACTTTACCAGCTAAATAACTTAGACAGCGATGCCATAGAAATATACAGAGCTACCGCGCAAGTTCAAAGACAATATTATGAAGATGGTGACACGCTTGTTTCTCAGGAGAATAAAGTCAATACTGTACTCACATAGATCCCAAACACACTGCCCAATCTGTACCTATTTGTGTACAGCCTAGGGCCCATGTAGTCAGCCTATATAGGACTGATTATGTTTGCTCATGTTTTATCCAGAATGCTTATGTCTTACCCAAGAGGGTCCCATATTAGTGATCTTCGGTTGTTCGGATTAGTTCGGATCTTACTGACTCTTTCCTTTGATGTCGTTCATCACAATGAACAAATCTTTATTCAAGTCATTTCAATCCTTTAAGTGGTGTTAAATATTACATTTTACCAGCCAAATTCCCTGAACACATCCACCTACACAATCTTGATCATATTCCAAATTAGGAAATCATTATAATGCAGCCAAATATACTTTATGGGAAACATAAATAATTACTTTACCTTCAAAGTCTTTTATGAATGACCCATCACTATCCAGTATGTATTTCCCCATTCACAACCCATACAGAGATTACCCATGGGGGTACTACCTTGAGCCCATGTAGCCAGCTTATATGGGACTGATTGTGTTTGTGTTTGCCAAACTATATGGGACCCATATAGTTTGGCAAAGAGGGCTCCGTACGTGTTTCCTCATTCAGAACCCATATAGAGTTTGCCTTTGTGGGTACTACCTTGGGCCAGTGTAGGCAGCCTATATGGGAATGACTGTGTTTGCCCATGTTTTACTCATATTGTTTGACCAAGAGGGCCCCATATGTGTTTCCCCATTCTGAACCCATATAGACGTTGCCTATGTGGGTTTTACCTTGGGCCAGTGTAGGCAGCCTATATGGGATTGATTGTATTTGCCCACACCTAACCCATTGGTTAAACCCATATGGGCCCCATTTGTGTTGCCTATTTCAAGCCCACACACTCATTTTGTGACCCAACTAGGACCCACATAGGGAGCCCATCTGTTTTTGACCATGTGGGACCTACTTAGCTGCCTAAAGTGGGCCCCAGATAAGATGCCCATTTTGAGACCATACCCACTTGGTACCCATGTAGACCCAGCATAAACCATGTGGGGCCCACATATACATGTTGGCTGGGCTAGGGTGCACACTATCTAGATGATATTATAAGGTGTACTAGGACACACTATATACGCAATGTTTTATTATTGGCCTCTAATTTGAATGTTTTTTTTCTTCAAATCACGAAAACGTTTAATGAGCCTGTAAACATGAATTGTGACACATTTGCTTAGCATAGACATTCTTCACATCGTCTTTGCCTCAAACTGATGTTGGTCCCAAACAAATGCATCAATATACAATTTTAGGTTTGCTTTGAGCCCTTTGACGCCTGTTTAACCTTCTCAAGTCAAGACACCTAATTCAGCAGAATTTTAAAGTGGGACTGTTTACTCAAAGTGCTTCTCATTTCAAGCTTATTTGTTTTTTTGTTTTTTTTTAAAAAATGCTTTGTATATGAAAGTACACATACATATAACAAACAACCCAAACAATATAATAACATACAGAATGTATGAAATACACCACAATGACCAGCAGCTCTGGTGTACAGAAGGACCGCTTCCATGCCAAACTCGCATCCATAGGCCCTTTCGCTCCGCAGGAACCTTTTCATTGTACCCAAACTAATTGTGGAACTACCCACTTTTGGGCGTGTTCGCACCGTGGGAACTAGGAACTTGTTTTAGTTCCTGGAACTCCGTTTGGAGGAACTAAATTAGCTCCTACTTCAGAGTAGGGTCTAAAACAGTTCCATTGGAACTATCGTGATGTAAGTTTGCGCTGATTGGCTAAACGCATACGAAAACGCCCTCACCCACCATGATTTAAAACGCGGTGTACATGCATACTGTGTAAACATCGCATCAACTTGTATTTCGCAAGAATGGAGAACAGCGATAGATGGACGGACGCTGAAGTGCAGGCACTTTTGAACATTTTGAACTCCTTTCTGTTCTTTCAATCGCTTGACGTATAAGTTACGTCGACATTCCATGTCCATTATTGTGAAACCCACAAGACACAACAAAAACACAGCTCCGATCACAGCGTCCTCCATCCTCCTGTTGTTAACGTTGTTCTTCATTGTTTTCGTTGTTGAACGCCACGCACAAATGATGTCACTGTCAACCAGCTTACCTCACTTCTTAGTACCCACTGTCAGTGTGAATGCAACCCTTTAAATGGTACTGGGAAATAGTTCGCGCAAAATCGTCCCAGTACTTTTAGTTCTGGAACTAACGTGGTGCGAAAGGGGCTCATGCCAGTAGCTGTCTGAGGACTGACTATTGAGATGAATAAGAGCCAGCTAGACATGAACGTCTTACAAAAAGTCACAGAGTGCACCTTTAAAATATCTCAAATAGAATTTTAAGTATTGCAATAATTACAAGTGTTTTACGTTAGTTGTGATTGTGACATACTGTTGTTTTTGTAACCCAATGATTTTTATTATCAGTACTTAAAAGCTGCCTTGATTATGTGGACAAAAAGAGAAAACAAATCTTGGTTTGAGGAGAAACAGGCCCAGCCACAGCAGACAGCTCTGGATGGATGTGAGAAGGATGTGTTTTGGCTGCAGCTCTGCTGTGAATGGAGAGAGCGAGAGAGACGCTTGTATTGCTGTCATTCTGCAGTGCATCCCAGCGTGTTTCTGCTGCAAGATCAGCATTACATGGAACACTGGACTTTCCTGTAATGGCTCAGAGTCTACAGAAACAAACTTCTGCATTCAAATTCTACAAGTAATTACAAAATTTTCACTCTAGCTGAGAGCATTGTTATAATAACGATGTAATGTTGAAATATATAATATATATTCTTTCCTAGGTTCTTAACTTTCTTGTGGCAATTTAAGGTAGTCCTTTTAAACCCTTGTGTATTCATCAACCCTTATTCAAGGAAGGGTTAGACTGTGGTAACACTTACCAGATCAGTGAGGAAAGTGCCCTCACTTCCTTCTTTAACCCATGTGTGGTCTTCATTTTGGGTTGTGCAACCCAGGCAACAAAATGTGATTTTGTTACAAAAAAAAAAAAAACGTATTTTTTTTTTAAAACAAATGTAATTTTACTCTGTTTAGTAATGGTTTTACTTCACATTTGTGTAGTTTTTGAAGGATTTATGATATTTTAAAAATGTATATAAACAAAATAAAAATATTTTTTATATAGGTTTTTATACAAAAAACCCCTGCTTTTTATGTAAAATTCACTTTATAAAAGATCCACATTTCTAACTTTCATTTCATAACATGGATCATTTGATCAAATGTGGGAAATGTTAATTTAATGTGGTCACTTTTGACCAGAGGCATTGATAGAGAAGGTGAAACATTCTCTATTGGATGGGCACCAGAAACTGGAGTTGTTTTTTCTGTTTGCTCTTCAGCCTTTTCCTCAATGAACACTTGGAGATCATTTTGCAGCTCAGTTACACAAGTACGACATTTGTGAATTTGTGTTTCATATTGCTGAATTTTTGTGGTTACATGATCAAGGCTACCCTGAAGTATGCGTTGGATAGCTTTCATATCCTGTTGTACCTCCACCCGTAGCTGTTCCACCTTATCCCGGACTACAGAGGTGAAGGATTGTTCCATTTTTTGAATTTCCTTTGAGATTATCAGTTGCACAGCCTTAATCAATTGGTCGGCCTCGACTGCCTCTTGTTGTTTAGCTGCGGTCATTAGGGTGACAACCTGTTGATTATTGGTGTCCACCTTTGCTGCAAGATCGGTGATCTGGTTCTCATGGTGGGAAGATGAGGCCTTCAGTACCTGAGTAATCTCATTTACAGTTTTCTCCTGTCTTTTCATGAATTCCATCAGATTGTCCCAGTTACCTTGCACATGAGCATTAAATTGTTGAATTCCCTTCCCAGGGGTTGGAAGGATACCAGGAAGATCATGCTGAGCCATTGAAGATGATGTAACATCCATAGATGTACAAATTTGCATATTGTCATGTTGTGGGGCCCAAGTGAGAGGTTGCACAAGGTGTGCTGCCTCCAAGAACAGGAGAGAGCATCCGCACCTGGGTTCCAGGAAGGGCAAAACTGTGTGAAGTGGAAATTTTATACATGGTTGGGTCACGTGGAGGACGTCCTGAAAGGGTCTGAGTTTGTACAGGAGGTGGTCAAATTGGAGTGGAAATGCTAAGGGCATCAGGGGCATCAATATCCACATAGGTGGCAGGTGGGGAAAGGGAAGTGGCCATGTCTTGTAATGTGTGGGAGTATTTGAAAAGTTGGGAATGGAAAAAAAAAATAAAAAATGAAAAATTCAAGGTCTATGTATATGTTTGGGGCAACAGGGGAAAAATAATAAAATAAATAAATAAAATAAAATGTGGGAGTATTTGAAAAGTTGGGAATGAAAAAAAAATAAAAAATGAAAAATTCAAGGTCTATGTATATGTTTGGGGCAACAGGGGCAAAAAAAAAAAAAAAAAGTGTTCTTCTCTACAGTCAATTACAGCATTTTCAAAACATCAAAAAATGAAAAAAAAACAACAACAAATAAGACCAATAAATAGATTTGTAGTTTCCCAAATTAAAGTTCCCACACACTTTCTCAGTAAGAACAAAGTAAAAAAAAGCTTTGCCTCAGATCATGGTTTTGACCAAGCGTACCAAGTTTTGTTTTGATTGATCAAAGTTTGGCTGAGATACAGCCTCTGAACCAATTTGGGTCAACCTTGTTAAGTTCACAACATGATAACTTTTGAACAAAGATGAATAAACAAAATCTGTTCAGTCATTTCTGTGCGACTCAGTCCAAAGATTATCTGAGCCAATTTTGGGAAGAATTGGATTAATTTTGAAGGAGGAGTAGCAAAAAGACGGTATACTGTACTTTTCAAAATGGCTGCTACTGTAATGGGTGGAGTCTTAATGTAAGCTATTGAATGCAATCAGCACGCAGAGCGTAATCAGGTGTACTAAGTTTCATTTTTCTAGAAAAAGGGGTTCAGGAGTTATTACCATTTTAATGTTGAATTTTTGAACTGGTGGTGGCGCTATAGAGTTGGTCCTAGAGACCCCAAAGTTCGTCAGATCACTATTCTTGGCCATCACTACAAGTGCGCCAAATTTCATCATTTTCCTATGTTCCCTTCATAGGGCTGCCATAGACTCCCATTGGACGAAAATAAAATCATACAATTACAATAGGGGCTACATCCCATTCTGGGCTTGGCCCCTAATAATAAATAATACCGGTAACAATATTAAAATTTATATTTTGCCAGATGCTGTGAAGTGACTTATTTTAAACTCTGGATTCGAACCCATGACCTGATAGGTTCAGGGCCAGTGGCACAGCAGAGCACGCCACTCGGTCGCTGCAGTCTGACAGCTTACCGTGGACAGGTTAAGGTGTGAGAATGAGAATTTTTGAACTGCTGGTGGCGCTATAGAGTTAATCCAAGAGACCTCAATGTCAGTCAGATCACTAATCATGGCCATCACTACAAGTGTACCAATTTTCATCATTTTCCTATGTTCCCTTCATTGGCAACCATAGACTCCCATAGGCCAAGAAGAAGAAATTAGACAAAAACAAGGTCCAAAATTCAGCACGACCCAATGAATCCATAGACATCAAGTTTATAATTTTCTGATTGACTGTTCAAAAGTTATAAGCAAAAATTTGCATTTTTGGTATCTCATGACCCATAGGTGGCGCTGTTCCCAACTTTGGCATATATCCTCAGTTCATGGTGTCGATGAAACGTACCAAGTTTTTTGTTAATTGATCAAACTTTGGTCGAGATACAGCCTCTGAAAAAATTTTGGGTCGACCTCATTAACTTTACAGCAAAATAACTTTTTTTTTTTTCACTAGATGGTCAAAACAATCTGTTCATTCATTTCTGTGCAGCTCAGTCTGAAGATCATCTGAGTGAAGTTTGGGAAGAATTGGACAGATTTTGAAGGAGGAGTAACAATAAAACTGTTTTTCATTTAATTCAATATGGCTGACAGGTACATTAACTCTCTGGGGTCGGCTGTATCGCCGGCGAGACCAACTCGTTTTTTTTAAGATCAGTGCAAAAGACACTAAAAATACTCTGTTGATTTTGGTCACACAAATAAGTGTTATACATCAATCGAAACTGTTAAGTGTCTACTTTTTTTTGAGTACACTCAAAGTAACAACACAACTTTGTGCTTTTGGAGAAATAAGAAAATAAACAGGGTGTGCTCTCTGTCTTCTCCGTCTCCGCAAACTGTTTTGAGAAATGCATCACTAAAATGAACTGTAACTCAGCGAATACTTAACACAGAGACATGGGAGTTATATCTATAGAAAGCCTGAAGTGTCTACTTTGAAATGAAGCAAGTCCTATCGAAAACAAACATTCTGTGATGAAGTAATCCGTATGAAACCAACACGATGTTCAATCTTTCCCGTCTGACTCATTATCTCTAATGAGTTCACGCCCACGCGCTGCTCGCGCCGTTCTTATGTAAATAGCCACGTGGTGCGTGTAAACGCCCAAAACAAAGAGCGGAGGTCCTCATCGCGGCTACTGTTACTGTTCACGCTGAGTAAAGAAAGGATTTCCCTCGAAAGAAGAACACGATTTCATCCAGAAGAGGAGATCGATCTGATGAGTAAGTTATGTTTCTTTTTTGCATTAGTTATCGTGTTATTGTGTCATAAACTTGAACAGATTTAAACAGTTAGTTGGGTTTTTCCCAAACGACAACATGATGAATGCTACGCGTCTAAGAATGTTTAGACCATGTTTATTATTAATACTCTGTTCACAAATATATTTTAATAGCGTGCTAAACAATAATAATTAGTTTCTCAGATATAAAATATCATTTTTTATAGTACAAAGTACATCCTTTTATTGTACAAAGCATGCTTGAGTCTGTGTCATGAGAGTCATGTCATAGGCTACTATAAAATCATACATACTAGACTATATGACTACAAAATCATAGTCGGGTTTTTCCCAAACTATAATTCCTGACTACAATGTTTGAAATCGTGTAAAACAGTTTGAATATGAGGGGCAATTCATTGTATTTAAATTTCTTACGGCACGATGATGTTTTCATGCTCTATATAAAACAATAAAAGTAATATGAGTGTACACTGTAACATGATGAATGCTACGAGTCTAAGTATGTTTAGTACATGTTTATTATTAATAGCCTACTCTGTTCAGAAATAGATTTTAATAACGTGCTAAACAATAATAATTAGTTTCTCAGATATAAGATTTCTTTCTCTTTTTTATGATAGTACAAAGCATGTGTGAGTCGATGGCTACAATACACATATATATATACAGATGTTCCTGATATTAACATGCTCACAAATGTTTTTTTGTTTGTATTTTATTGAATCAGATACCAGCACCAGATGAATCCTGATGTCTCTTCAAACTGTTTTCCTCTGAGAGCGCTGAACCAACATCAGATGTTCAACTACACTGATATTCTATGTTAAAGCAAGCTCCTTTTCTACTGATTATGTTTTTTTCTTCTTGAATCCATGGAAAGAAGTTGAAACACTTAAATAAAACACGTAAATATCAGGTATGATTTACTTTTTTCACTTGTTGAACAGAATCTGTTGTCTGTTCACATCTCTGTGGTTAGATCAGTGTGCACAATAATGTGTCTTTGACCTTCATTGTGTATGTTTTGATTATACTGTGTTGTAAATAAAACACAAATAATTTAAAAAAAAACCTTTTTTTCAATGTCCTCACATTCTCTCTTACCTGCCTCACAGTCACAGTCACACTGATGGGCCATTAGAGGCCACTAGGGGAGGGCCCTTTGTCTCTCAGCTGAGACTCACTTAATATTCATGGCCATTACCACTCCCTCGCATATAGACCCTCGATCACAAAACATGTCTTGAAAATTTTAAATCAATATATTTTTTTCTGTGAATGAGTAAGCAGAATGATTTTCACATAATTTTGAAGTAAATATTCTAGCCTACAAGACTGATTACTCAAAATTCTTATTCAGGACTATTTAGTGTGGGTTTTAAGGCCTTATTTCAGCTACATTTTTTTTCCAAAACGTACTAACCACGCATAATATTTTTTTTTTCTAAAAAATGCAAACATGTACATCCATCTTGGTCACATATTATTGTAGCACAGTTTGTGCTGAATACAAAAAAAAATTACATGTTGGTCAATAGTATGTTTTAAGTAGCTGAAAAAAGCACAAATATCAGGGCATGTCAAAACATCTCAAGGGCCCCAAAATGACCTCGGACCCCAGAGGGTTAATGGAAAATGACAAATGAGACATTGTCAGAATCAGCATAATCCAGGGAACAAAACGACATAAAAATTACACATTTTGGACAACATTTTCAAAAGTTCAAAAGCTTCAAAAGTGCTTTTGCAATAATTGTTATAGCTATGGAGCACTAGGTGGCGCTGTTGTCATTTTCCCGGTGTACCTCAAGGACATCATGTTCATGATCCCTACCGATTTTTGTGCAGATATGTCAAATGGTTCAAAAGATATAGCAATTTATGACAAATTTCAAAATGTTGGACATGTGGTTCAGCCAATCCTGGCAAAATTGATATCATTTGATTCGGCATGACCCAAGGAATCCATGGACACAAATATTATGACTGACAGTTCAAAAGTCATAAGCGAAAATGTGAATTGTTGGTATGTCACAACCCATAGGTGGCACTGTTCCCAACTTTGGCATGGATCCTCAGATCATGGTATTGATGAAGCGAACCAAGTTTCGTTTCGATTGATCAAAGTTTGGCTGAGATACAGCCTCTGAACCAATTTTGGGTCGACTGTTAAGTTAACATCATCATAACTTTTGAACAAATACTAATAAACAAAATCTGTTCAGTCATTTCTGTGTGGCTCAGTCCAAAGATCATCTGAGCCAATTTTGGGAAGAATTGTACAGATTTTGAAGGAGGAGTAGCGAAAACAAAGAATACTATACTTTTTAAAATGGCCACAACTGTAATGGGTAGAGTCTTAATGTAAGCTATTGAATGTGATCAGCATGAAGAGAGTAATCAGGTGTACTAAGTTTCATTTTTCTAGAATTAGGGGTCCAGGAGTTATTACCATTTTAATGTTGAATTTTTGAACTGGTGGTGGCGCTATAGAGATGGTCCTAGAGACCCCAAAGTTCGTCAGATCACTATTCTTGGCCATGACTACAAGTGCGCCAAATTTCATCATTTTCCTATGTTCCCTTCATAGGGCTGCCATAGACTCCCATTGGACGAAAATAAAATCATACAATTACAATAGGGCCTACAGCCCATTCTGGGCTTGGCCCCTAATAAATAATACCGGTAACAATATTAACAATTATATTTTGGCAGATGCTGTGAAGTGACTTATTTTAAATATTTTTATCAGTTCATGTTTTCCCCATGACCATGGCTTTGCTATGTTGTAATTTGAGCAATAAGAACCTACTGATGATCTCACATTCCCAAGCAATTCTCTGCAATCCGATCCAAAGTTGGTTAAATTTTGGTTAAGGTTAGGGTTACAGTGTGACTTAAGGTGTCCTTCCAAGCAGCCACTATCACGGATTCAACCAACCTGAGCTCAAGAATGAGACCAGGCATGACTCCCAAGGTTTTGTATGCATTAATGTTTATTAGCAACAGGTCAGAAGTCACTGAACACACATATTATTTTAACAAATGCATAAAAATTAGGTTACTTTTTTTCTGTTTAGTCACACTCACCTCTGTCTTAAGCATATATCCTTTTATTACTAATCAGAAGCAATTCTCCACAGTCACTTCCCATGTCTAGAATACTGTATTTTAAGACAAATTCGTTTTAGCACACCTCTTTAATTTTCCTCAACTTTCCTGCGTATAATGAAACATTCTACACTAAATGCACTAATTACATTTATTCACTGAGCAGATGCTTTTATACAAAGTGACTCACAATTGAAGAACATCGCAAGAAGTGTGATAGAGAGAGAGAAACCAGAGGGACTCCTGTAGTGATGTTATGTTGAACACCGAAGCTCCGAAGCTTGTATCAAAAAAAACCCACACATTTCACATTGAAGTGCTGTATCGGAGCTTGATTCGTTTTGCCAAAAGCACGTGATCTATGATGTCCGAAGCTTCATTCGCCTGAAAACCACGTGACTGCTTCAGTATCTGGTTCACACGACGTGAACCTCAGCGCCGTTTCCTTTACATTATAATGCATTATAATGCATTAGCATTGTTTTCTTTTTATTTTAATTTATATATTAAGGTCAAATGAACCTTGCCCATGAAATAACAGTCTAAGGGCTGAGGCAGAGATAACATAGATCACAGTGGCAGTACACCGACACAAAGGAATGACTTTAACAATGGCCATTATTTTTATACAATAAGTTAAACCAAGGCAAGGCAAGGCAAGTTTATTTATATAGCACATTTCATACACAATGGTAATTCAAAGTGCTTTACATAAAAGGAAGTGAAATAGTCATTAAAAATAATAAGAAATTAAAAATAATAAAAATCACAACAATAAAAACAAAGTGATTTAAAAATTGATTTTAAAAGAATTTAAAACATTTAAGAATAGAAAGTGATTATACATAGTGCAATCAGTTCGGACGTAGCACAGTGCTCATTCAACAAATGCACAGCTAAACAGATGAGTTTTGAGTCTGGATTTAAAAGTGGCTAATGTTTAAGCACATCTGATCTCTTCCGGAAGCTGGTTCCAACTGCGGGCGGCATAATAGCTAAAAGCAGACTCCCCTTGTTTTGTGTGAACCCTTGGTATTTCTAACTGACTCGATCCTAATGATCTGAATGGTATGTTAGGTTTATATTCAGTGAGCATATCTCCAATGTATTTAGGTCCTAGGCCATTTAGAGATTTATAAATGAGTAAAAGTACTTTAAAATCAATCCTAAAAGTAACCGGAAGCCAGTGTAAGGACCTGAGGACTGGTGTGATATGCTCAAATTTTCTGGTTCTAGTCAGAATCCTGGCAGCAGCGTTCTGGATGAGCTGCAGCTGTCTAATGGTCTTCTTTGGAAGGCCAGTGAGGAGACCATTACAATAATCCACCCTGCTGGTGATAAAGGCATGAGCCAGTTTCTCCAAGTCTTGACTGGAAACAAAACATCTAATTCTTGCAATGTTTTTGAGATGATAGTATGCTGATTTAGTTACTGCTTTGGCATGACTACTAAAACTAAGGTCTGTCTCCAGAAACACCCCAAGATTTTTGACTTGTTTTTTAGTTGATTGACCCCTAGAGTCAAGGTATGCATTCACCTTGATAACTTCATCTTTGTTTCCAAATGCAATGACTTCAGTTTTCTCCTTATATAACTGAAGAAAGTTCTGAGACATCCAACAGTTTATTTCATCAATGCATTGGCAGAGGGAGTCAATGGGGCTATAGTCATTTGGAGATAAGGCTAGGTAAATCTGGGTATCATCAGCATAGCTGTGCTAGGCAATTTGGTTCTTTCTCATTATTTGACTTAGTGGGAGCATATACAGGCTAAACAAGAGCGGTGCAAGAATTGAGCCTTGTGGGACTCTGCATGTCATGGACGTCCACTTAGACTTATGCTCTCCTATACTCACATAATAACCTCTCCCTTCTAAGTATGACCTGAACCATTTGAGTACCATCCCAGAAAGCCCAACCCAGTTTTCCAGTCTCTCTAGAAGTATGTTATGATCAACAGTGTCAAATGCAGCACTAAGATCTAGTAGTACCAGCACTGATATTTTGCCTGAATCAGAATTGAAGCGAATATCATTTATTATCTTAATGAGTGCTGTCTCTGTGCTATGATGTGCTCGGAAAATTGTCCAGGTATCCTTTTAAGTTTAAGTAGTTGTTCAGCTGATTAAAAACGACCTTTTCAATAATCTTACCTATGAACGGAAGATTTGATATTGGTCTATAGTTGCTCAACATTGTGTTATTAAGATTGCGCTTTTTCAGAAGGGGCTTAACAACTGCAGTTTTCAGGGAGTTTGGAAAAGTCCCAGAAAGAAGTGAAGCGTTCACCACTTCTAAGAGATCTGCTTCTAAACAGTTTAGCACACTTTTGGATGTGGGAGATGTGGGAAGTGTGTCAAGATAGCACGTTGATGATTTAAGGTGCTGTACTATTTCTTTCAAAATTTTGCAATCAATTGCTTCAAAAACAGTCACTTCTTTTTGAAATTGCGGTTGAATCTGTGTGACCTCTGCATAACTAGATATGCCAATCTCCTTTCTGATATTATTGATCTTCTCAGAAAAGAAGGAAGCAAACTCATTGCATTTACTGTTGGAGAGCATTTCACTGGGAATCTGACTTGGGGGGTTTGTCAGTCTCTCCACAGTAGCAAAAAGAGTGTGAGAGTTGTTTAAGTTACTGTTTATAAGGTTTGAGAAGAAGGTCTGTCTAGCTGTGGCTAGTTCCACATTGAAAGCATGAAGGCTGTCTTTATAGATGCTATAGTGAATTTCAAGTTTTGTCTTCCACCACACCCGCTCATCTTTTCTGCATTGTCTTTTCATACTCTGAACTGCTGTTGATTTTCTCCATGGTGATTTTTGTCTGCCATTATTCTTGCAGACCCTTGTCGGAGCAATATCATCAATAACATTCTTAACTTTTGAGTTAAAAGAATCCAGGAGAAGATCAACAGAGTCTGCAGAAATGCTTGGTGTAAAAGATATAGCCTTCATAAATAGCGCACTAGTGTTCTCATTAATGCATCTCTTTCTGACAAAGACAGATCTAGATTCAGTGGTAACAGAGATCAATATATCAAAGAAAATACAGAAATGATCAGATAGTGCTACATCCTTAACAACAATGGATGAAATGTTTAGACCTCTACTGATGAGTAAATCTAGAGTGTGTCCACGATTGTGTGTGGGTTCATGCACATGCTGGATCAGATCAAAAGTGTTTAAAACAGTAATAATTTCTTTTGCAGTTTTGATTTCTATGTGAATATTAAAATCCCCTGCAATAGTAAAACAGTCAAACTCTGAGGAAATCATTGATAACAGTTCTGTGAACTCTTCAACAAAGGCTGGAGAGTATTTTGGAGGCCTGTAAATAATGATAAACAGAATGCGTGGAGCACCTTTCAGCACAATACCTAGATATTCAAAGGACAAATACTGACCAAATGACACTTGCTTGCATTGATAAACATCTTTAAATAGAGCAGCTACACCTCCACCTCTCCTAACAGTCCTGCAGACACTTGTAAAGTTAAAGTTAGGAGGGGCTGTTTCATTGAGGACTGTTGCACTGCAGCTGTCTTCAAGCCATGTTTCATTTAGAAACATAAAATCCAGGTTGTTTGTGGTTATAAAACCATTGATCAGAAATGATTTATTTTTTAGTGAGCGAATGTTTAAAAATGCTAACTTGATGGAATTGCATTTTGTCTCTACAGCAATCTTAGGTTGATGCATTACAGGCTGCAGATTAGATGGGTCAGCTGTACGGCTTGAGAAGGACTTAGACTTTCTATCACGTGATAAAACAGAAATATAGAAAGCTACAGGCACACTGGGTTCCCGCTTGTTCTGTGAACATTTGTGAGTCTTGCTGCTAGTATAGCGGGGACCCGACACATATCACTGAGAGCTGTTCTCAGTTGTTTTTGGTTCACCTATAGCCGATGGAGGAGGGTTTGGGCCCTGGCGTTGTGGCAGTGGTCGGAGAGCTCTCACAGGAGGAGGAGGGAAAGCTGGGCCTGCTGTCTTTGGTGGTTGTGGGGCCCGCTGTTTTTTAGTTGATATCTGGGGGCTTGCAGCGAACGAGTGGGAGAGTTTGGTCCCAGCATACACCAGTTCCTCCATTTTCTGTGAGAAGCTTAGAAGTGGAGATGCTGGAGAGAGGGATAGTGTGTCTGGTGAGATGGGCTCTGGCTCTGGTATTTCCGGTGGCTGTGATATGTTGTCCTGGCTTCCCTGGCTGTTTTCCAGATAGTTGTCCTTGGGTGCTGAGTCTTGGAGCTGATGTAGTACGTCACTGTCTGTTTGTGATGAGCTGTGTGGGCAGGGCTCAGCCTGGATAGTCTCTGTGAGGAGAGCTTGTTTTGGCTGTGTGGTGTTATCAGTGTCCTTGTGGGATGTGTCAACCACAAGATGACTCTGAGGCTGACATGAAGTCCTGTGGTCACTCATATTCTGTCCAAGTGTGTGTGTGCCATTGAGGCCGAGTGGATTGGCACAGACCACTGAAGGATGACGGAGGGAGAAATAGATATTGTCCTTTAGCACTCTCGCACCAAGTTTGTTTGGGTGGAAGCCGTCCAGTTTAAACAGTTGTCTATGGCCCCAGAAAATATTGAAGTTGTCGATGAAGTTGACTCCTTCTGTACTACAGGTTCTTTGTAGCCATGTATTCAGCCCAAGCAGCCGTGAAAACATGGTAGTTCCCCTTGCTGGGAGTGGTCCACTGATGAACGACTAAACTTCAAGTCTTTGAAGTGTTTCAAAGAGTTCACTGAAATCCTTCTTAAGCAGTTCTGACTGCTCTTTTTGAATATCGTTCTTCCCCACATGGATGATGATTCGATTTGCAGTCTTGTGCTTCATCAGAATGTTCCGAAGTTCCTTGTTCACTTCAGAGACGGTTGCTTGAGGAAAGCAGCATGTAGTTGTAGTTTTGCTACTGATGTTTCTGATAATAGAGTCGCCCACTATCAGAGTCCTGGGCTCGGCTGCGCTCTGAGCTGAATGCCGCTGTCTGCTCGACCTCGAGCGCCTGTTAGTAGCGATGTTAGCTGCTGGCTGATACGATATGGGAGACACCAAGTGAAGGGGACTGTTTTTGTTTTAAAATTGAATGGCTGTGCAATGGTGAAATACCTATAAATTACTGTTGAATAGCAATAATTCGTGGATTAGAGCATGTACAAAATCTTATCAGCTTGGGTTTGGGCGTCTAGATGTGGTTGTTTGGTGAATTTAATTCCTGGTTGTTTGCCCTGTCAATGGTTGTGCCCATGAGTATAAATGTCCACCAGCTGAGCTTGCGCGGATCTGTCAGACTGAAATAGTAGTTGGAGAGTAAATTACCTGCTGAATATTTAAATTTAATTTATTTATTTTTTTATATAAAGAAAATGCTGTTTATTTTTCTGTTGTATTTTATCTTGAAGTTAATTTATCTTGCTTATTTGTGTTTTTAACCCTCTGGGGTCCGAGGTCATTTTGGGGCCCTTGAGATGTTTTGACATGCCCTGATATTTGTGCTTTTTTTCAGCTACTTAAAACATACTATTGACCAACATGTAATTTTTTTTGTATTCAGCAAAAACTGTGCTACAATAATATGTGACCAAGATGGATGTACATATTTGCATTTTTTAGAAAAAAAATATTATGCGTGGTTAGTACGTTTTGGGAAAAAAAATGTAGCTGAAATAAGGCCTTAAAACCCACACTAAATAGTCCTGAATAAGACTTTTGAGTAATCAGTCTTGTAGGCTAGAATATTTACTTCAAAATTATGTGAAAATCATTCTGCTTACTCATTCACAGAAAACATTATATTGATTTAAAATTTTCAAGACATGTTTTGTGATCGAGGGTCTATATGCGAGGGAGTGGTAATGGCCATGAATATTGAGTGAGTCTCACCTGAGAGACAAAGGGCCCTCCCCTATGGGGCCCTAATGGCCCATCAGTGTGACTGTGACTGTGAGGCAGGTAAGAGAGAATGTGAGGACATTGAAAAAAAGGTTTTTTTAAATTATTTGTGTTTTATTTACAACACAGTATAATCAAAACATACATAATGAAGGTCAAAGACACATTATTGTGCACACTGATCTAACCACAGAGATGTGAACTGACAACAGATTCTGTTCAACAAGTGAAACAAGTAAATCATACCTGATATTTATTTTAAGTGTTTCTACTTCTATCCATGGATTCAAGAAGAAAAAAACATAATCAGTAGAAAAGGAGCTTGTTTTAACATAGAATATCAGTGTAGTTGAACATCTGATGTTGGTGCAGCGCTCTCAGAGGAAAACAGTTTGAAGAGACATCAGGATTCATCTGGTGCTGGTATCTGATTCAATAAAATACAAACAAAAAACATTTGTGAGCATGTTAATATCAGGAACATCTGTATATATATATGTGTATTGTAGCCATCGACTCACACATGCTTTGTACTATCATAAAAAAGAGAAAGAAATCTTATATCTGAGAAACTAATTATTATTGTTTAGCACGTTATTAAAATCTATTTCTGAACAGAGTAGGCTATTAATAATAAACATGTACTAAACATACTTAGACTCGTAGCATTCATCATGTTACAGTGTACACTCATATTACTTTTATTGTTTTATATAGAGCAAGAAAACATCATCGCGCCGTAAGAAATTTAAATACAGTGAATTGCCCCTCATATTCAAAATGTTTTACACGATTTCAAACATTGTAGTCAGGAATTATAGTTTGGGAAAAACCCGACTATGATTTTGTAGTCATATAGTCTAGTATGTATGATTTTATAGTAGCCTATGACATGACTCTCATGACACAGACTCAAGCATGCTTTGTACAATAAAAGGATGTACTTTGTACTATAAAAAATGATATTTTATATCTGAGAAACTAATTATTATTGTTTAGCACGCTATTAAAATATATTTGTGAACAGAGTATTAATAATAAACATGGTCTAAACATTCTTAGACGCGTAGCATTCATCATGTTGTCGTTTGGGAACAACCCAACTAACTGTTTAAATCTGTTCAAGTTTGACACAATAACACGGTAACTAATGCAAAAAAGAAACATAACTTACTCATCAGATCGATCTCCTCTTCTGGATGAAATTGTGATCTTCTTTCGAGGGAAATCCTTTCTTTACTCAGCGTGAACAGTAACAGTAGCCGCGATGAGGACCTCCGCTCTTTGTTTTGGGCGTTTAGACGCGCGCACGCACCACGTGGCTATTTACATATGAACGGCACGAGCAGCGCGTGGGCGTGAACTCATTAGAGATAATGAGTCAGACGGGAAAGATTGAACATCGTGTTGGTTTCATACGGATTACTTCATCACATAATGTTTGTTTTCGATAGGCTTTCTATAGATATAACTCCCATGTCTCTGTGTTGAGTATTTCCTGAGTTACAGTTCATTTTAGTGACGCGTTTCTCAAAACAGTTTGCGGAGACGGAGAAGACAGAGAGCACACCCTGTTTATTTTCTTCTCCAAAAGCACAAAGTTGTGTTGTTATTGTGAGTGTACTCAAAAAAAAGTAGACACTTAACAGTTTCGATTGATGTATAACACTTATTTGTGTGACCAAAATCAACAGAGTATTTTTAGTGTCTTTTGCACTGATCTTAAAAAAAACGAGTTGGTCTCGCCGGCGATACAGCCGACCCCAGAGAGTTAATGGTAATGGTGCATATTGAGTTTGAATAAATTCTTATTATTGAGCACAGTTTGCCTGTGTGACCCGGATATTAAGAGCTGAGCCAAGAGAAACCGCTTCAGAGGAAAGTAATTGTTCAGTTGTAATAAGTATTCTGAATGTATAAATTTCCATATTTGCATTTTAGTTCATCACTATAGTATCTTTTTGCTTTTCCCTGTTAAGACTCGATGCTGCTACATTTTGAATGTATTTGAATCTTATTTTTATTCACAAACGATCTGTGAATCTGAGGATTAAGAATGCTTCTTTCTCAGATGCTTCGCTGTTGCTGAAAATGGGTGAGTAGCATTAATTTAATTCTGAACTTTGCTGAATCCTAATGGGTTACACTGTGGATACAGACCAAATACAGTGGTTGCAATGCATTGATGTGCATTTATTTGACTAAAGTTTCGTGGTTTTTAAAACCCTTGATTAATATTAAGATGGTAAAATGGATTTGTTTTAAAATGTAATTACTGGAACTATGCATAAATATCTGTTCAATAATTTGTGGATTAATGCATGTACAAAAAGTTTATAAACCTGAGATTGTTATTTGATGAATGTAATTCCTGGTCGCTTGCATTCCCCTCAATGGTTGTGCCCATGAGTATAAATGCTCACAAGCTGAAGTTTCACAGGATTGTCAGTGTAAAATGGAGGTTGGAAAGTGAATAACCTATTGGAGATTAAAAAAATATTCTCACTCACAGTGAAAATTTCAATGTTTGTTTGTACTTCATTCTTTTAATTATTTACCTTGCTTGTATAACTGATTTTAATGGTACTGAAACATCTAACCCAGTGGTGGCTCAGGCCTGCAGAGTTCAACTGCAACCCTAATCAAACACACCTGTGTAACAGTCTTCAGGCTGTTACTAGTTGAGTGCAGCTGCAGTTTTATTCCTCACTTGTAGGGGGCAGCCTTAACCTTTTTTGTGAGTATGGATAAATGTAGTAGTTTAATGGAAGAAGAAAGTATGGCTACCATTTGGTAGTGTGCCAATGTGCAGAGTAGCAGCGTTTGGGCTGGTTTACTGCTTTTGGGGAAGGCCCTTGTTGAGAAACATTTGTTTTATTCTCAACTGTGAGTATGGTTACTTTTGTTACATCCATTTATTTATGAAAATTATTTTTGATTAGCCATTTTGTAAAGCAAACCTCTTTGGTATCTTTTTCCTGTGGTTAATTGGTTAATAATTGAGGTAATTTTCTGTTGGTAGAAGGGTCTTTTTCGTTATGCTTAAAGCATATGTCAGCGATGTGGAGTGAACTTGGATCTTCGTTTACTGGCGTTGGCAAGGACTAAAGTCAGCCTGTTTGGTGCCCTGCCGTGGGTTTGTTGTAAGGACTGCTTTGACGCTCTACAATACGGATTATAACCATGCTTCAAGGACAACGTTGACTTCAGTTATCATCTCCATTGAACTACTTCAGTAATTAACATAATTACAGATAAGACTGTTCTCTTTGGTTTTTTTGCACATATAATGCTTTCACACAAAAGAACTTTATTCATAGTGTGATCGAGATGGGGCAGATTTTGATCTCAGATGAGCAAAGGGTGTTTGGTTGATATTGTGTTTGGTGCAAAATATGTATTACTTTTCTACTATCATTTCAATTGAAAGGAATACAAGTTCAGAAAAAGTTTTGTGGCTGCACAAAATTTATTTATGCTATAAAATTTAATTTATTTTATTAAGTAGGATAATTCATTGTAGATGTTTGAAAACCCACCCAAAAATCAGATATGTAACTATCATTGGTTTGAATAATAATCTGAACCGTTATACCTGAACCAGCTAATCAAGGTCTAAGGGTTGCTAAAAAGCTACAGACAGGTGAGTTTTTGTCTGCACGTGCAGTTTGAGTGTGACACAGATGTTAAGAGCTTCATCAAGCGAAATCACCTCAGAGGAAAGTATTCAGCATGTGTTGTGAATGCATATTTCCATAACTGTGTTTCAGTTTATCACTATTGTATTTTATTTTTTGTCAATTTCAGGTAAGACTCAGTGCTGACATGAACTGAAGGAACTTGATTCTTATTTTATTCACAAACGATCGGAGTGCTTGAGGATTAATTGTTAATTGCAATTTCAAATGCTCTTTTATTGCTTTAAATGAGTGAGTAACATTCAGAAATTCACCCACACAAAGCTTGTATAGATTTATTTGTATATTTATTTGGTTCTGAGCAGTGCAGAAACAATGGTTTAAATTGTGGATGCTGACCAAATGCAGTGGTTGCAAAGCATTGCTGTGAATGTGATTTAATTGGAGTAAAGCACTATCTTTTGTTAAAGCCTTGATATTTAACATCCTCAATGTTGTGGTGACTGTACAAATTGGAATTCATAAGAGTAAATGTGTTTTTGATGCAAGTTATGCTATTTTTTTATAGTGTGTTTAAGTGCGTGTGTGTTTAATTCACTGCTCTCCACCAACATGTGTGTACAGTGGTTTGGCACCTCCATAGTCTCAGATCTGAAGCTGCTGTCAACTCATCTTTTGCTGGACTGAGACCTTGATTGGACCAGAGGACATGATTTAACTTTTTTTTTCCCAAACCAAACAAGCATGTTTGCTTTCTGTAATATCTTGAAATAATAACTTTCTGTTTAAGCAAATTTTGCATTTCAGATCTATTTTTACCTCGCATGTAATTTTCTGCAGGTTAGCTGGGATCTTTCAGTTGGATGTGTTATCCTTTACATTGAGTACTTTGGTATTTGTCTGAATAAGTCTCAAGGCATCAAGGTCATTTATAGACTTTGGATCAACGAGACACTGATGCCCTCTTCTCTCTCACAAGTTCACCTTGAACAGGTTTCCTTCTCTTAAATACCTTGAAATTTTGTCTCTATGCATCACCTTTGAGTTTGTAGTTTACATTTAAACCTACTGTCTCAATCTTTTTTTAAAAAAAATAATCAGAACTAGCCTGTTTTTTCTTTCTTCTGTTCTTAGTGCACTTTATTTTATGTTTTCTTAACTGATTTAATTTATTTCAAATCAATTTTTCAATTTCAATTCCTTGGTTTTATTTTTGTTTGTTTTTATGAATATTAATTTTATGTAAAGCACTTTGTATTACCATTGTGTATGAAATGTGCTATATAAATAAACTTGCAAACTACAACGCAAACATCCACACTGAGGCAAGGCATGTCAGTGTTACGCTGACCTAGTTTTCTTAGTTCCCTGATTAGTTAATTAGCTCACCTGTTTCTGTTTCCCCTTGATCACTTTGAGTACTTAAAGCCTGTGTTCCCCCCTGATTCTTTGTCTGCTATTATTTCATCTGTGTGTTTGCTACCCCTTGTTCCTGGATTGTTTCTGTTTCTTGTATGGTTTATTATTAAAAAGAGTCTGTTTGGACTTTACTCCTCATCATGCACCTCATTAGTATAGCACACCGTAACAGTATAGCAGACCAAAAAACTGAAGTATTTGTAAGCGGCATTTTTCTTTGTTCATTTATTTTTTGGATTTTGTTCCCTCTCCAGGAATGGCCTTGTCAGCTGTCCAGCTCATGTGCCTGGAGCAGATGGACCATTTGCTGGAGGACCATACCAGGGACTTTTTCGATCTGGCGTGCTTTACCCACTTCCCGGACTGCTTGCTCTGTGTTTTCTACATCTCCAGCTTAAGCGAGCGGTGTAAGGCACGCCTGCCAGCGAACGGTCCCAAAGAAGATTTCACCATTTGTGTGGAGTGGGTGCTGGAGAATAATGGACTGTTTTTCTCCATCAGCCCCTCAGAGGAGGATATCACCAGCCCCACTCCCGAACCAGAGACCAGTCAGCCGTCCCCCCGCTATACGGAGATACTGCCTGAGCCCGCTGCGAAACATCCTCTGACCAAGTGTGTGAGCCGGCAACATCGTCCATCTTCGAGAGAGTTTTGTTGGTGTATGAGGGCTTGGAGGGAAGCCCCGCCCACACTCCTACGACTGAGGATGAGCTTCATCTGGTTTCTGGGAGTTATAAAGAGGAACTAATGGACATCTTCCAGATGGACCTGATAGACTGGTTTGGAGAAGTACTACCCTGTGCTTCTGAATGTACTGCGTCTCCGCTGGTTCTGTCCAGCCCTGAATCTTCTGCGTCTCCGTTGGTTCCGTCCAGCCCTGAATCTCCTGTGTCTCCTCTGGTTCCGTCCAGCCCTGAATCTCCTGTGTCTCCTCTGGTTCCGTCCAGCCCTGAATCTCCTGTGTCTCCTCTGGTTCCGTCCAGCTCAAGTCCTCCTGTGTTCCCTCCCAGCCTCCCTCTCCCGCCTCCTCTCAAACCAGCTAGTTCCTCGCCTCCAGTTCCGCTGATGCCTGTCAGTCCCTCAGCTCACCCTCAGTCAGCAACTGCCATTTGCTCTGTTCCGCCGCCTCGGGACTTCCAGTCTACAGTTCCGCCCGACAGGCAGTGTGTCTAGATGATGCTGAATTTGATTTCAAATCAATTTTTCTATTTCAATTCCTTGGTTTTATTTTTATGTTTGTTTTTATGAATATTAATTTTATGTAAAGCATTTTGGGTCCCACTTTATATTAGGTGGCCTTAATAAGTGCATTGTACTGAATGATTAATTTAAATGTAAGTACATAGTAGTTGTGTACATACATGTTTTTACATTGTACTTATATTTTTAAAAATACCTATATGTAATTACATCTGTAATTAATTTCTGTAATTACATTTATAGTTACACATAAACCTCCCTATACCACTTAACCTGTCCCTAACCTTACCCATATCCCACCTCAATGGCAGCAAAAGCGTTTTGCAATATAGTATGAACACAATAAGTACACTGTACTTATTTTTTGATGTAAGTGCATAGTAGTTAAGGCCACCTAATATAAAGTGGGACCGCATTTTGTATTACCATTGTGTATGAAATGTGCTATATAAATAAACTTGCAAACTACAACACAAACATCCACAATGAGGAAAGGCATGTCAGTGTTACTGTTACGTCCAGAGCCGTAAGGTTCTGTTGTGTGAACGCCGTGTCTTGTTTTCTCTCTCTCTCTCTCCCTGCAGAACCTGTATCTCCCACCTGAGGCTAATTAAGAGCCCTGCAGTGATTGGAAAATGGGAGAGGAGAGCGAGTATTTAAACTTCAGCTGCTACTCAGACCACCAGTTGGTGGTGGCTGGATGGTGTGCGACGGCTGAGAACTCCTCTCTAGACCTAATCGGTGCTTTGGTGTACCTTTATCTCAATTGTGTTGAGATTGTTGAAGTAGAGTTTCTGCTGTTGGTTTCGTTGATTACAGCTAAGACTGATCCTTAATCTACAGATAAGTGAGTGTTAACTTCATTAGCCCATATTAAATCTTAAGCTTTAATTTGTCTTTTTGTTTTGGGTTCAGTAGGAAGTTGGGTGCCATTTTGTTTTGTATTACTTATTTTCTCCTGGTTATGTTAGTTTAGGGAGTTAGTTTAAATCTGCTGTATTTTGTCTTCTTTTCTTTGAAGCTTAGTCAGTTGGTTTACACGGTTAGCTCCTTTATGTTTGTTATTTTGGCCTTGCCCCCTTCTGAAGTTAATACCCCCTTCAATGTCACTCCTGTTTAGATGGTAAATAAAAACTTCTCTTTTTGCTGAACTACCGTGGCTGTGTGGGTTATTGTACCTTTTGTTTTTTTTCTGGGTCTGGAGACGTTTTCTCTGCCGTCGCACAGTGCCTCACCATCAACCATTTTTAGTTCTGTTGCAGTCTTCCCTAGACCCTTTTTAGACCGTAACAGTTACGTTGACCTAGTTTTCTTAGAAACAGGTGAGCTAATTAACTAATCAGGGAACTGTTTTCCCTTGATCACTTTGAGTACTTAAAGCCTGTGTTCCCCCCCCTGATTCTTTGTCTGCTATTATTCCATCTGTGTGTTTGCTACCCCTCGTTCCTGGATTGTTTCTGTTTCTTGTATTGTTTATTATTAAAAAGACTCTGTTTGGACTTTACTCCTTGTCGTGCACCTCATTAGTATAGCACACCGTAACAGTATAGCAGACCGAAAAACAGAAGTATTTGTAAGCGCCATTTTTCTTTGTTTTATTTTTTTTTTTTTTGGTTTTTGTTCCCTCTCCAGGAATGGCCTTGTCAGCTATCTAACTCCTGTGCCTGGAGCAGATGGACCATTCGCTGGAGGATCATACCAGGGACTTTCTCGATCTGGTGTGCCTTACCCACTTCCCGGACTGCTTGCTCTGTGTTTTCTACATCTCCAGCTTAAGCGAGCGGTGTAAGGCACGCCTGCCAGCGAACGGTCCCAAAGAAGATTTCACCATTGTGGGAGTGGGTGCTGTAGAATAATGGACTGTTTTTCTCCGTCAGCACCTCAGAGGAGGATATCACCAGCCCCACTCCCGAACCAGAGACCAGCCAGCCGTCACCCCGCTATACAGAGATACTGCCTGAGCCCGCTGCGAAACATCCTCTGACCAAGTGCGTGAGCCGGCAACATCGTCCATCTTCGAGGGAGTGTTGTTGGTGTGTTCCCTCCCAGCCTCCCTCTCCCGCCTCCTCTCAAACCAGCTAGTTCCTCGCCTCCAGCTCTGTTGATGCCTGTCAGTCCCTCAGCTCACCCTCAGTCGGTGCCTGCCATGTGCTCTGTTCTGCCGCCTCGGGACTTCCAGTCTATAGTTCCGCCCAGACATGCAGATCCCCTGTCTCCACTTCCAGCCTCCGAGCCTTGGACTACACTTCGGTCCTCCGACCCATCTGCTCCGCCTCGGCTCCTGGCTCCTAGCTCCCTCGTCTCCACCGTTGCCTGTCATCCCACTGGTTCCACTGGGCTCCCTCGTCCCTGCGGCTCCGCCTTGGTCAGTCGTCGACCACCTGCCACCTCGGAACTACACTCCTGTGGCTTTGTCTCATCAATCCATCCCTCTGGCTCTGTCAGGCTCCTTTTTCTCTCCAGTTCCACCTTCATTCTCAGTTGCACCGGCTCTACCGCGGTCTTCCGGATCCCCACCCTTCTGCTCTGTTCCATCTGGATCTCCACTTCCAGCAGCTCAGTCTCTGTCAGTCGGCCCCTTCTCCACCATGGCTCCTCCTGCCATCAACTCCGCCATCCTGGCTGTCCTCTGGATTGCCACCTGGCTCCTCCTGTTTTGGGCTCCTTCCTCCAACTCCACCATGGCTCCATGAACTTTGACCCTTCCCCATTGCCTGCACTTCTCCAGCTCCTCGCCCACCTCCATATTTGCTTCTGTTCCGACAGGCAGTGTGTCTAGATGCTGAATTTGACTTCACAGTAACAGCCTGCTGCAGCAGTTAGTTTGTCCCTTGGTGTAAGTTTGTGTTAGTTGCATTGTCAATATTTGTTTGTATTTCATGTCTGAAAAAAAAAAATATATATATATATATATATATATATATACGTATATAAAAGAAATAAAATGTGTAGTGTGAAGTGTTTTTCCCCCCCTTTTTTTTTTGAGGTTTAGAAAAAGGGGTAGTCTTTTTAGGGGTAGTCTTTTTAGGGGTAGTCTTTTTAGGGGTAGTCTTTTTAGGGGTAGTCTTTTTAGGGGTAGTCTTTTTAGGGGTAGTCTTTTTAGGGGTAGTCTTTTTAGGGGTAGTCTTTTTAGGGGTAGTCTTTTTAGGGGTAGTCTTTTTAGGGGTAGTCTTTTTAGGGGTAGTCTTTTTAGGGGTAGTCTTTTTAGGGGTAGTCTTTTTAGGGGTAGTCTTTTTAGGGGTAGTCTTTTTAGGGGTAGTCTTTTTAGGGGTAGTCTTTTTAGGGGTAGTCTTTTTAGGGGTAGTCTTTTTAGGGGTAGTCTTTTTAGGGGTAGTCTTTTTAGGGGTAGTCTTTTTAGGGGTAGTCTTTTTAGGGGTAGTCTTTTTAGGGGTAGTCTTTTTAGGGGTAGTCTTTTTAGGGGTAGTCTTTTTAGGGGTAGTCTTTTTAGGGGTAGTCTTTTTAGGGGTAGTCTTTTTAGGGGTAGTCTTTTTAGGGGTAGTCTTTTTAGGGGTAGTCTTTTTAGGGGTAGTCTTTTTAGGGGTAGTCTTTTTAGGGGTAGTCTTTTTAGGGGTAGTCTTTTTAGGGGTAGTCTTTTTAGGGGTAGTCTTTTTAGGGGTAGTCTTTTTAGGGGTAGTCTTTTTAGGGGTAGTCTTTTTAGGGGTAGTCTTTTTAGGGGTAGTCTTTTTAGGGGTAGTCTTTTTAGGGGTAGTCTTTTTAGGGGTAGTCTTTTTAGGGGTAGTCTTTTTAGGGGTAGTCTTTTTAGGGGTAGTCTTTTTAGGGGTAGTCTTTTTAGGGGTAGTCTTTTTAGGGGTAGTCTTTTTAGGGGTAGTCTTTTTAGGGGTAGTCTTTTTAGGGGTAGTCTTTTTAGGGGTAGTCTTTTTAGGGGTAGTCTTTTTAGGGGTAGTCTTTTTAGGGGTAGTCTTTTTAGGGGTAGTCTTTTTAGGGGTAGTCTTTTTAGGGGTAGTCTTTTTAGGGGTAGTCTTTTTAGGGGTAGTCTTTTTAGGGGTAGTCTTTTTAGGGGTAGTCTTTTTAGGGGTAGTCTTTTTAGGGGTAGTCTTTTTAGGGGTAGTCTTTTTAGGGGTAGTCTTTTTAGGGGTAGTCTTTTTAGGGGTAGTCTTTTTAGGGGTAGTCTTTTTAGGGGTAGTCTTTTTAGGGGTAGTCTTTTTAGGGGTAGTCTTTTTAGGGGTAGTCTTTTTAGGGGTAGTCTTTTTAGGGGTAGTCTTTTTAGGGGTAGTCTTTTTAGGGGTAGTCTTTTTAGGGGTAGTCTTTTTAGGGGTAGTCTTTTTAGGGGTAGTCTTTTTAGGGGTAGTCTTTTTAGGGGTAGTCTTTTTAGGGGTAGTCTTTTTAGGGGTAGTCTTTTTAGGGTTAGGGTTAGGGTTAGGGTTAGGGTTAGGTAATAGAGTTAAATGCGAACTTGAGCCCCCACAGTTGAGCCCTTAGGATGGGGTGCACTTACTAAGGCTAGTAACAGGACTCTGAAATTTGGTATATATACTAATTCGAGGGCGCCCGATCGTTTGCACATAGTTTGGAAGCTCTAGCGCCACCAGGCGTCGAGATACGGTATTGCACCTCCAGTTCTCTTGTACGTAGAGTGCTGAAACTTGGTATATATACTAATTGGGCCGCCTCAAATTGATTGCACTTAGTTTGGTCTCTCTAGCGCCACCAGGGGACGAGATATTGTACTGCACCCCCACTTGAGTTTCGTGCGTCAGCCCGAGGTTTAAATTTCTCTTTACAGCTGGTCAGCCCTAGGCTTGGACAGTCGTATGTGGGTGGGTGTTGGTGCAATGTGCTGTCAGAGGGTCTTGGGTAGGTTTAGGCTGGTCTTTGGAGGGCCTCTGTTGGTTCTGAGTGCTGTCAGAGGGTCTTGGGTAGGTTTAGGCTGGTCTTTGGAGGGCCTCTGTTGGTTCTGAGTGCTGTCAGAGGGTCTTGGGTAGGTTTAGGCTGGTCTTTGGAGGGCCTCTGTTGGTTCTGAGTGCTGTCAGAGGGTCAGTTAGGGTTAGGGTAATAGAGTTAGGGTTAGGTAATAGAGTTAAATGCGAACTTGAGCCCCCACAGTTGAGCCCTTAGGATGGGGTGCACTTACTAAGGCTAGTAACAGGACTCTGAAATTTGGTATATATACTAATTCGAGGGCGCCCGATCGTTTGCACATAGTTTGGAAGCTCTAGCGCCACCAGGCGTCGAGATACGGTATTGCACCTCCAGTTCTCTTGTACGTAGAGTGCTGAAACTTGGTATATATACTAATTGGGCCGCCTCAAATTGATTGCACTTAGTTTGGTCTCTCTAGCGCCACCAGGGGACGAGATATTGTACTGCACCCCCACTTGAGTTTCGTGCGTCAGCCCGAGGTTTAAATTTCTCTTTACAGCTGGTCAGCCCTAGGCTTGGACAGTCGTATGTGGGTGGGTGTTGGTGCAATGTGCTGTCAGAGGGTCTTGGGTAGGTTTAGGCTGGTCTTTGGAGGGCCTCTGTTGGTTCTGAGTGCTGTCAGAGGGTCTTGGGTAGGTTTAGGCTGGTCTTTGGAGGGCCTCTGTTGGTTCTGAGTGCTGTCAGAGGGTCTTGGGTAGGTTTAGGCTGGTCTTTGGAGGGCCTCTGTTGGTTCTGAGTGCTGTCAGAGGGTCAGTTAGGGTTAGGGTAATAGAGTTAGGGTTAGGTAATAGAGTTAAATGCGAACTTGGGTTAGGTTAGGTTAGGGTTAGGGTTAGGTTAGGGTTAGGTTAGGGTTAGGTTAGGTTAGGGTTAGGTAATAGAGTTAAATGCGAACTTGAGCCCCCACAGTTGAGCCCTTAGGATGGGGTGCACTTACTAAGGCTAGTAACAGGACTCTGAAATTTGGTATATATACTAATTCGAGGGCGCCCGATCGTTTGCACATAGTTTGGAAGCTCTAGCGCCACCAGGCGTCGAGATACGGTATTGCACCTCCAGTTCTCTTGTACGTAGAGTGCTGAAACTTGGTATATATACTAATTGGGCCGCCTCAAATTGATTGCACTTAGTTTGGTCTCTCTAGCGCCACCAGGGGACGAGATATTGTACTGCACCCCCACTTGAGTTTCGTGCGTCAGCCCGAGGTTTAAATTTCTCTTTACAGCTGGTCAGCCCTAGGCTTGGACAGTCGTATGTGGGTGGGTGTTGGTGCAATGTGCTGTCAGAGGGTCTTGGGTAGGTTTAGGCTGGTCTTTGGAGGGCCTCTGTTGGTTCTGAGTGCTGTCAGAGGGTCTTGGGTAGGTTTAGGCTGGTCTTTGGAGGGCCTCTGTTGGTTCTGAGTGCTGTCAGAGGGTCTTGGGTAGGTTTAGGCTGGTCTTTGGAGGGCCTCTGTTGGTTCTGAGTGCTGTCAGAGGGTCAGTTAGGGTTAGGGTAATAGAGTTAGGGTTAGGTAATAGAGTTAAATGCGAACTTGAGCCCCCACAGTTGAGCCCTTAGGATGGGGTGCACTTACTAAGGCTAGTAACAGGACTCTGAAATTTGGTATATATACTAATTCGAGGGCGCCCGATCGTTTGCACATAGTTTGGAAGCTCTAGCGCCACCAGGCGTCGAGATACGGTATTGCACCTCCAGTTCTCTTGTACGTAGAGTGCTGAAACTTGGTATATATACTAATTGGGCCGCCTCAAATTGATTGCACTTAGTTTGGTCTCTCTAGCGCCACCAGGGGACGAGATATTGTACTGCACCCCCACTTGAGTTTCGTGCGTCAGCCCGAGGTTTAAATTTCTCTTTACAGCTGGTCAGCCCTAGGCTTGGACAGTCGTATGTGGGTGGGTGTTGGTGCAATGTGCTGTCAGAGGGTCTTGGGTAGGTTTAGGCTGGTCTTTGGAGGGCCTCTGTTGGTTCTGAGTGCTGTCAGAGGGTCTTGGGTAGGTTTAGGCTGGTCTTTGGAGGGCCTCTGTTGGTTCTGAGTGCTGTCAGAGGGTCTTGGGTAGGTTTAGGCTGGTCTTTGGAGGGCCTCTGTTGGTTCTGAGTGCTGTCAGAGGGTCAGTTAGGGTTAGGGTAATAGAGTTAGGGTTAGGTAATAGAGTTAAATGCGAACTTGGGTTAGGTTAGGTTAGGGTTAGGGTTAGGTTAGGGTTAGGTTAGGGTTAGGTTAGGTTAGGGTTAGGGTTAGGTAATAGAGTTAAATGCGAACTTGAGCCCCCACAGTTGAGCCCTTAGGATGGGGTGCACTTACTAAGGCTAGTAACAGGACTCTGAAATTTGGTATATATACTAATTCGAGGGCGCCCGATCGTTTGCACATAGTTTGGAAGCTCTAGCGCCACCAGGCGTCGAGATACGGTATTGCACCTCCAGTTCTCTTGTACGTAGAGTGCTGAAACTTGGTATATATACTAATTGGGCCGCCTCAAATTGATTGCACTTAGTTTGGTCTCTCTAGCGCCACCAGGGGACGAGATATTGTACTGCACCCCCACTTGAGTTTCGTGCGTCAGCCCGAGGTTTAAATTTCTCTTTACAGCTGGTCAGCCCTAGGCTTGGACAGTCGTATGTGGGTGGGTGTTGGTGCAATGTGCTGTCAGAGGGTCTTGGGTAGGTTTAGGCTGGTCTTTGGAGGGCCTCTGTTGGTTCTGAGTGCTGTCAGAGGGTCTTGGGTAGGTTTAGGCTGGTCTTTGGAGGGCCTCTGTTGGTTCTGAGTGCTGTCAGAGGGTCTTGGGTAGGTTTAGGCTGGTCTTTGGAGGGCCTCTGTTGGTTCTGAGTGCTGTCAGAGGGTCAGTTAGGGTTAGGGTAATAGAGTTAGGGTTAGGTAATAGAGTTAAATGCGAACTTGAGCCCCCACAGTTGAGCCCTTAGGATGGGGTGCACTTACTAAGGCTAGTAACAGGACTCTGAAATTTGGTATATATACTAATTCGAGGGCGCCCGATCGTTTGCACATAGTTTGGAAGCTCTAGCGCCACCAGGCGTCGAGATACGGTATTGCACCTCCAGTTCTCTTGTACGTAGAGTGCTGAAACTTGGTATATATACTAATTGGGCCGCCTCAAATTGATTGCACTTAGTTTGGTCTCTCTAGCGCCACCAGGGGACGAGATATTGTACTGCACCCCCACTTGAGTTTCGTGCGTCAGCCCGAGGTTTAAATTTCTCTTTACAGCTGGTCAGCCCTAGGCTTGGACAGTCGTATGTGGGTGGGTGTTGGTGCAATGTGCTGTCAGAGGGTCTTGGGTAGGTTTAGGCTGGTCTTTGGAGGGCCTCTGTTGGTTCTGAGTGCTGTCAGAGGGTCTTGGGTAGGTTTAGGCTGGTCTTTGGAGGGCCTCTGTTGGTTCTGAGTGCTGTCAGAGGGTCTTGGGTAGGTTTAGGCTGGTCTTTGGAGGGCCTCTGTTGGTTCTGAGTGCTGTCAGAGGGTCAGTTAGGGTTAGGGTAATAGAGTTAGGGTTAGGTAATAGAGTTAAATGCGAACTTGGGTTAGGTTAGGTTAGGGTTAGGGTTAGGTTAGGGTTAGGTTAGGGTTAGGTTAGGTTAGGGTTAGGGTTAGGGTTAGGGTTAGGTAATAGAGTTAAATGCGAACTTGAGCCCCCACAGTTGAGCCCTTAGGATGGGGTGCACTTACTAAGGCTAGTAACAGGACTCTGAAATTTGGTATATATACTAATTCGAGGGCGCCCGATCGTTTGCACATAGTTTGGAAGCTCTAGCGCCACCAGGCGTCGAGATACGGTATTGCACCTCCAGTTCTCTTGTACGTAGAGTGCTGAAACTTGGTATATATACTAATTGGGCCGCCTCAAATTGATTGCACTTAGTTTGGTCTCTCTAGCGCCACCAGGGGACGAGATATTGTACTGCACCCCCACTTGAGTTTCGTGCGTCAGCCCGAGGTTTAAATTTCTCTTTACAGCTGGTCAGCCCTAGGCTTGGACAGTCGTATGTGGGTGGGTGTTGGTGCAATGTGCTGTCAGAGGGTCTTGGGTAGGTTTAGGCTGGTCTTTGGAGGGCCTCTGTTGGTTCTGAGTGCTGTCAGAGGGTCTTGGGTAGGTTTAGGCTGGTCTTTGGAGGGCCTCTGTTGGTTCTGAGTGCTGTCAGAGGGTCTTGGGTAGGTTTAGGCTGGTCTTTGGAGGGCCTCTGTTGGTTCTGAGTGCTGTCAGAGGGTCAGTTAGGGTTAGGGTAATAGAGTTAGGGTTAGGTAATAGAGTTAAATGCGAACTTGAGCCCCCACAGTTGAGCCCTTAGGATGGGGTGCACTTACTAAGGCTAGTAACAGGACTCTGAAATTTGGTATATATACTAATTCGAGGGCGCCCGATCGTTTGCACATAGTTTGGAAGCTCTAGCGCCACCAGGCGTCGAGATACGGTATTGCACCTCCAGTTCTCTTGTACGTAGAGTGCTGAAACTTGGTATATATACTAATTGGGCCGCCTCAAATTGATTGCACTTAGTTTGGTCTCTCTAGCGCCACCAGGGGACGAGATATTGTACTGCACCCCCACTTGAGTTTCGTGCGTCAGCCCGAGGTTTAAATTTCTCTTTACAGCTGGTCAGCCCTAGGCTTGGACAGTCGTATGTGGGTGGGTGTTGGTGCAATGTGCTGTCAGAGGGTCTTGGGTAGGTTTAGGCTGGTCTTTGGAGGGCCTCTGTTGGTTCTGAGTGCTGTCAGAGGGTCTTGGGTAGGTTTAGGCTGGTCTTTGGAGGGCCTCTGTTGGTTCTGAGTGCTGTCAGAGGGTCTTGGGTAGGTTTAGGCTGGTCTTTGGAGGGCCTCTGTTGGTTCTGAGTGCTGTCAGAGGGTCAGTTAGGGTTAGGGTAATAGAGTTAGGGTTAGGTAATAGAGTTAAATGCGAACTTGGGTTAGGTTAGGTTAGGGTTAGGGTTAGGTTAGGGTTAGGTTAGGGTTAGGTTAGGTTAGGGTTAGGTAATAGAGTTAAATGCGAACTTGAGCCCCCACAGTTGAGCCCTTAGGATGGGGTGCACTTACTAAGGCTAGTAACAGGACTCTGAAATTTGGTATATATACTAATTCGAGGGCGCCCGATCGTTTGCACATAGTTTGGAAGCTCTAGCGCCACCAGGCGTCGAGATACGGTATTGCACCTCCAGTTCTCTTGTACGTAGAGTGCTGAAACTTGGTATATATACTAATTGGGCCGCCTCAAATTGATTGCACTTAGTTTGGTCTCTCTAGCGCCACCAGGGGACGAGATATTGTACTGCACCCCCACTTGAGTTTCGTGCGTCAGCCCGAGGTTTAAATTTCTCTTTACAGCTGGTCAGCCCTAGGCTTGGACAGTCGTATGTGGGTGGGTGTTGGTGCAATGTGCTGTCAGAGGGTCTTGGGTAGGTTTAGGCTGGTCTTTGGAGGGCCTCTGTTGGTTCTGAGTGCTGTCAGAGGGTCTTGGGTAGGTTTAGGCTGGTCTTTGGAGGGCCTCTGTTGGTTCTGAGTGCTGTCAGAGGGTCTTGGGTAGGTTTAGGCTGGTCTTTGGAGGGCCTCTGTTGGTTCTGAGTGCTGTCAGAGGGTCAGTTAGGGTTAGGGTAATAGAGTTAGGGTTAGGTAATAGAGTTAAATGCGAACTTGGGTTAGGTTAGGTTAGGGTTAGGGTTAGGTTAGGGTTAGGTTAGGGTTAGGTTAGGTTAGGGTTAGGGTTAGGGTTAGGGTTAGGGTTAGGTTAGGGTTAGGTAATAGAGTTAAATGCGAACTTGAGCCCCCACAGTTGAGCCCTTAGGATGGGGTGCACTTACTAAGGCTAGTAACAGGACTCTGAAATTTGGTATATATACTAATTCGAGGGCGCCCGATCGTTTGCACATAGTTTGGAAGCTCTAGCGCCACCAGGCGTCGAGATACGGTATTGCACCTCCAGTTCTCTTGTACGTAGAGTGCTGAAACTTGGTATATATACTAATTGGGCCGCCTCAAATTGATTGCACTTAGTTTGGTCTCTCTAGCGCCACCAGGGGACGAGATATTGTACTGCACCCCCACTTGAGTTTCGTGCGTCAGCCCGAGGTTTAAATTTCTCTTTACAGCTGGTCAGCCCTAGGCTTGGACAGTCGTATGTGGGTGGGTGTTGGTGCAATGTGCTGTCAGAGGGTCTTGGGTAGGTTTAGGCTGGTCTTTGGAGGGCCTCTGTTGGTTCTGAGTGCTGTCAGAGGGTCTTGGGTAGGTTTAGGCTGGTCTTTGGAGGGCCTCTGTTGGTTCTGAGTGCTGTCAGAGGGTCTTGGGTAGGTTTAGGCTGGTCTTTGGAGGGCCTCTGTTGGTTCTGAGTGCTGTCAGAGGGTCAGTTAGGGTTAGGGTAATAGAGTTAGGGTTAGGTAATAGAGTTAAATGCGAACTTGAGCCCCCACAGTTGAGCCCTTAGGATGGGGTGCACTTACTAAGGCTAGTAACAGGACTCTGAAATTTGGTATATATACTAATTCGAGGGCGCCCGATCGTTTGCACATAGTTTGGAAGCTCTAGCGCCACCAGGCGTCGAGATACGGTATTGCACCTCCAGTTCTCTTGTACGTAGAGTGCTGAAACTTGGTATATATACTAATTGGGCCGCCTCAAATTGATTGCACTTAGTTTGGTCTCTCTAGCGCCACCAGGGGACGAGATATTGTACTGCACCCCCACTTGAGTTTCGTGCGTCAGCCCGAGGTTTAAATTTCTCTTTACAGCTGGTCAGCCCTAGGCTTGGACAGTCGTATGTGGGTGGGTGTTGGTGCAATGTGCTGTCAGAGGGTCTTGGGTAGGTTTAGGCTGGTCTTTGGAGGGCCTCTGTTGGTTCTGAGTGCTGTCAGAGGGTCTTGGGTAGGTTTAGGCTGGTCTTTGGAGGGCCTCTGTTGGTTCTGAGTGCTGTCAGAGGGTCTTGGGTAGGTTTAGGCTGGTCTTTGGAGGGCCTCTGTTGGTTCTGAGTGCTGTCAGAGGGTCAGTTAGGGTTAGGGTAATAGAGTTAGGGTTAGGTAATAGAGTTAAATGCGAACTTGGGTTAGGTTAGGTTAGGGTTAGGGTTAGGTTAGGGTTAGGTTAGGGTTAGGTTAGGTTAGGGTTAGGGTTAGGTAATAGAGTTAAATGCGAACTTGAGCCCCCACAGTTGAGCCCTTAGGATGGGGTGCACTTACTAAGGCTAGTAACAGGACTCTGAAATTTGGTATATATACTAATTCGAGGGCGCCCGATCGTTTGCACATAGTTTGGAAGCTCTAGCGCCACCAGGCGTCGAGATACGGTATTGCACCTCCAGTTCTCTTGTACGTAGAGTGCTGAAACTTGGTATATATACTAATTGGGCCGCCTCAAATTGATTGCACTTAGTTTGGTCTCTCTAGCGCCACCAGGGGACGAGATATTGTACTGCACCCCCACTTGAGTTTCGTGCGTCAGCCCGAGGTTTAAATTTCTCTTTACAGCTGGTCAGCCCTAGGCTTGGACAGTCGTATGTGGGTGGGTGTTGGTGCAATGTGCTGTCAGAGGGTCTTGGGTAGGTTTAGGCTGGTCTTTGGAGGGCCTCTGTTGGTTCTGAGTGCTGTCAGAGGGTCTTGGGTAGGTTTAGGCTGGTCTTTGGAGGGCCTCTGTTGGTTCTGAGTGCTGTCAGAGGGTCTTGGGTAGGTTTAGGCTGGTCTTTGGAGGGCCTCTGTTGGTTCTGAGTGCTGTCAGAGGGTCAGTTAGGGTTAGGGTAATAGAGTTAGGGTTAGGTAATAGAGTTAAATGCGAACTTGAGCCCCCACAGTTGAGCCCTTAGGATGGGGTGCACTTACTAAGGCTAGTAACAGGACTCTGAAATTTGGTATATATACTAATTCGAGGGCGCCCGATCGTTTGCACATAGTTTGGAAGCTCTAGCGCCACCAGGCGTCGAGATACGGTATTGCACCTCCAGTTCTCTTGTACGTAGAGTGCTGAAACTTGGTATATATACTAATTGGGCCGCCTCAAATTGATTGCACTTAGTTTGGTCTCTCTAGCGCCACCAGGGGACGAGATATTGTACTGCACCCCCACTTGAGTTTCGTGCGTCAGCCCGAGGTTTAAATTTCTCTTTACAGCTGGTCAGCCCTAGGCTTGGACAGTCGTATGTGGGTGGGTGTTGGTGCAATGTGCTGTCAGAGGGTCTTGGGTAGGTTTAGGCTGGTCTTTGGAGGGCCTCTGTTGGTTCTGAGTGCTGTCAGAGGGTCTTGGGTAGGTTTAGGCTGGTCTTTGGAGGGCCTCTGTTGGTTCTGAGTGCTGTCAGAGGGTCTTGGGTAGGTTTAGGCTGGTCTTTGGAGGGCCTCTGTTGGTTCTGAGTGCTGTCAGAGGGTCAGTTAGGGTTAGGGTAATAGAGTTAGGGTTAGGTAATAGAGTTAAATGCGAACTTGGGTTAGGTTAGGTTAGGGTTAGGGTTAGGTTAGGGTTAGGTTAGGGTTAGGTTAGGTTAGGGTTAGGGTTAGGGTTAGGGTTAGGTAATAGAGTTAAATGCGAACTTGAGCCCCCACAGTTGAGCCCTTAGGATGGGGTGCACTTACTAAGGCTAGTAACAGGACTCTGAAATTTGGTATATATACTAATTCGAGGGCGCCCGATCGTTTGCACATAGTTTGGAAGCTCTAGCGCCACCAGGCGTCGAGATACGGTATTGCACCTCCAGTTCTCTTGTACGTAGAGTGCTGAAACTTGGTATATATACTAATTGGGCCGCCTCAAATTGATTGCACTTAGTTTGGTCTCTCTAGCGCCACCAGGGGACGAGATATTGTACTGCACCCCCACTTGAGTTTCGTGCGTCAGCCCGAGGTTTAAATTTCTCTTTACAGCTGGTCAGCCCTAGGCTTGGACAGTCGTATGTGGGTGGGTGTTGGTGCAATGTGCTGTCAGAGGGTCTTGGGTAGGTTTAGGCTGGTCTTTGGAGGGCCTCTGTTGGTTCTGAGTGCTGTCAGAGGGTCTTGGGTAGGTTTAGGCTGGTCTTTGGAGGGCCTCTGTTGGTTCTGAGTGCTGTCAGAGGGTCTTGGGTAGGTTTAGGCTGGTCTTTGGAGGGCCTCTGTTGGTTCTGAGTGCTGTCAGAGGGTCAGTTAGGGTTAGGGTAATAGAGTTAGGGTTAGGTAATAGAGTTAAATGCGAACTTGAGCCCCCACAGTTGAGCCCTTAGGATGGGGTGCACTTACTAAGGCTAGTAACAGGACTCTGAAATTTGGTATATATACTAATTCGAGGGCGCCCGATCGTTTGCACATAGTTTGGAAGCTCTAGCGCCACCAGGCGTCGAGATACGGTATTGCACCTCCAGTTCTCTTGTACGTAGAGTGCTGAAACTTGGTATATATACTAATTGGGCCGCCTCAAATTGATTGCACTTAGTTTGGTCTCTCTAGCGCCACCAGGGGACGAGATATTGTACTGCACCCCCACTTGAGTTTCGTGCGTCAGCCCGAGGTTTAAATTTCTCTTTACAGCTGGTCAGCCCTAGGCTTGGACAGTCGTATGTGGGTGGGTGTTGGTGCAATGTGCTGTCAGAGGGTCTTGGGTAGGTTTAGGCTGGTCTTTGGAGGGCCTCTGTTGGTTCTGAGTGCTGTCAGAGGGTCTTGGGTAGGTTTAGGCTGGTCTTTGGAGGGCCTCTGTTGGTTCTGAGTGCTGTCAGAGGGTCTTGGGTAGGTTTAGGCTGGTCTTTGGAGGGCCTCTGTTGGTTCTGAGTGCTGTCAGAGGGTCAGTTAGGGTTAGGGTAATAGAGTTAGGGTTAGGTAATAGAGTTAAATGCGAACTTGGGTTAGGTTAGGTTAGGGTTAGGGTTAGGTTAGGGTTAGGTTAGGGTTAGGTTAGGTTAGGGTTAGGGTTAGGGTTAGGGTTAGGTTAGGGTTAGGTTAGGGTTAGGTTAGGGTTAGGGTTAGGGTTAGGGTTAGGGTTAGGTAATAGAGTTAAATGCGAACTTGAGCCCCCACAGTTGAGCCCTTAGGATGGGGTGCACTTACTAAGGCTAGTAACAGGACTCTGAAATTTGGTATATATACTAATTCGAGGGCGCCCGATCGTTTGCACATAGTTTGGAAGCTCTAGCGCCACCAGGCGTCGAGATACGGTATTGCACCTCCAGTTCTCTTGTACGTAGAGTGCTGAAACTTGGTATATATACTAATTGGGCCGCCTCAAATTGATTGCACTTAGTTTGGTCTCTCTAGCGCCACCAGGGGACGAGATATTGTACTGCACCCCCACTTGAGTTTCGTGCGTCAGCCCGAGGTTTAAATTTCTCTTTACAGCTGGTCAGCCCTAGGCTTGGACAGTCGTATGTGGGTGGGTGTTGGTGCAATGTGCTGTCAGAGGGTCTTGGGTAGGTTTAGGCTGGTCTTTGGAGGGCCTCTGTTGGTTCTGAGTGCTGTCAGAGGGTCTTGGGTAGGTTTAGGCTGGTCTTTGGAGGGCCTCTGTTGGTTCTGAGTGCTGTCAGAGGGTCTTGGGTAGGTTTAGGCTGGTCTTTGGAGGGCCTCTGTTGGTTCTGAGTGCTGTCAGAGGGTCAGTTAGGGTTAGGGTAATAGAGTTAGGGTTAGGTAATAGAGTTAAATGCGAACTTGAGCCCCCACAGTTGAGCCCTTAGGATGGGGTGCACTTACTAAGGCTAGTAACAGGACTCTGAAATTTGGTATATATACTAATTCGAGGGCGCCCGATCGTTTGCACATAGTTTGGAAGCTCTAGCGCCACCAGGCGTCGAGATACGGTATTGCACCTCCAGTTCTCTTGTACGTAGAGTGCTGAAACTTGGTATATATACTAATTGGGCCGCCTCAAATTGATTGCACTTAGTTTGGTCTCTCTAGCGCCACCAGGGGACGAGATATTGTACTGCACCCCCACTTGAGTTTCGTGCGTCAGCCCGAGGTTTAAATTTCTCTTTACAGCTGGTCAGCCCTAGGCTTGGACAGTCGTATGTGGGTGGGTGTTGGTGCAATGTGCTGTCAGAGGGTCTTGGGTAGGTTTAGGCTGGTCTTTGGAGGGCCTCTGTTGGTTCTGAGTGCTGTCAGAGGGTCTTGGGTAGGTTTAGGCTGGTCTTTGGAGGGCCTCTGTTGGTTCTGAGTGCTGTCAGAGGGTCTTGGGTAGGTTTAGGCTGGTCTTTGGAGGGCCTCTGTTGGTTCTGAGTGCTGTCAGAGGGTCAGTTAGGGTTAGGGTAATAGAGTTAGGGTTAGGTAATAGAGTTAAATGCGAACTTGGGTTAGGTTAGGTTAGGGTTAGGGTTAGGTTAGGGTTAGGTTAGGGTTAGGTTAGGTTAGGGTTAGGGTTAGGTAATAGAGTTAAATGCGAACTTGAGCCCCCACAGTTGAGCCCTTAGGATGGGGTGCACTTACTAAGGCTAGTAACAGGACTCTGAAATTTGGTATATATACTAATTCGAGGGCGCCCGATCGTTTGCACATAGTTTGGAAGCTCTAGCGCCACCAGGCGTCGAGATACGGTATTGCACCTCCAGTTCTCTTGTACGTAGAGTGCTGAAACTTGGTATATATACTAATTGGGCCGCCTCAAATTGATTGCACTTAGTTTGGTCTCTCTAGCGCCACCAGGGGACGAGATATTGTACTGCACCCCCACTTGAGTTTCGTGCGTCAGCCCGAGGTTTAAATTTCTCTTTACAGCTGGTCAGCCCTAGGCTTGGACAGTCGTATGTGGGTGGGTGTTGGTGCAATGTGCTGTCAGAGGGTCTTGGGTAGGTTTAGGCTGGTCTTTGGAGGGCCTCTGTTGGTTCTGAGTGCTGTCAGAGGGTCTTGGGTAGGTTTAGGCTGGTCTTTGGAGGGCCTCTGTTGGTTCTGAGTGCTGTCAGAGGGTCTTGGGTAGGTTTAGGCTGGTCTTTGGAGGGCCTCTGTTGGTTCTGAGTGCTGTCAGAGGGTCAGTTAGGGTTAGGGTAATAGAGTTAGGGTTAGGTAATAGAGTTAAATGCGAACTTGAGCCCCCACAGTTGAGCCCTTAGGATGGGGTGCACTTACTAAGGCTAGTAACAGGACTCTGAAATTTGGTATATATACTAATTCGAGGGCGCCCGATCGTTTGCACATAGTTTGGAAGCTCTAGCGCCACCAGGCGTCGAGATACGGTATTGCACCTCCAGTTCTCTTGTACGTAGAGTGCTGAAACTTGGTATATATACTAATTGGGCCGCCTCAAATTGATTGCACTTAGTTTGGTCTCTCTAGCGCCACCAGGGGACGAGATATTGTACTGCACCCCCACTTGAGTTTCGTGCGTCAGCCCGAGGTTTAAATTTCTCTTTACAGCTGGTCAGCCCTAGGCTTGGACAGTCGTATGTGGGTGGGTGTTGGTGCAATGTGCTGTCAGAGGGTCTTGGGTAGGTTTAGGCTGGTCTTTGGAGGGCCTCTGTTGGTTCTGAGTGCTGTCAGAGGGTCTTGGGTAGGTTTAGGCTGGTCTTTGGAGGGCCTCTGTTGGTTCTGAGTGCTGTCAGAGGGTCTTGGGTAGGTTTAGGCTGGTCTTTGGAGGGCCTCTGTTGGTTCTGAGTGCTGTCAGAGGGTCAGTTAGGGTTAGGGTAATAGAGTTAGGGTTAGGTAATAGAGTTAAATGCGAACTTGGGTTAGGTTAGGTTAGGGTTAGGGTTAGGTTAGGGTTAGGTTAGGGTTAGGTTAGGTTAGGGTTAGGGTTAGGGTTAGGGTTAGGTTAGGGTTAGGTTAGGGTTAGGTTAGGGTTAGGTAATAGAGTTAAATGCGAACTTGAGCCCCCACAGTTGAGCCCTTAGGATGGGGTGCACTTACTAAGGCTAGTAACAGGACTCTGAAATTTGGTATATATACTAATTCGAGGGCGCCCGATCGTTTGCACATAGTTTGGAAGCTCTAGCGCCACCAGGCGTCGAGATACGGTATTGCACCTCCAGTTCTCTTGTACGTAGAGTGCTGAAACTTGGTATATATACTAATTGGGCCGCCTCAAATTGATTGCACTTAGTTTGGTCTCTCTAGCGCCACCAGGGGACGAGATATTGTACTGCACCCCCACTTGAGTTTCGTGCGTCAGCCCGAGGTTTAAATTTCTCTTTACAGCTGGTCAGCCCTAGGCTTGGACAGTCGTATGTGGGTGGGTGTTGGTGCAATGTGCTGTCAGAGGGTCTTGGGTAGGTTTAGGCTGGTCTTTGGAGGGCCTCTGTTGGTTCTGAGTGCTGTCAGAGGGTCTTGGGTAGGTTTAGGCTGGTCTTTGGAGGGCCTCTGTTGGTTCTGAGTGCTGTCAGAGGGTCTTGGGTAGGTTTAGGCTGGTCTTTGGAGGGCCTCTGTTGGTTCTGAGTGCTGTCAGAGGGTCAGTTAGGGTTAGGGTAATAGAGTTAGGGTTAGGTAATAGAGTTAAATGCGAACTTGAGCCCCCACAGTTGAGCCCTTAGGATGGGGTGCACTTACTAAGGCTAGTAACAGGACTCTGAAATTTGGTATATATACTAATTCGAGGGCGCCCGATCGTTTGCACATAGTTTGGAAGCTCTAGCGCCACCAGGCGTCGAGATACGGTATTGCACCTCCAGTTCTCTTGTACGTAGAGTGCTGAAACTTGGTATATATACTAATTGGGCCGCCTCAAATTGATTGCACTTAGTTTGGTCTCTCTAGCGCCACCAGGGGACGAGATATTGTACTGCACCCCCACTTGAGTTTCGTGCGTCAGCCCGAGGTTTAAATTTCTCTTTACAGCTGGTCAGCCCTAGGCTTGGACAGTCGTATGTGGGTGGGTGTTGGTGCAATGTGCTGTCAGAGGGTCTTGGGTAGGTTTAGGCTGGTCTTTGGAGGGCCTCTGTTGGTTCTGAGTGCTGTCAGAGGGTCTTGGGTAGGTTTAGGCTGGTCTTTGGAGGGCCTCTGTTGGTTCTGAGTGCTGTCAGAGGGTCTTGGGTAGGTTTAGGCTGGTCTTTGGAGGGCCTCTGTTGGTTCTGAGTGCTGTCAGAGGGTCAGTTAGGGTTAGGGTAATAGAGTTAGGGTTAGGTAATAGAGTTAAATGCGAACTTGAGCCCCCACAGTTGAGCCCTTAGGATGGGGTGCACTTACTAAGGCTAGTAACAGGACTCTGAAATTTGGTATATATACTAATTCGAGGGCGCCCGATCGTTTGCACATAGTTTGGAAGCTCTAGCGCCACCAGGCGTCGAGATACGGTATTGCACCTCCAGTTCTCTTGTACGTAGAGTGCTGAAACTTGGTATATATACTAATTGGGCCGCCTCAAATTGATTGCACTTAGTTTGGTCTCTCTAGCGCCACCAGGGGACGAGATATTGTACTGCACCCCCACTTGAGTTTCGTGCGTCAGCCCGAGGTTTAAATTTCTCTTTACAGCTGGTCAGCCCTAGGCTTGGACAGTCGTATGTGGGTGGGTGTTGGTGCAATGTGCTGTCAGAGGGTCTTGGGTAGGTTTAGGCTGGTCTTTGGAGGGCCTCTGTTGGTTCTGAGTGCTGTCAGAGGGTCTTGGGTAGGTTTAGGCTGGTCTTTGGAGGGCCTCTGTTGGTTCTGAGTGCTGTCAGAGGGTCTTGGGTAGGTTTAGGCTGGTCTTTGGAGGGCCTCTGTTGGTTCTGAGTGCTGTCAGAGGGTCAGTTAGGGTTAGGGTAATAGAGTTAGGGTTAGGTAATAGAGTTAAATGCGAACTTGGGTTAGGTTAGGTTAGGGTTAGGGTTAGGTTAGGGTTAGGTTAGGGTTAGGTTAGGTTAGGGTTAGGGTTAGGGTTAGGGTTAGGTAATAGAGTTAAATGCGAACTTGAGCCCCCACAGTTGAGCCCTTAGGATGGGGTGCACTTACTAAGGCTAGTAACAGGACTCTGAAATTTGGTATATATACTAATTCGAGGGCGCCCGATCGTTTGCACATAGTTTGGAAGCTCTAGCGCCACCAGGCGTCGAGATACGGTATTGCACCTCCAGTTCTCTTGTACGTAGAGTGCTGAAACTTGGTATATATACTAATTGGGCCGCCTCAAATTGATTGCACTTAGTTTGGTCTCTCTAGCGCCACCAGGGGACGAGATATTGTACTGCACCCCCACTTGAGTTTCGTGCGTCAGCCCGAGGTTTAAATTTCTCTTTACAGCTGGTCAGCCCTAGGCTTGGACAGTCGTATGTGGGTGGGTGTTGGTGCAATGTGCTGTCAGAGGGTCTTGGGTAGGTTTAGGCTGGTCTTTGGAGGGCCTCTGTTGGTTCTGAGTGCTGTCAGAGGGTCTTGGGTAGGTTTAGGCTGGTCTTTGGAGGGCCTCTGTTGGTTCTGAGTGCTGTCAGAGGGTCTTGGGTAGGTTTAGGCTGGTCTTTGGAGGGCCTCTGTTGGTTCTGAGTGCTGTCAGAGGGTCAGTTAGGGTTAGGGTAATAGAGTTAGGGTTAGGTAATAGAGTTAAATGCGAACTTGAGCCCCCACAGTTGAGCCCTTAGGATGGGGTGCACTTACTAAGGCTAGTAACAGGACTCTGAAATTTGGTATATATACTAATTCGAGGGCGCCCGATCGTTTGCACATAGTTTGGAAGCTCTAGCGCCACCAGGCGTCGAGATACGGTATTGCACCTCCAGTTCTCTTGTACGTAGAGTGCTGAAACTTGGTATATATACTAATTGGGCCGCCTCAAATTGATTGCACTTAGTTTGGTCTCTCTAGCGCCACCAGGGGACGAGATATTGTACTGCACCCCCACTTGAGTTTCGTGCGTCAGCCCGAGGTTTAAATTTCTCTTTACAGCTGGTCAGCCCTAGGCTTGGACAGTCGTATGTGGGTGGGTGTTGGTGCAATGTGCTGTCAGAGGGTCTTGGGTAGGTTTAGGCTGGTCTTTGGAGGGCCTCTGTTGGTTCTGAGTGCTGTCAGAGGGTCTTGGGTAGGTTTAGGCTGGTCTTTGGAGGGCCTCTGTTGGTTCTGAGTGCTGTCAGAGGGTCTTGGGTAGGTTTAGGCTGGTCTTTGGAGGGCCTCTGTTGGTTCTGAGTGCTGTCAGAGGGTCAGTTAGGGTTAGGGTAATAGAGTTAGGGTTAGGTAATAGAGTTAAATGCGAACTTGGGTTAGGTTAGGTTAGGGTTAGGGTTAGGTTAGGGTTAGGTTAGGGTTAGGTTAGGTTAGGGTTAGGGTTAGGGTTAGGGTTAGGTTAGGGTTAGGTTAGGGTTAGGTAATAGAGTTAAATGCGAACTTGAGCCCCCACAGTTGAGCCCTTAGGATGGGGTGCACTTACTAAGGCTAGTAACAGGACTCTGAAATTTGGTATATATACTAATTCGAGGGCGCCCGATCGTTTGCACATAGTTTGGAAGCTCTAGCGCCACCAGGCGTCGAGATACGGTATTGCACCTCCAGTTCTCTTGTACGTAGAGTGCTGAAACTTGGTATATATACTAATTGGGCCGCCTCAAATTGATTGCACTTAGTTTGGTCTCTCTAGCGCCACCAGGGGACGAGATATTGTACTGCACCCCCACTTGAGTTTCGTGCGTCAGCCCGAGGTTTAAATTTCTCTTTACAGCTGGTCAGCCCTAGGCTTGGACAGTCGTATGTGGGTGGGTGTTGGTGCAATGTGCTGTCAGAGGGTCTTGGGTAGGTTTAGGCTGGTCTTTGGAGGGCCTCTGTTGGTTCTGAGTGCTGTCAGAGGGTCTTGGGTAGGTTTAGGCTGGTCTTTGGAGGGCCTCTGTTGGTTCTGAGTGCTGTCAGAGGGTCTTGGGTAGGTTTAGGCTGGTCTTTGGAGGGCCTCTGTTGGTTCTGAGTGCTGTCAGAGGGTCAGTTAGGGTTAGGGTAATAGAGTTAGGGTTAGGTAATAGAGTTAAATGCGAACTTGAGCCCCCACAGTTGAGCCCTTAGGATGGGGTGCACTTACTAAGGCTAGTAACAGGACTCTGAAATTTGGTATATATACTAATTCGAGGGCGCCCGATCGTTTGCACATAGTTTGGAAGCTCTAGCGCCACCAGGCGTCGAGATACGGTATTGCACCTCCAGTTCTCTTGTACGTAGAGTGCTGAAACTTGGTATATATACTAATTGGGCCGCCTCAAATTGATTGCACTTAGTTTGGTCTCTCTAGCGCCACCAGGGGACGAGATATTGTACTGCACCCCCACTTGAGTTTCGTGCGTCAGCCCGAGGTTTAAATTTCTCTTTACAGCTGGTCAGCCCTAGGCTTGGACAGTCGTATGTGGGTGGGTGTTGGTGCAATGTGCTGTCAGAGGGTCTTGGGTAGGTTTAGGCTGGTCTTTGGAGGGCCTCTGTTGGTTCTGAGTGCTGTCAGAGGGTCTTGGGTAGGTTTAGGCTGGTCTTTGGAGGGCCTCTGTTGGTTCTGAGTGCTGTCAGAGGGTCTTGGGTAGGTTTAGGCTGGTCTTTGGAGGGCCTCTGTTGGTTCTGAGTGCTGTCAGAGGGTCAGTTAGGGTTAGGGTAATAGAGTTAGGGTTAGGTAATAGAGTTAAATGCGAACTTGAGCCCCCACAGTTGAGCCCTTAGGATGGGGTGCACTTACTAAGGCTAGTAACAGGACTCTGAAATTTGGTATATATACTAATTCGAGGGCGCCCGATCGTTTGCACATAGTTTGGAAGCTCTAGCGCCACCAGGCGTCGAGATACGGTATTGCACCTCCAGTTCTCTTGTACGTAGAGTGCTGAAACTTGGTATATATACTAATTGGGCCGCCTCAAATTGATTGCACTTAGTTTGGTCTCTCTAGCGCCACCAGGGGACGAGATATTGTACTGCACCCCCACTTGAGTTTCGTGCGTCAGCCCGAGGTTTAAATTTCTCTTTACAGCTGGTCAGCCCTAGGCTTGGACAGTCGTATGTGGGTGGGTGTTGGTGCAATGTGCTGTCAGAGGGTCTTGGGTAGGTTTAGGCTGGTCTTTGGAGGGCCTCTGTTGGTTCTGAGTGCTGTCAGAGGGTCTTGGGTAGGTTTAGGCTGGTCTTTGGAGGGCCTCTGTTGGTTCTGAGTGCTGTCAGAGGGTCTTGGGTAGGTTTAGGCTGGTCTTTGGAGGGCCTCTGTTGGTTCTGAGTGCTGTCAGAGGGTCAGTTAGGGTTAGGGTAATAGAGTTAGGGTTAGGTAATAGAGTTAAATGCGAACTTGGGTTAGGTTAGGTTAGGGTTAGGGTTAGGTTAGGGTTAGGTTAGGGTTAGGGTTAGGTTAGGGTTAGGGTTAGGGTTAGGGTTAGGTAATAGAGTTAAATGCGAACTTGAGCCCCCACAGTTGAGCCCTTAGGATGGGGTGCACTTACTAAGGCTAGTAACAGGACTCTGAAATTTGGTATATATACTAATTCGAGGGCGCCCGATCGTTTGCACATAGTTTGGAAGCTCTAGCGCCACCAGGCGTCGAGATACGGTATTGCACCTCCAGTTCTCTTGTACGTAGAGTGCTGAAACTTGGTATATATACTAATTGGGCCGCCTCAAATTGATTGCACTTAGTTTGGTCTCTCTAGCGCCACCAGGGGACGAGATATTGTACTGCACCCCCACTTGAGTTTCGTGCGTCAGCCCGAGGTTTAAATTTCTCTTTACAGCTGGTCAGCCCTAGGCTTGGACAGTCGTATGTGGGTGGGTGTTGGTGCAATGTGCTGTCAGAGGGTCTTGGGTAGGTTTAGGCTGGTCTTTGGAGGGCCTCTGTTGGTTCTGAGTGCTGTCAGAGGGTCTTGGGTAGGTTTAGGCTGGTCTTTGGAGGGCCTCTGTTGGTTCTGAGTGCTGTCAGAGGGTCTTGGGTAGGTTTAGGCTGGTCTTTGGAGGGCCTCTGTTGGTTCTGAGTGCTGTCAGAGGGTCAGTTAGGGTTAGGGTAATAGAGTTAGGGTTAGGTAATAGAGTTAAATGCGAACTTGAGCCCCCACAGTTGAGCCCTTAGGATGGGGTGCACTTACTAAGGCTAGTAACAGGACTCTGAAATTTGGTATATATACTAATTCGAGGGCGCCCGATCGTTTGCACATAGTTTGGAAGCTCTAGCGCCACCAGGCGTCGAGATACGGTATTGCACCTCCAGTTCTCTTGTACGTAGAGTGCTGAAACTTGGTATATATACTAATTGGGCCGCCTCAAATTGATTGCACTTAGTTTGGTCTCTCTAGCGCCACCAGGGGACGAGATATTGTACTGCACCCCCACTTGAGTTTCGTGCGTCAGCCCGAGGTTTAAATTTCTCTTTACAGCTGGTCAGCCCTAGGCTTGGACAGTCGTATGTGGGTGGGTGTTGGTGCAATGTGCTGTCAGAGGGTCTTGGGTAGGTTTAGGCTGGTCTTTGGAGGGCCTCTGTTGGTTCTGAGTGCTGTCAGAGGGTCTTGGGTAGGTTTAGGCTGGTCTTTGGAGGGCCTCTGTTGGTTCTGAGTGCTGTCAGAGGGTCTTGGGTAGGTTTAGGCTGGTCTTTGGAGGGCCTCTGTTGGTTCTGAGTGCTGTCAGAGGGTCAGTTAGGGTTAGGGTAATAGAGTTAGGGTTAGGTAATAGAGTTAAATGCGAACTTGGGTTAGGTTAGGTTAGGGTTAGGGTTAGGTTAGGGTTAGGTTAGGGTTAGGTTAGGTTAGGGTTAGGTTAGGGTTAGGTTAGGGTTAGGGTTAGGGTTAGGGTTAGGGTTAGGGTTAGGGTTAGGGTTAGGTTAGGGTTAGGTAATAGAGTTAAATGCGAACTTGAGCCCCCACAGTTGAGCCCTTAGGATGGGGTGCACTTACTAAGGCTAGTAACAGGACTCTGAAATTTGGTATATATACTAATTCGAGGGCGCCCGATCGTTTGCACATAGTTTGGAAGCTCTAGCGCCACCAGGCGTCGAGATACGGTATTGCACCTCCAGTTCTCTTGTACGTAGAGTGCTGAAACTTGGTATATATACTAATTGGGCCGCCTCAAATTGATTGCACTTAGTTTGGTCTCTCTAGCGCCACCAGGGGACGAGATATTGTACTGCACCCCCACTTGAGTTTCGTGCGTCAGCCCGAGGTTTAAATTTCTCTTTACAGCTGGTCAGCCCTAGGCTTGGACAGTCGTATGTGGGTGGGTGTTGGTGCAATGTGCTGTCAGAGGGTCTTGGGTAGGTTTAGGCTGGTCTTTGGAGGGCCTCTGTTGGTTCTGAGTGCTGTCAGAGGGTCTTGGGTAGGTTTAGGCTGGTCTTTGGAGGGCCTCTGTTGGTTCTGAGTGCTGTCAGAGGGTCTTGGGTAGGTTTAGGCTGGTCTTTGGAGGGCCTCTGTTGGTTCTGAGTGCTGTCAGAGGGTCAGTTAGGGTTAGGGTAATAGAGTTAGGGTTAGGTAATAGAGTTAAATTGGTTAGGGTTAGGGTTAGGGTTAGGGTTAGGGTTAGGGTTAGGGTTAGGGGTTAGGGTTAGGGTTAGGGTTAGGGTTAGGGTTAGGGTTAGGGTTAGGGTTAGGTTAGGGTTAGGGTTAGGTAATAGAGTTAAATGCGAACTTGAGCCCCCACAGTTGAGCCCCTAGGATGGGGTGCACTTACTAAGGCTAGTAACAGGACTCTGAATTTTGGTATATATACTAATTCGAGGGCGCCCGATCGTTTGCACATAGTTTGGGAGCTCTAGCGCCACCAGGCGTCGAGATATGGTATTGCACCCCCAGTTCTCTTGTACATAGAGTGCTGAAATTTGGTATATATACTAATTAGAGGGCGCCCGATCGTTTGCACATAGTTTGGTAGCTCTAGCGCCTCCAGGCGCCAAAATGTTGGTATTGCACCCCCAGTTTTCTTGTACATAGAGTGCTGAAACTTGGTATATATACTAATTGGGCCGCCTCAAGTCGATTGCACTTGGTTTGGTCTCTCTTGCGCCACCAGGTGTCGAGATATTGTACTGCACCCCCACTTGAGTTTCGCGCGTCAGCCTGAGGTTTAAATTTCTCTTTACAGCTGGTCAGGCCTAGGCTTGGACAGTCGTATGTGGGTGGGTGTTGGTGCAATGTGCTGTTGTGTGGGTGGTGCTAATCACCAGTAGAAGACTGGACTCCAATTAAGGCCTGTTAGCCCCAGGCCACCGTCCCTGCATTAGGGTTAGGGTAATAGAGTTAAATGCGAACTTGAGCCCCCACAGTTGAGCCCCTATGATGGGGTGCACTTACTAAGGCTAGTAACAGGACTCTGAAATTTGGTATATATACTAATTCGAGGGCGCCCGATCGTTTGCACATAGTTTGGAAGCTCTAGCGCCACCAGGCGTCGAGATATGGTATTGCACCCCCAGTTCTCTTGTACATAGAGTGCTGAAATTTGGTATACATACTAATTCGAGGTCGCCCGATCGTTTGCACATAGTTTGGTAGCTCTAGCGCCACCAGGCGACGAGATATTGTACTGCACCCCCACTTGAGTTTCGCGGGTTAGGGTTAGGGTTAGGGTTAGGGTTAGGGTTAGGGTTAGGGTTAGGTAATAGAGTTAAATGCGAACTTGAGCCCCCACAGTTGAGCCCTTAGGATGGGGTGCACTTACTAAGGCTAGTAACAGGACTCTGAAATTTGGTATATATACTAATTCGAGGGCGCCCGATCGTTTGCACATAGTTTGGAAGCTCTAGCGCCACCAGGCGTCGAGATATAGGGTTAGGTTAGGGTTAGGTAATAGAGTTAAATGCGAACTTGAGCCCCCAGGATGGGGTGCACTTACTAAGGCTAGTAACAGGACTCTGAAATTTGGTATATATACTAATTCGAGGGCGCCCGATCGGGTTAGGGTTAGGGTAATAGAGTTAAATGCGAAGGTTAGGGTTAGGATAGGTTAGGGTTAGGGTTAGTTAGGGTTAGGGTTAGGTTAGGTTAGGGTTAGGTTAGGTTAGGTTAGGGTTAGGTTAGGGTTAGGGTTAGGGTTAGGTTAGGGTTAGGGTTAGGTTAGGGTTAGGGTTAGGGTTAGGGTTAGGTTAGGGTTAGGGTTAGGGTTAGGTAATAGAGTTAAATGCGAACTTGAGCCCCCACAGTTGAGCCCCTAGGATGGGGTGCACTTACTAAGGCTAGTAACAGGACTCTGAATTTTGGTATATATACTAATTCGAGGGCGCCCGATCGTTTGCACATAGTTTGGGAGCTCTAGCGCCACCAGGCGTCGAGATATGGTATTGCACCCCCAGTTCTCTTGTACATAGAGTGCTGAAATTTGGTATATATACTAATTAGAGGGCGCCCGATCGTTTGCACATAGTTTGGTAGCTCTAGCGCCTCCAGGCGCCAAAATGTTGGTATTGCACCCCCAGTTTTCTTGTACATAGAGTGCTGAAACTTGGTATATATACTAATTGGGCCGCCTCAAGTCGATTGCACTTGGTTTGGTCTCTCTTGCGCCACCAGGTGTCGAGATATTGTACTGCACCCCCACTTGAGTTTCGCGCGTCAGCCTGAGGTTTAAATTTCTCTTTACAGCTGGTCAGGCCTAGGCTTGGACAGTCGTATGTGGGTGGGTGTTGGTGCAATGTGCTGTTGTGTGGGTGGTGCTAATCACCAGTAGAAGACTGGACTCCAATTAAGGCCTGTTAGCCCCAGGCCACCGTCCCTGCATTAGGGTTAGGGTAATAGAGTTAAATGCGAACTTGAGCCCCCACAGTTGAGCCCCTATGATGGGGTGCACTTACTAAGGCTAGTAACAGGACTCTGAAATTTGGTATATATACTAATTCGAGGGCGCCCGATCGTTTGCACATAGTTTGGAAGCTCTAGCGCCACCAGGCGTCGAGATATGGTATTGCACCCCCAGTTCTCTTGTACATAGAGTGCTGAAATTTGGTATACATACTAATTCGAGGTCGCCCGATCGTTTGCACATAGTTTGGTAGCTCTAGCGCCACCAGGCGACGAGATATTGTACTGCACCCCCACTTGAGTTTCGCGGGTTAGGGTTAGGGTTAGGGTTAGGGTTAGGGTTAGGGTTAGGGTTAGGTAATAGAGTTAAATGCGAACTTGAGCCCCCACAGTTGAGCCCTTAGGATGGGGTGCACTTACTAAGGCTAGTAACAGGACTCTGAAATTTGGTATATATACTAATTCGAGGGCGCCCGATCGTTTGCACATAGTTTGGAAGCTCTAGCGCCACCAGGCGTCGAGATATAGGGTTAGGTTAGGGTTAGGTAATAGAGTTAAATGCGAACTTGAGCCCCCAGGATGGGGTGCACTTACTAAGGCTAGTAACAGGACTCTGAAATTTGGTATATATACTAATTCGAGGGCGCCCGATCGGGTTAGGGTTAGGGTAATAGAGTTAAATGCGAAGGTTAGGGTTAGGATAGGTTAGGGTTAGGGTTAGTTAGGGTTAGGGTTAGGTTAGGTTAGGGTTAGGTTAGGTTAGGTTAGGGTTAGGTTAGGGTTAGGGTTAGGGTTAGGTTAGGGTTAGGGTTAGGTTAGGGTTAGGGTTAGGGTTAGGGTTAGGTTAGGGTTAGGGTTAGGGTTAGGTAATAGAGTTAAATGCGAACTTGAGCCCCCACAGTTGAGCCCCTAGGATGGGGTGCACTTACTAAGGCTAGTAACAGGACTCTGAATTTTGGTATATATACTAATTCGAGGGCGCCCGATCGTTTGCACATAGTTTGGGAGCTCTAGCGCCACCAGGCGTCGAGATATGGTATTGCACCCCCAGTTCTCTTGTACATAGAGTGCTGAAATTTGGTATATATACTAATTAGAGGGCGCCCGATCGTTTGCACATAGTTTGGTAGCTCTAGCGCCTCCAGGCGCCAAAATGTTGGTATTGCACCCCCAGTTTTCTTGTACATAGAGTGCTGAAACTTGGTATATATACTAATTGGGCCGCCTCAAGTCGATTGCACTTGGTTTGGTCTCTCTTGCGCCACCAGGTGTCGAGATATTGTACTGCACCCCCACTTGAGTTTCGCGCGTCAGCCTGAGGTTTAAATTTCTCTTTACAGCTGGTCAGGCCTAGGCTTGGACAGTCGTATGTGGGTGGGTGTTGGTGCAATGTGCTGTTGTGTGGGTGGTGCTAATCACCAGTAGAAGACTGGACTCCAATTAAGGCCTGTTAGCCCCAGGCCACCGTCCCTGCATTAGGGTTAGGGTAATAGAGTTAAATGCGAACTTGAGCCCCCACAGTTGAGCCCCTATGATGGGGTGCACTTACTAAGGCTAGTAACAGGACTCTGAAATTTGGTATATATACTAATTCGAGGGCGCCCGATCGTTTGCACATAGTTTGGAAGCTCTAGCGCCACCAGGCGTCGAGATATGGTATTGCACCCCCAGTTCTCTTGTACATAGAGTGCTGAAATTTGGTATACATACTAATTCGAGGTCGCCCGATCGTTTGCACATAGTTTGGTAGCTCTAGCGCCACCAGGCGACGAGATATTGTACTGCACCCCCACTTGAGTTTCGCGGGTTAGGGTTAGGGTTAGGGTTAGGGTTAGGGTTAGGGTTAGGGTTAGGTAATAGAGTTAAATGCGAACTTGAGCCCCCACAGTTGAGCCCTTAGGATGGGGTGCACTTACTAAGGCTAGTAACAGGACTCTGAAATTTGGTATATATACTAATTCGAGGGCGCCCGATCGTTTGCACATAGTTTGGAAGCTCTAGCGCCACCAGGCGTCGAGATATAGGGTTAGGTTAGGGTTAGGTAATAGAGTTAAATGCGAACTTGAGCCCCCAGGATGGGGTGCACTTACTAAGGCTAGTAACAGGACTCTGAAATTTGGTATATATACTAATTCGAGGGCGCCCGATCGGGTTAGGGTTAGGGTAATAGAGTTAAATGCGAAGGTTAGGGTTAGGATAGGTTAGGGTTAGGGTTAGTTAGGGTTAGGGTTAGGTTAGGTTAGGGTTAGGTTAGGTTAGGTTAGGGTTAGGTTAGGGTTAGGGTTAGGGTTAGGTTAGGGTTAGGGTTAGGTTAGGGTTAGGGTTAGGGTTAGGGTTAGGTTAGGGTTAGGGTTAGGGTTAGGTAATAGAGTTAAATGCGAACTTGAGCCCCCACAGTTGAGCCCCTAGGATGGGGTGCACTTACTAAGGCTAGTAACAGGACTCTGAATTTTGGTATATATACTAATTCGAGGGCGCCCGATCGTTTGCACATAGTTTGGGAGCTCTAGCGCCACCAGGCGTCGAGATATGGTATTGCACCCCCAGTTCTCTTGTACATAGAGTGCTGAAATTTGGTATATATACTAATTAGAGGGCGCCCGATCGTTTGCACATAGTTTGGTAGCTCTAGCGCCTCCAGGCGCCAAAATGTTGGTATTGCACCCCCAGTTTTCTTGTACATAGAGTGCTGAAACTTGGTATATATACTAATTGGGCCGCCTCAAGTCGATTGCACTTGGTTTGGTCTCTCTTGCGCCACCAGGTGTCGAGATATTGTACTGCACCCCCACTTGAGTTTCGCGCGTCAGCCTGAGGTTTAAATTTCTCTTTACAGCTGGTCAGGCCTAGGCTTGGACAGTCGTATGTGGGTGGGTGTTGGTGCAATGTGCTGTTGTGTGGGTGGTGCTAATCACCAGTAGAAGACTGGACTCCAATTAAGGCCTGTTAGCCCCAGGCCACCGTCCCTGCATTAGGGTTAGGGTAATAGAGTTAAATGCGAACTTGAGCCCCCACAGTTGAGCCCCTATGATGGGGTGCACTTACTAAGGCTAGTAACAGGACTCTGAAATTTGGTATATATACTAATTCGAGGGCGCCCGATCGTTTGCACATAGTTTGGAAGCTCTAGCGCCACCAGGCGTCGAGATATGGTATTGCACCCCCAGTTCTCTTGTACATAGAGTGCTGAAATTTGGTATACATACTAATTCGAGGTCGCCCGATCGTTTGCACATAGTTTGGTAGCTCTAGCGCCACCAGGCGACGAGATATTGTACTGCACCCCCACTTGAGTTTCGCGGGTTAGGGTTAGGGTTAGGGTTAGGGTTAGGGTTAGGGTTAGGGTTAGGTAATAGAGTTAAATGCGAACTTGAGCCCCCACAGTTGAGCCCTTAGGATGGGGTGCACTTACTAAGGCTAGTAACAGGACTCTGAAATTTGGTATATATACTAATTCGAGGGCGCCCGATCGTTTGCACATAGTTTGGAAGCTCTAGCGCCACCAGGCGTCGAGATATAGGGTTAGGTTAGGGTTAGGTAATAGAGTTAAATGCGAACTTGAGCCCCCAGGATGGGGTGCACTTACTAAGGCTAGTAACAGGACTCTGAAATTTGGTATATATACTAATTCGAGGGCGCCCGATCGGGTTAGGGTTAGGGTAATAGAGTTAAATGCGAAGGTTAGGGTTAGGATAGGTTAGGGTTAGGGTTAGTTAGGGTTAGGGTTAGGTTAGGTTAGGGTTAGGTTAGGTTAGGTTAGGGTTAGGTTAGGGTTAGGGTTAGGGTTAGGTTAGGGTTAGGGTTAGGTTAGGGTTAGGGTTAGGGTTAGGGTTAGGTTAGGGTTAGGGTTAGGGTTAGGTAATAGAGTTAAATGCGAACTTGAGCCCCCACAGTTGAGCCCCTAGGATGGGGTGCACTTACTAAGGCTAGTAACAGGACTCTGAATTTTGGTATATATACTAATTCGAGGGCGCCCGATCGTTTGCACATAGTTTGGGAGCTCTAGCGCCACCAGGCGTCGAGATATGGTATTGCACCCCCAGTTCTCTTGTACATAGAGTGCTGAAATTTGGTATATATACTAATTAGAGGGCGCCCGATCGTTTGCACATAGTTTGGTAGCTCTAGCGCCTCCAGGCGCCAAAATGTTGGTATTGCACCCCCAGTTTTCTTGTACATAGAGTGCTGAAACTTGGTATATATACTAATTGGGCCGCCTCAAGTCGATTGCACTTGGTTTGGTCTCTCTTGCGCCACCAGGTGTCGAGATATTGTACTGCACCCCCACTTGAGTTTCGCGCGTCAGCCTGAGGTTTAAATTTCTCTTTACAGCTGGTCAGGCCTAGGCTTGGACAGTCGTATGTGGGTGGGTGTTGGTGCAATGTGCTGTTGTGTGGGTGGTGCTAATCACCAGTAGAAGACTGGACTCCAATTAAGGCCTGTTAGCCCCAGGCCACCGTCCCTGCATTAGGGTTAGGGTAATAGAGTTAAATGCGAACTTGAGCCCCCACAGTTGAGCCCCTATGATGGGGTGCACTTACTAAGGCTAGTAACAGGACTCTGAAATTTGGTATATATACTAATTCGAGGGCGCCCGATCGTTTGCACATAGTTTGGAAGCTCTAGCGCCACCAGGCGTCGAGATATGGTATTGCACCCCCAGTTCTCTTGTACATAGAGTGCTGAAATTTGGTATACATACTAATTCGAGGTCGCCCGATCGTTTGCACATAGTTTGGTAGCTCTAGCGCCACCAGGCGACGAGATATTGTACTGCACCCCCACTTGAGTTTCGCGGGTTAGGGTTAGGGTTAGGGTTAGGGTTAGGGTTAGGGTTAGGGTTAGGTAATAGAGTTAAATGCGAACTTGAGCCCCCACAGTTGAGCCCTTAGGATGGGGTGCACTTACTAAGGCTAGTAACAGGACTCTGAAATTTGGTATATATACTAATTCGAGGGCGCCCGATCGTTTGCACATAGTTTGGAAGCTCTAGCGCCACCAGGCGTCGAGATATAGGGTTAGGTTAGGGTTAGGTAATAGAGTTAAATGCGAACTTGAGCCCCCAGGATGGGGTGCACTTACTAAGGCTAGTAACAGGACTCTGAAATTTGGTATATATACTAATTCGAGGGCGCCCGATCGGGTTAGGGTTAGGGTAATAGAGTTAAATGCGAAGGTTAGGGTTAGGATAGGTTAGGGTTAGGGTTAGTTAGGGTTAGGGTTAGGTTAGGTTAGGGTTAGGTTAGGTTAGGTTAGGGTTAGGTTAGGGTTAGGGTTAGGGTTAGGTTAGGGTTAGGGTTAGGTTAGGGTTAGGGTTAGGGTTAGGGTTAGGTTAGGGTTAGGGTTAGGGTTAGGTAATAGAGTTAAATGCGAACTTGAGCCCCCACAGTTGAGCCCCTAGGATGGGGTGCACTTACTAAGGCTAGTAACAGGACTCTGAATTTTGGTATATATACTAATTCGAGGGCGCCCGATCGTTTGCACATAGTTTGGGAGCTCTAGCGCCACCAGGCGTCGAGATATGGTATTGCACCCCCAGTTCTCTTGTACATAGAGTGCTGAAATTTGGTATATATACTAATTAGAGGGCGCCCGATCGTTTGCACATAGTTTGGTAGCTCTAGCGCCTCCAGGCGCCAAAATGTTGGTATTGCACCCCCAGTTTTCTTGTACATAGAGTGCTGAAACTTGGTATATATACTAATTGGGCCGCCTCAAGTCGATTGCACTTGGTTTGGTCTCTCTTGCGCCACCAGGTGTCGAGATATTGTACTGCACCCCCACTTGAGTTTCGCGCGTCAGCCTGAGGTTTAAATTTCTCTTTACAGCTGGTCAGGCCTAGGCTTGGACAGTCGTATGTGGGTGGGTGTTGGTGCAATGTGCTGTTGTGTGGGTGGTGCTAATCACCAGTAGAAGACTGGACTCCAATTAAGGCCTGTTAGCCCCAGGCCACCGTCCCTGCATTAGGGTTAGGGTAATAGAGTTAAATGCGAACTTGAGCCCCCACAGTTGAGCCCCTATGATGGGGTGCACTTACTAAGGCTAGTAACAGGACTCTGAAATTTGGTATATATACTAATTCGAGGGCGCCCGATCGTTTGCACATAGTTTGGAAGCTCTAGCGCCACCAGGCGTCGAGATATGGTATTGCACCCCCAGTTCTCTTGTACATAGAGTGCTGAAATTTGGTATACATACTAATTCGAGGTCGCCCGATCGTTTGCACATAGTTTGGTAGCTCTAGCGCCACCAGGCGACGAGATATTGTACTGCACCCCCACTTGAGTTTCGCGGGTTAGGGTTAGGGTTAGGGTTAGGGTTAGGGTTAGGGTTAGGGTTAGGTAATAGAGTTAAATGCGAACTTGAGCCCCCACAGTTGAGCCCTTAGGATGGGGTGCACTTACTAAGGCTAGTAACAGGACTCTGAAATTTGGTATATATACTAATTCGAGGGCGCCCGATCGTTTGCACATAGTTTGGAAGCTCTAGCGCCACCAGGCGTCGAGATATAGGGTTAGGTTAGGGTTAGGTAATAGAGTTAAATGCGAACTTGAGCCCCCAGGATGGGGTGCACTTACTAAGGCTAGTAACAGGACTCTGAAATTTGGTATATATACTAATTCGAGGGCGCCCGATCGGGTTAGGGTTAGGGTAATAGAGTTAAATGCGAAGGTTAGGGTTAGGATAGGTTAGGGTTAGGGTTAGTTAGGGTTAGGGTTAGGTTAGGTTAGGGTTAGGTTAGGTTAGGTTAGGGTTAGGTTAGGGTTAGGGTTAGGGTTAGGTTAGGGTTAGGGTTAGGTTAGGG
>CM071944.1:0-5000 GCA_036784905.1 Acrossocheilus fasciatus | reverse complement strand
GGGTTAGGGTTAGGGTTAGGGTTAGGGTTAGGGTTAGGGTTAGGGTTAGGGTTAGGGTTAGGGTTAGGGTTAGGGTTAGGGTTAGGGTTAGGGTTAGGGTTAGGGTTAGGGTTAGGGTTAGGGTTAGGGTTAGGGTTAGGGTTAGGGTTAGGGTTAGGGTTAGGGTTAGGGTTAGGGTTAGGGTTAGGGTTAGGGTTAGGGTTAGGGTTAGGGTTAGGGTTAGGGTTAGGGTTAGGGTTAGGGTTAGGGTTAGGGTTAGGGTTAGGGTTAGGGTTAGGGTTAGGGTTAGGGTTAGGGTTAGGGTTAGGGTTAGGGTTAGGGTTAGGGTTAGGGTTAGGGTTAGGGTTAGGGTTAGGGTTAGGGTTAGGGTTAGGGTTAGGGTTAGGGTTAGGGTTAGGGTTAGGGTTAGGGTTAGGGTTAGGGTTAGGGTTAGGGTTAGGGTTAGGGTTAGGGTTAGGGTTAGGGTTAGGGTTAGGGTTAGGGTTAGGGTTAGGGTTAGGGTTAGGGTTAGGGTTAGGGTTAGGGTTAGGGTTAGGGTTAGGGTTAGGGTTAGGGTTAGGGTTAGGGTTAGGGTTAGGGTTAGGGTTAGGGTTAGGGTTAGGGTTAGGGTTAGGGTTAGGGTTAGGGTTAGGGTTAGGGTTAGGGTTAGGGTTAGGGTTAGGGTTAGGGTTAGGGTTAGGGTTAGGGTTAGGGTTAGGGTTAGGGTTAGGGTTAGGGTTAGGGTTAGGGTTAGGGTTAGGGTTAGGGTTAGGGTTAGGGTTAGGGTTAGGGTTAGGGTTAGGGTTAGGGTTAGGGTTAGGGTTAGGGTTAGGGTTAGGGTTAGGGTTAGGGTTAGGGTTAGGGTTAGGGTTAGGGTTAGGGTTAGGGTTAGGGTTAGGGTTAGGGTTAGGGTTAGGGTTAGGGTTAGGGTTAGGGTTAGGGTTAGGGTTAGGGTTAGGGTTAGGGTTAGGGTTAGGGTTAGGGTTAGGGTTAGGGTTAGGGTTAGGGTTAGGGTTAGGGTTAGGGTTAGGGTTAGGGTTAGGGTTAGGGTTAGGGTTAGGGTTAGGGTTAGGGTTAGGGTTAGGGTTAGGGTTAGGGTTAGGGTTAGGGTTAGGGTTAGGGTTAGGGTTAGGGTTAGGGTTAGGGTTAGGGTTAGGGTTAGGGTTAGGGTTAGGGTTAGGGTTAGGGTTAGGGTTAGGGTTAGGGTTAGGGTTAGGGTTAGGGTTAGGGTTAGGGTTAGGGTTAGGGTTAGGGTTAGGGTTAGGGTTAGGGTTAGGGTTAGGGTTAGGGTTAGGGTTAGGGTTAGGGTTAGGGTTAGGGTTAGGGTTAGGGTTAGGGTTAGGGTTAGGGTTAGGGTTAGGGTTAGGGTTAGGGTTAGGGTTAGGGTTAGGGTTAGGGTTAGGGTTAGGGTTAGGGTTAGGGTTAGGGTTAGGGTTAGGGTTAGGGTTAGGGTTAGGGTTAGGGTTAGGGTTAGGGTTAGGGTTAGGGTTAGGGTTAGGGTTAGGGTTAGGGTTAGGGTTAGGGTTAGGGTTAGGGTTAGGGTTAGGGTTAGGGTTAGGGTTAGGGTTAGGGTTAGGGTTAGGGTTAGGGTTAGGGTTAGGGTTAGGGTTAGGGTTAGGGTTAGGGTTAGGGTTAGGGTTAGGGTTAGGGTTAGGGTTAGGGTTAGGGTTAGGGTTAGGGTTAGGGTTAGGGTTAGGGTTAGGGTTAGGGTTAGGGTTAGGGTTAGGGTTAGGGTTAGGGTTAGGGTTAGGGTTAGGGTTAGGGTTAGGGTTAGGGTTAGGGTTAGGGTTAGGGTTAGGGTTAGGGTTAGGGTTAGGGTTAGGGTTAGGGTTAGGGTTAGGGTTAGGGTTAGGGTTAGGGTTAGGGTTAGGGTTAGGGTTAGGGTTAGGGTTAGGGTTAGGGTTAGGGTTAGGGTTAGGGTTAGGGTTAGGGTTAGGGTTAGGGTTAGGGTTAGGGTTAGGGTTAGGGTTAGGGTTAGGGTTAGGGTTAGGGTTAGGGTTAGGGTTAGGGTTAGGGTTAGGGTTAGGGTTAGGGTTAGGGTTAGGGTTAGGGTTAGGGTTAGGGTTAGGGTTAGGGTTAGGGTTAGGGTTAGGGTTAGGGTTAGGGTTAGGGTTAGGGTTAGGGTTAGGGTTAGGGTTAGGGTTAGGGTTAGGGTTAGGGTTAGGGTTAGGGTTAGGGTTAGGGTTAGGGTTAGGGTTAGGGTTAGGGTTAGGGTTAGGGTTAGGGTTAGGGTTAGGGTTAGGGTTAGGGTTAGGGTTAGGGTTAGGGTTAGGGTTAGGGTTAGGGTTAGGGTTAGGGTTAGGGTTAGGGTTAGGGTTAGGGTTAGGGTTAGGGTTAGGGTTAGGGTTAGGGTTAGGGTTAGGGTTAGGGTTAGGGTTAGGGTTAGGGTTAGGGTTAGGGTTAGGGTTAGGGTTAGGGTTAGGGTTAGGGTTAGGGTTAGGGTTAGGGTTAGGGTTAGGGTTAGGGTTAGGGTTAGGGTTAGGGTTAGGGTTAGGGTTAGGGTTAGGGTTAGGGTTAGGGTTAGGGTTAGGGTTAGGGTTAGGGTTAGGGTTAGGGTTAGGGTTAGGGTTAGGGTTAGGGTTAGGGTTAGGGTTAGGGTTAGGGTTAGGGTTAGGGTTAGGGTTAGGGTTAGGGTTAGGGTTAGGGTTAGGGTTAGGGTTAGGGTTAGGGTTAGGGTTAGGGTTAGGGTTAGGGTTAGGGTTAGGGTTAGGGTTAGGGTTAGGGTTAGGGTTAGGGTTAGGGTTAGGGTTAGGGTTAGGGTTAGGGTTAGGGTTAGGGTTAGGGTTAGGGTTAGGGTTAGGGTTAGGGTTAGGGTTAGGGTTAGGGTTAGGGTTAGGGTTAGGGTTAGGGTTAGGGTTAGGGTTAGGGTTAGGGTTAGGGTTAGGGTTAGGGTTAGGGTTAGGGTTAGGGTTAGGGTTAGGGTTAGGGTTAGGGTTAGGGTTAGGGTTAGGGTTAGGGTTAGGGTTAGGGTTAGGGTTAGGGTTAGGGTTAGGGTTAGGGTTAGGGTTAGGGTTAGGGTTAGGGTTAGGGTTAGGGTTAGGGTTAGGGTTAGGGTTAGGGTTAGGGTTAGGGTTAGGGTTAGGGTTAGGGTTAGGGTTAGGGTTAGGGTTAGGGTTAGGGTTAGGGTTAGGGTTAGGGTTAGGGTTAGGGTTAGGGTTAGGGTTAGGGTTAGGGTTAGGGTTAGGGTTAGGGTTAGGGTTAGGGTTAGGGTTAGGGTTAGGGTTAGGGTTAGGGTTAGGGTTAGGGTTAGGGTTAGGGTTAGGGTTAGGGTTAGGGTTAGGGTTAGGGTTAGGGTTAGGGTTAGGGTTAGGGTTAGGGTTAGGGTTAGGGTTAGGGTTAGGGTTAGGGTTAGGGTTAGGGTTAGGGTTAGGGTTAGGGTTAGGGTTAGGGTTAGGGTTAGGGTTAGGGTTAGGGTTAGGGTTAGGGTTAGGGTTAGGGTTAGGGTTAGGGTTAGGGTTAGGGTTAGGGTTAGGGTTAGGGTTAGGGTTAGGGTTAGGGTTAGGGTTAGGGTTAGGGTTAGGGTTAGGGTTAGGGTTAGGGTTAGGGTTAGGGTTAGGGTTAGGGTTAGGGTTAGGGTTAGGGTTAGGGTTAGGGTTAGGGTTAGGGTTAGGGTTAGGGTTAGGGTTAGGGTTAGGGTTAGGGTTAGGGTTAGGGTTAGGGTTAGGGTTAGGGTTAGGGTTAGGGTTAGGGTTAGGGTTAGGGGGTTAGGGTTAGGGTTAGGTTAGGGTTAGGGTTAGGGTTAGGTTAGGGTTAGGGTTAGGGTTAGGTTAGGGTTAGGGTTAGGGTTAGGGTTAGGGTTAGGTTAGGGTTAGGGTTAGGGTTAGGGTTAGGGTTAGGGTTAGGGTTAGGGTTAGGGTTAGGGTTAGGGTTAGGGTTAGGGTTAGGGTTAGGGTTAGGGTTAGGGTTAGGGTTAGGTTAGGGTTAGGGTTAGGGTTAGGTTAGGGTTAGGGTTAGGGTTAGGGTTAGGGTTAGGGTTAGGGTTAGGGTTAGGGTTAGGGTTAGGGTTAGGGTTAGGGTTAGGGTTAGGGTTAGGGTTAGGGTTAGGGTTAGGGTTAGGGTTAGGGTTAGGGTTAGGGTTAGGGTTAGGGTTAGGTTAGGGTTAGGGTTAGGGTTAGGGTTAGGGTTAGGGTTAGGGTTAGGGTTAGGGTTAGGGTTAGGGTTAGGGTTAGGGTTAGGGTTAGGGTTAGGGTTAGGTTAGGGTTAGGGTTAGGGTTAGGGTTAGGGTTAGGGTTAGGGTTAGGGTTAGGGTTAGGGTTAGGGTTAGGGTTAGGGTTAGGGTTAGGGTTAGGGTTAGGGTTAGGGTTAGGGTTAGGGTTAGGGTTAGGGTTAGGGTTAGGGTTAGGGTTAGGGTTAGGGTTAGGGTTAGGTTAGGGTTAGGGTTAGGGTTAGGGTTAGGGTTAGGGTTAGGGTTAGGGTTAGGTTAGGGTTAGGGTTAGGGTTAGGGTTAGGGTTAGGGTTAGGGTTAGGGTTAGGGTTAGGGTTAGGGTTAGGGTTAGGGTTAGGGTTAGGGTTAGGGTTAGGGTTAGGGTTAGGGTTAGGGTTAGGGTTAGGGTTAGGGTTAGGGTTAGGGTTAGGGTTAGGGTTAGGGTTAGGGTTAGGGTTAGGGGTTAGGGTTAGGGTTAGGGTTAGGGTTAGGGTTAGGGTTAGGGTTAGGGTTAGGGTTAGGGTTAGGGTTAGGGTTAGGGTTAGGGTTAGGGTTAGGGTTAGGGTTAGGGTTAGGGTTAAGGGTTAGGGTTAGGGTTAGGGTTAGGGTTAGGGTTAGGGTTAGGGTTAGGGTTAGGGTTAGGGTTAGGGTTAGGGTTAGGGTTAGGGTTAGGGTTAGGGTTAGGGTTCGGGTTAGGGTTAGGGTTAGGGTTAGGGTTAGGGTTAGGGTTAGGGTTAGGGTTAGGGTTAGGGGTTAGGGTTAGGGTTAGGGTTAGGGTTCGGGTTAGGGTTAGGGTTAGGGTTAGGGTTAGGGTTAGGGTTAGGGTTAGGGTTAGGGTTAGGGTTAGGGTTAGGGTTAGGGTTAGGGTTAGGTTGTT
>CM071943.1:34117240-34145683 GCA_036784905.1 Acrossocheilus fasciatus | reverse complement strand
TAATTAACATCTTGCTTATTGAACTGAAAAAAATCAATATCACATTTGTAATCATGCTAAGTTTTGGAGAAAAACGGCACTCTTTGTGTGAAATTAATTTAACTATATGAAGTGGTATATAAATATATACATTTTCTGCCCCCATGTCTTGAATTTGTGATCATTCTAAATGCATTTTAATAGACCGAATCATGCAGTGAGAGAACACTCTAAATGAACACATGCATGCAGTGCGCTCTGTAGGGGTGTTTTGAATGGTTTTCGCAAACTACTCGATGTCAAATCGCACATCGTTAAAACAACAATTATGATATTATCACAGACGATATGTATCACACACCCCTACTCTTGCGTTAGTTCCTGTCGATGGCCAGCGCTGGAGCTGCTCTTGTGTCTGCAGGTGCTTCTCCTTCGGGATCGGTGAGGGTGCGAGTACGGCTCTCATCACAGGAATGGCCAGAGAAGGTTCTGGTCACGCTCAGTTCATCACCGGCACTGACCGCATGCAGCCCAAAGTAAGACCTGTTGTTAAAAACAGACTGGATCCAATCAGTGTAAGATGTTTAGGTGTTTATTTACAAGCCTCTCATCTCCGTCAGGTGATGCAGTCGCTCAGGTTTGCTCTCCAGCCGGCTGTGGATAATATCTCTGTGAACTGGACCGTTCCTAAAGGTGTGACGGTGGACATGCTGTCTCCACCCATCAACACCCTGTTCCAGGGTCAGAGGGCGCTCATCCACGCTCAGATTAAAGGACAGGTGAAAGCTTTGCACGGTTTAATCTAATAGGCTTCTGGAGACAAGCGTTATTCATTTGTTTAAACCAAGGGTTCAACAGCCAGCAGCCTGCAGCCCAAATTTGATGTTTTTCATCTTTTAGTGGCTCTGTGACGTAAGAAAAATGGCTGTGTGCTAACCCAGATGTAACCTGACACTGTGATGTGATAAAAATAGGGCTGCCCCCCTAATAGTTAACTAACTGTTGGTCATTGAGAAGAGGCTTAGTCGACCAAAAATGTATTAGTCTCTTAGTAGAAATCCAAATCTGGCAGGAAGTCCAAACATTCACTTATCATTCATCAACCTCAAATATGGCTTATCATTTGAAAAATATGTACGTAGTAGCAACTTAACACTGCCGCTCTCTCTATCATTAACCTAGCTATATAAATGTGTGCTATTAGTCATCTATCCAAGTGCAGAGTGTGGAAGCTGTTAGTGCGCTACTCCACGACATGAAGGCACCGGCGCGATCACTGACATTGTTTTCCTGATAACAGCAGAAACATTTAAGAGCATCACAAATCAGAATAAGACATCATTCGAAACTGTAAAGGGTCTTCTATTTGTGTACACTCAAAATATCTACAAAACGTTGTGCTTGAAAACAAGCAGGATGCGCTTTCTGCCTTATTAGAATTTAACACAAAATCAAGAGAACTTCAAAATATTCAGAGGAGCTCTAAATTGCTGCAGATTTCCCTCAGATTATGTGCCTAGGTGCGTGATGACGCGTCATGTGATGATACTGTTTCCCATCCAAAGTAGGCTTGTGTGCTGTGCTTTACCAGATGGGATTCCCATACAAACACAATATCGTTATGAAAAATAATGCTTGGAGAAACATTTAATTCATGATGTGTCTGTCACATTACTTCAGCGGATATTCTGTATCATTTCATATCAATCACAGCATCTCCACTGAAAAACCACTGTGCCTCAGAAGCGCTCAGTCGCTCACAGATACGCGTCTTCAGGAGATCGCCTGGCGTTTTCAGCTGGCTAGAAATGCTCTGAATTTTCACTTAGGCCATGTTTCCTCCAATGTAAATTCACTCTCTGACAGTAGGTGGTGTTTATGTAACAGCAGTAATACAGCAGTTTCCACAGTTACCACAATAGTCATGGAGAAGAAAGAGGTCCGACAGTTTTTACGTTTTCAAATAGTCGTGCAGATTTTTGTATTTTCTATGGTGTTTATCAAAAAACCAAATAGTCCTACTTAAAGACTTTCTACTTTTGTTATCTGTTTAAAACATTTGTTTACTTTGTAGATTTTGCGTATTTTTCAAAGGTACACTACTGTTATATTTGAAGTTCTTTTCATTATATTGTAAAATACTAAATTATTAACCCTGCAAAGCCTGACATAATTAAATTAGTCAAAAATTTTGTTAACCTTTTAGACAAAATATATAAAAGTAAAAGTTTGCATACGTGTTCTTGAGCTCAGAAAAGTATCAGAAATGTTAGAATGTTGTCTGTGGTATATTTTCACTACAAAACAACAAAATATTTTGAGAAAACTGCTGCAAATTCAATCAATTTATGCTGCAAAAATCCTAGGTGGGACTGAATAATCATCTGAGGTACCCATCATGTAATTTAGAATTCATTTCAGTTTATTTGACTAATAGCCATAATGACAGATAAATTAAATTTTCCCTTACATCTTACAAAACAAAGAGAACAAGCTTAAAAACTGATTGTCATATGACAAAAAAAAATTGAAGACAAATTGCTCACTGTTGAAATTGTCGCATCACATTTAGTTTAGATGCTACACTTGATCACTAGATTAATTTGAATAGTTTTAGTCCTGTAAATTTCTTAAACATCAAATTTTACTTTCTCTTTCTTCCTCATCATAGAGTTCAGGAAAGACAGAAGGAGCTGTGACAGTGAAATACAGGCTGAAAGATCAACCGGTGACTAACCAGCTTCAGTTTACTCTTAAACCAGCGGAAGACACAGGGTAACGCATGCGCACACACACACACACACACACACACACGTTGTGTTTCCATGTTTTTATGGGGACATTCCATAGGCATAATGATTTGTATACTGTACAAACTGTATTTTCTATCGCCCTACACCAACCCTTCACCTAACCCTACCCCTTACAGGGGACTTTCTGCATTTTTATATTTTCAAAAAACTTCATTATGTATGATTTATAAGCTTGTTTCCTCATGGGGACCTAAAAATGTCCCTACAAGGTCAAAATTTCCTGGTATTACTATCTTTGTGGGGACATTTGGTCCCCATAACGTGATAAATACCAGGTCCACACGTGCACACACACACACACACGCTTACACTCAGGCACACACGCTCTCTCACTCTCATATATATATATACACACACACACACACACACACACACACACACACACACACACACACACACTCTCTCTCTCACTTTAAAGAAAATAAAAATTGATAAAGTACTGATATTTTGGTAAAGTATCTATAAAAATGTAAGTACAGCAATGAAGTAAACACACATACTGGCCAACAAACACTCACTAATGCTGATGATACATGGGGCAACTTTTTGAGCAATTTTGCCGGGCAACTTTTTTTGAACAGTGTTTCTTGGGCACTTTCCCACTGAGAATGGGTGACAGATTTCTATCTGGATACTTTAGATCTGATGTGGGCCCTGTGTCCAGCAGCATTGCTCAAAAAGTTGCCCTGTGTATCATCAGCCTAAGACAGTGTTATTACTGTTTATTTTATTGCTTGTTTTGGCTTTAATAGGACAATCATGGGCAACATCTGACTCTTGAATGGGTGGGGGGTGGGGGTCTTTTTCAGATGCCCTACTATATTGCGACGCATCAAAGCAGACAATACAGCAGTCAAGAATAACTTGGAGGCTGCCAGCATTTGCTAAACTGTGGACGAGCTTTGACTCTCGCTGCTGATTTGATTGGCAATGCTTCCCGTTTAAAGTGTCAGTTGATGGCCTTTCATTTTTAACTAGAAATGTGCACGCTGCTTTTCTGATGTTTTTTTTTTTCCCCGTGTCACTCGATATGTGTCTGATTTGAATTGTTGTTACCAAAGGTGAGATGCGTTAAGAAAAAAATAAAAGATTAGTTGTGGGAATATTCTCTGTCCTAAATCGCATACCATTCATTCCTGGACTTTCTCACATCTGTTACTGGAAATGACGTTACTGGTTAGATATGGCCCGATCTCAATTAAGTTTACACACACTTTTGGGGAACTAGCTCTCGGTCAGGACGCAGGCTGTCTTTGAAAGTTTGACCAGGACCGCTTCCAGAATTAAATCACACTTTTTTTTGTCACATCTATTGCTTTGGTCATCAATGTCAATCACTGCTGATTTGAAAATGAATCCAACATAAATATGTGGATGTTATTCCCGAAACTTGGCAGTGTGTATTTGTCCGAAAAATGAATTATAGCCTAGAAAGTACGCAAAGCACACTCCTCCCTTTATTATCACTAAAAAGCGTCACTCATCTTAGTTCATTGCAATCTCAGAAAGGTCCGTTATAATCAATGAAGCTCTCTAAACTTTACGATGAATCTCTTATTTACATTGCGTCTGCACCTAGTTAATCATGAGATGATTCATGAACCTGCAGAACTGCGCTTAATAACTCCAGCGCTTTCAGTGGTGAGTGAATTCTGACCAACTAAAATGTTTCCGATTGGCCATTGGGTGCAAGAAATCAACATTTACATCTCTGATTGTCTACATTGCTGAACACTTCAAAAACATGTTGGATAGTTTGCCAGATCTTTAATTGCTTTTGCTTTCGTTGGAGGTATTTAGTGCCTGGGCATGCCCCCCCAAACTCAAAACTCATGTTTGCGTTCACATTAGTGACAGCGTGTCAGACTCTCACTAGCCGCCGGGCCGCGTCTCTGACACTGCAGACTGTTTACAGGTTTGTGTCTGTTGCAGGCTGACGATCCACCGTCTGGCGGCCCGGTCTGTGATCCGCTCTCTGGAGCTGGAGGAACGAGCCGGAGGAGCAGACACTGAGAACATCAGGAGAAGGATTGTGGAGCTCAGCGTTCAGGCCGGAGTGAGCAGCGTTTATACGGCCTTCATCGGCGTCAATAAAGACAGCAAACAGACTGTGAAAGGACCGCTGCTGCAGAGGCATGTGCCAGTGCCACGTGAGTGTGTGTGTGTGTGTGTGTGTCTGTGAGTGTCTGTCTGTCTTTTTGTGACAAATGAGGACATAGATGTGTATAATGATGAGGGTATGACAGGTAATACAAGGAGAAGGTGACTTTTCAGGACATTACTCCATGTCTCCACTTTTCAAAACACTTATAAATCACACAGAATGGAGTGTATTGAAAATCTGAAATAGCAGACAGTCTCCTGTAAGGGGTAGGTTTAGGTGTAGGGTTGGTGTAGGACAATAGCACATACAGTAAGTACAGTATAAAAACCATTACGCCTATGGAGAGTCCCCATTTTACACAAAAACGTGTGTCCGTGTGTGCGTGTGTGTCCGTATTCACTGATTTATTGTCTGTTTAGAACAATCCTGATCCTGGAGAGCCACTGTCCTGCAGAGTTTAGTTCCAGTCCTAATTAAACACATCTGGATCTGCTGAAGAAGGTCTTCAGGACTACTACAAACTTGTAACTAAACTCTGCAGGACACAAGGGCTCCAGGATGAGGACTGGACACAGCTGGTTTACAAGTATGATTTCATAATCAGTTTTCCTGTCACATATTAAGTAGACATACATAATAATTTGGTGTATTCACATCATCAACATTTGACATTCAATTCTTTATTAGATATGATGGCTGCACTTCATGGTGGCGGTGCGAGAATGTGTGGTAAGAAACAACCTACAGTACAGTATTCTTTGTTTTCATGGTTCAGTCCATCTCAAGTGGCCCAGTGGAGGTTCATTTTGTTTGACTATTTTTAATTTTCCAGATTTGTTTGTTTAGTGATTACCTCTATGTGCTGTAATTGAAAAATCACCTGTTTTGGTTATGCAGATGTTTACATAAACCTTAATACCTCAGCTCAGGATGATTGTAGCTCCTTGGGACAAAACTGCTCTTTAGAGCTTATTATTAAATTACAGCACATTATACTAGATATTGAGGTTGTTGTAAGCGTCTGAATAACCAAATTTTAATGTGGGTCATGACACTAATTGCTGCTGTGGTTAAACCAAGTGAAATAAATACAAAAAATGTATGTTTTTTCGATACCAACATATAGAGATATTAATCTTTAAAAAAAAAATTAAGAATGGTCAGTCAACCAACTTTACCATTTTTGTTTTTGTCAAAAGCTGGTTTGTTGTGACTTTTTGTTTGTGATTCTGTCAGATATAATAATAATAATTAAATAACTTTATTTTATATAGCGCCTTTCAAAGTTGCATCTCAAAGCGCTTTCCAAAACATCCAGAACAAATGCATTGGAAAAAAAAACAAATCACAAATATGCCAACCTGAAAAAATACGTTTTAAGAGAGGATTAAAAAAACACTAAAAGATTCAGCCTGTCTGATTTCAGTGGGGAGAGAGTTCCAGAGTTTTGGCGCCACAGAGGAAAAAGCCCGATCATCCATAGACCGTAAACGAGTTACAGGAATAGTTAACAAGCCAGAATCAGACAAGCGGAGATTACGCCTTGGGGAGTAGACAGTTAAAAGTTCAGTCAAATATACTGGTGCTAATCCATGCAGGGCCTTGTAGGTAAGCATGAGAATTTTAAAATCAGTGTGAAGCCTGACCGGAAGCCAATGCAGGGATTCCAAAATAGGAGAGGTGTGTTCAGTTGTCCTGGACCTTGTCAGGATTCTGGACCTTGTCAGGATCTGTTTATAATAGATTTAGAGACCCCCGCAAGCAGAGCATTACAATAGTCGATTCGAGAAAAGACAAACGTATTGATCAGTTTTTCAGCCATGGAGGAAGATAACATGGGACGCAATCTTGCTATGTTTCTGAGGTGAAAAAATAATACATTAACTGTGTTCTGGACGTGGGGATCAAAAGTTAAGTTTGAATCAAATATCACCCCCAGATTTTTAAATTTTGTTCGAAACTCCATAGCAGAACCATCTTAAAATGTCCGCGTTCCGTATTTGAAGGGGTGAACCAATCAGCATAACCTCAGTCTTGTCACTGTTGAGACAAAGAACATTTTGTGACATCCATATCTTTACCTCCGATATGCAATGTTAAAAAAAAGCCACAGCCGACTTATCACCAGATTTTGAGTGAATATAAATCTGCGTGTCATCTGCATAAAAATGAAACTTGAGACCTAGGGATCTTAAAAATTGCCCAAGGGGAAAAATGTACATGCTAAAAAGCAAGGGACTCAAAACTGAACCCTGGGGAACACCAAACTGCACTGAGCCAATATTGGACCTGCATCCACCCAAGGACACAAACATTTTCCAACTGAGAGAGTAAAAGGGAATGGTCTACAGTGTCAAAAGCTGCACTGAGATCGAGTAAAATCAGTATTGACAGAGAGCCAGAGTCCGCAGCAATTAACAGATCATCTGTAACTTTAACCAAAGCTGTTTCAGTGCTATGCAGTTTGCAGAAGCCAGATTGAAGGGGCTCAAAAAGATTATTTAAAGTGAGGTGAGTGTATAACTGAGAGGCCACAATTCGCTCAAGCACTTTAGCCAAAAAGGACAAGTTGGAAATGGGATGAAAATTATTGATATTTCTCCAGTCTACATTGTTTTTTTTTTGGTACAGGTGTAACAGCAGCAATTTTGAGTGCAGCAGGTACAACACCCGTGGTCAATGAGTCATTTATTGTGCTCAAGACGACCGGGCCTAGGGGTTGATTCCGGCAGATATAGTTCAAAAATAAAAACAGCAGGCCGAAGATTAAAACGTAATTCCGAATTTCAGTTGTGCATGTAGCAAGAAGGGATTTCCAAAGCTCAAACTCTCATTTACCACTCAGAAAATTCCAGTAGTCCAATAAACATTAAGAACAATAAAACCGGAGAAAGGAGCGGCAGCCAGACGCGCCAGCGTTCCCTGTTCAACCGGAAGTCCATATGTGTTTTTAAAGTGTTTTTTTTATTCTTACACAGTATCTGCTTTTCTGTCTGTTTTCTTAGCAATGGGGGCTCCCGCAATGATGAAATGTTCTGCAAGGAGTAAAAGAAATACACAGACATCAGCACTTCACTGTACTTGTCTTATTTTTTAGTTTTTTTTCTTCTTCTTCTAATTGTCTTTTATTTTGTCACTCATGGAATGATTGTTTTTAGAACATGCCCTTAACAGCCCTGGGTTTTCTCTCTGTTTTTTCAGCACGGATGGTTCCCCAAATGGCATTTTGCTCTGCAATGCGTAAGAGAAATATTCAGACATCAGCACTTCATTGAACTTGTCTTATTATTTTTTAACGTTTTTTCCCCCCTCTAATTGTCTTATTTTGTCACTCATTGAATGAATAATGTTTTTAGCATATGCCCTTAACAGCCCAGGCTTTTCTCTGTTTTCTCAGCAATGGCTCCCTTAATGGCGTGTGGTTCTCTAATGTGTAAGAAAAATATACAACCACTTGACTGAGCTTTTCTTGTTCTATTTTGAATGTGTATATCAATCTAACTGCCTTTTCATGAATGTCACTCTTTGAATTATTGTTTTTTAGCATGTGACACACAATCGAACAGCATGGGGATTCAATGTGATTCCATGTCATTTGAGGGTAAGTCAAACAAACCAGGCTCAGGTTTTGAAAACAATGCCCTGATCAGACAGGATTGATTATATATGGGCACACCACAGTATGTATTAGTTACTGGGCTGCTTTTGGATTTTAATCCTTTCAGTTATTTTTACCATTCCATTTCTTTAAAAGTTTACAGCGTTTCTTACCTTCTATGAATTGCCCTTAACAATAACTAAAGTTAATAGCAATTATTGACAAACTGATCAAAATGTACAGTAGCTCTCAAAGTCTTGTAGTCAATTCTTTTGTAAATATTCTCATACCTCAGGTATTCCATATGGATGTTTCAAGTCACAATACATATAAATAGCCAACAAATGAAGTACGTGCTCCAGTAAAAACACTTGCTATTTCATACTTTTTTTCCCCCAGCATTTATGTACATGTGCTCTAAGCACTTTATATAGTGAAAAAACACTTCATGTAAATGTTTCAGAATTAATCAACTTGCCATTAGATTAGAAATTTAAATGAATGATTGTGTTTGAACGAGTGATGGGGTTAAAAGAGAACAGTACCTTATAACGTACAGTTCTTCTAAAGTAGTCTGTTTTTATCATTGTAGAAGTGTATTCAGTCAGGGTTTGGTTATATTGGGTTAGAGTTCTGTTTTCTTTTGAAGTGTATCTAGCACCAGTTAAATGTTTTGTCATTTAAAGTCAAACTGTAAATTATGACATCACAGCATTTGGACGATGATGTCATCACAGCAAGAAATGGCAAAAACTCACTTTGTGAGAACATTGAAAAAGGGTTATGGTTAGACATTACTGGCACCCATTTACAGACGTGTGTTACAAAAACAGGTCACTTTATATTAGGTGGCCTTAACTACTATGTACTTGCGTCAAAAAATAAGTACAATGTACTTATTGTATTGCAAAACACTTCTGCTGCTATTGAGGGGGATACGGGTAAGATTAGGGACAGGTTTGGTGGTCTGGGTCGGTTTAAGGGTGGGTTAAGGTGTAAGGGATGGTCAACAGTGTAATTATAAATTTAATTACAGAAATTAATTACAGATGTAACTACATACAGGTATTTTTTAAAATATAAGTACAATATAAAAACATGTATGTACACAATAAGTGCATTGTATCAAATTATTAATTTAAATGCAAGTACATAGTTGTTAAGGCCACCTAATATAAAGTGGGACCCAAAAACAAATTCTCTCTGAATAAGGCTCAAGGCAGTTATGCTGCTTTAATTCATTTGGTTTATCTGCTTTAATCATACACATATCAGAAATAATGCTGCTATGGGTGTCCAGATGACTTCTGTCGGAACTATCTGTGTATTTCAGAAGAAGGTGAGCCCCAGAAGGACCCTTTGCTCCAGCTTGTCTCTCTTCAGAAGGCCGCAGGATGCTGGGAGCTCAACACCTCATTGGCTGCTGTGTTTGGGAAAACGGAGGATGAGGTGACCAATCAGAAGACGGCACAGGTGGGACATGATGAGACGGCACATGGTGATGTCATATCCTCCGACAGGCTGATGATTGGTTCAGTGCGTGTGTTTGAGGTCTGCTTGTGTTTCAGGTGGACAGGTCAGTGTGGGCCACCGTCCTCGCTCTCATCTGGTTATATGCGTATAAATCAGATCAGCAGGATGAGTGGCAGTTTGTGGCCATGAAGGCGGCCTCATGGATCCGCTCTCAGAAACGTGAGACAATATTCAGCTGTCAAACTATCACACCACATATTCTGTGAGTTAGTGCTTTCCATGTTCTTTTACAGTGATTTGAGTTTGCAGGGATGTGTGTGTTTCAGCGGATGACCTGTCTCGGTGTGTGTGTGATGGGAACGCTCTGTTGGGATCTCAGGTGACTGAAGACACGCTGGGAATCTGAAGACTGCAAATCCTGTGCTCTCAGAAGACAAAATATCTCTCATAAACATTTGTGTTGTTTCTGGTATAAGATATAAACAGTTTTTGAAAAGAATAACAAATACCATATATGTTGTCCTATTTTTTTTTTTCCATTTTGGACCTTGAGTCTGTAATAAAGATTGATTGATTGAAACCATGATTTGTGATGGTGAATGCATTATTTCAGTGTTTTAACGAGCAGATTGTGTCAGTGTGTAAATACCAAGCTGTTTTATCAAAGTATTTCTTCACTAGCCATAATTACCTGACATGTGGAATTACATTTTAATTCATTAATAGTTAGATTAATCAGAATAGAGAAATGTATAATTATGAACTGCCAAGAAGTAATTATAATAATGTCTGTAAATATTACAGAAAAATAAATATAAAGAGAAATGTCCCCAGAAAGCTCTGATTTAAAGTGAATTGTGACCATGGTTAAATTGTGCTTTACTTCACCTGTTTGTCTGCATCACAGAGAGAGGATAACCGTTCTGCAGTGGAAAATGTCTCTTTTACCTGTAGCCAAAAATCGGCCCTGGCATTTTTTGGTCCAGGCGGCCCACCACCACACACATACAGGTGCATCTCAATAAATTAGAATGTCGTGGAAAAGTTCATTTATTTCAGTAATTCAACTCAAATTGTGAAACTCGTGTATTAAATAAATTAAGTAACAGTGAAAGCTAACACCATGTCTCCTGATAATATCTCCCAAGGGTAACATGTAAAGCGTGAAAAGTAACGGCCCTAGTACTGAGCCTTGAGGTACTCCATATTGTACTTGTGATTGATATGATACCTCTTCATTCACTGCTATGAACTGATGGCGGTCAGATAAGTATGATTTGAACCATGCTAAGGCACTTCCACTAATGCCAACAATGTTTTGTAGTCTATTCAAAAGAATGTTGTGGTCGATAGTGTCGAACGCAGCGCTAAGATCCAGTAGAACTAATAAAGAGATACAACCACGATCAGATGATAGAAGCAGGTCATTTGTAACTCTAATGAGAGCAGTCTCAGTACTATGAGAAGGTCTAAATCCTGACTGGAAATCCTCACAGATACCATTTTTCTCAAAGAAGGAATATAATTGTGAGGATACTACCTTTTCTAGTATCTTTGACAGAAAAGGGAGATTTGAGATCGGTCTGTAATTAACTAGGTCTTTGGGATCCAGTTGTGTATTTTTAATGAGAGGCTTAGTAACAGCCAAATTGAAGGTTTTGGGGACGTATCCTAATGACAATGATGAATTAATAATAGCCAAAAGAGGATCTATGACTTCTGGAAGCAGCTCTTTTAGTAGTTTAGATGGAATAGGGTCTAACATACATGTTGTTGGTTTAGATGATTTAACAAGTTTATACAATTCTTCCTCTCCTACAGTAGAGAATGAATGGAATTGTTCCTCAGGGGATCTATAGATACTGTAGCTGACGACTGCATGGTTACAATTTTATCTCTAATAGTATCAATCTTGAAAGTAAAATAGTTCATAAAGTCATTACTGCTGTGCTGTTGAAAAATGTCAACACCTGCTGATGCTTTATTTTTTTGTTAATTTAGCCACTGTATTGAATAAATACCTGGGGTTATGTTTGTTTTCTTCTAAAAGAGACTAAAAGTAATCATATCTAGCAGTTTTTAATGCTTTTCTGTAGAATAGGGTACTTTCCCGCCAAGCAATATGAAATACCTCTAGTTTAGTTTTCCTCCAGCTACGCTCCATTTTCCGGGGTGCTCTCTTTAGGGCGCGAGTGTGCTCATTATACCACGGTGTTGGACTCTTATCCTTAATCTTTCTTAAGTGTAAAGGAGCAACCGCATCTAAAGTGCTAGAAAAGAGAGAGTCCATAGTTTCTGTTACATCATCAAGTTTTACTGTGCTGTTGGATATGCTGAGGAATTGAGATAAATCAGGAAGATTATTTACAAAGCAGTCTTTTGTGGTAGAAGTGATGGTTCTACCATACTTCAGCTGGCAGCCATGTCACCCTGTAGCCCAAGACTGGATACTCACTGAAGCTAAGCAGGGTTGAGCTGGTCAGTACCTGGATGGGAGACCTCCTGGGAAAACTAGGTTGCTGCTGGAAAAGCTGCTAGTGAGACCAGCAGGGAGTGCTTACCCTGTGGTCGTGTGAGTCCTAGCGCCCCAGTATAGGGACACTATACTGTAAAAAGCACCGTCCTTCAGATGAGACATTAAACCAAGGTCCTGACTCTCTGTGGTCATTAAAAATCCCAGGATGTCTTTCGAAAAGAGCAGAGGTGTGTGACCTCGGCATCCTGGCCAAATTCGCCCATTGGCCTCTGACCATCATGGCCTCCTAAAGGCCGGGACACACCAAGCCAACTTCAAAGAACTACCCAACAAACACAGAACATTCCCATTTGGTTCCCAGTTGGTTATTTTTTTGGGAACCAAATAAGAACGTTCTAGGAACGTTCCCTGTAGGTATTTTTTTTAATAACCTAAAGAGAACGTTCCCAGAACGTTCCCTGCAGGTAATTTTTTTGTTTAATTTTACAACCTGAAAAGAACGTTCCCAGAACGTTCCCTGCAGGTTATTTTACATTTTTATTTTTATAACCTACAGAGAACGTTCCCGGAACGTTCCCTGCAGGTTATTTTTAGGTTTAATTTTATAACCTAAAAAGAACGTTCCCAGAACGTTCCCTGCAGGTTATTTTTAGTTGTCATAACCATATAAACTAATTAAAACTTTGCAGATTTTTGTGATTATTCTAATGCTGAAATGTGTATTTTTTTTTAATCATAAACAAACTATTTTTGCAGAATTTCATGTCTGAAATAAGCATTTAATAAAGTGTAGATATCAAAGTAGTCAAATCGCATTATAGTGATAATATAATTCCAATTTTATAGCTGAAATTAAGCCGAGATTGAGCATAGTCTGAAAAGCATACCATAAACACTGGGTTTGTTTGTATGTTTCTTTACAGCCGCCTCTGATCTGCACGCGCGTCCAGCACGCGCTTCCAGCACGCGCTTTTCTCCTGTGTTCCATATAAAGCCGCGCACTCGCATTTAAAAATTAACGGTCATTTTGTTTTACTGACTGATTAACACTCGTTTATTGATCTCTTTATTGAATAATTACTTATAATTATTAAATATTCGAGAGTAAATATTGTGATTTCAGGGAGATTTGACAAGTAATTGAACATGATAATAACCAAGTTTTTGTTTACGGATCGACCGAGAGAAACACATACATCATCGTTAATTCAGTGGTAAGAAATGAATGTAATATTAAAGTCAAATAAATGTTATTCATTTTTAATGTCTGTAAAAATAAAATTCGCATTCTTAAAACCCAATATTTTGTTGAAGTCATTGTTATTTGGTGCTTAAGAAACGAAAGATCTGGGTTATTATGGTACACGGTAGTTATAATAAAGAAATTTTATATTAAGGGATAATTCAGTCTCATTCAATGCTCCTTATGATGGTTAAATGTGCTCTGATTATCTTTAAATGATTAAACAATAGTTTGAAACAAGACATATGGTTTGTAGTACTGATTATTGAGGTCCATATCTGTCCGTCTTCCATGCCGCTTATACTCTACTCGGGACGGGAGTGCTGGATGATTACTGACAGCAGCGGTATCGGAGTAAAGAGGTTAGGAGAACGTTCTGGGAACCTTAAGAGAACTTTCTGGGAACTTTCTAGGAACGTAAATAGAACGTTCCCTTTAGGTTAGGGGAACGTTCCGGGAACCTAACGAGAACGTTCCCGGAAGGTTCTGGGAACGTTCTCGCAACGTTCCTAGAACGTTCCCAGAAAGTTCCCGGAACGTTCCCCTAACCTAAAGGGAACGTTCTATTTACGTTAAGAAAACTTTCCTGGCTAACCAATAGGGAACGTTCTGGGAACCAAAAACTAACGTTCCCGGAACGTTCTGTGAACCAAAAATTGTTTGCTGGGTAGCAGCGATGAAAGCTGACGGTGTTGTCGCCTCAATTCGTCAGCGTCAGATCAAAAAGCACTCTTGAACACACCACACAGACTACAGCCGACGGCAAACTAACACATGCGTTCTGCAAACGCATTCGCAGAACGCACGTATTAGTTTGCCGTCGGCTGTAGTCTGTGCGGTGTCTTCAAGTGCAGCTTTTAAACAAATATATGCGCAGTTTTCGCGAACATATGATACGCATCTACACCACAACCCTAATCCTACCATCATGTAGCATAGACACAAAGTCCATTTTTGCGTATCAATACCATGAGTTTTCGTTTTAATTTGGTGTACTATTATACGCACTTTCATGAGATCGGGTTGGAAAGATAATGTAACATTTAAACAGCCTTCTGTCTGTACCGCCTTCATTTACATGCTTGTTTTAATCACTTGCACTTTAATTCTGGGGCACTGACTCGTTCGCTAAACTGAACATCCAATCAGAGTTCTCACTCGCGCCAACGGCCCCGACGGCAAACTACTGCCGACGTGAGCCTGACGAGAGGAGACCCCCCCACAATGTAAAGCGTTTTGAGTGCCTAGAAAAGCGCTATATAAATGTAAGGAATTTTTATACTTGTAATAAGGAGTAGAATTTACAATTTTAGCTATATGGAGTTTACACAAGATTAGATAATGATCTGAGATATCATCACTTTGCTGCAGAATTTCAATACCATTAACATCAATTCCATGTGACATGATATGATTTCGACAGTAGGTCCAGAAACATGTTGTCTAACCCCAATAGAGTTCGGAATGTCTATGAATGCTGATCCTAATGCATCTTTTTCATTATCAGTATGGATATTAAAATCACCAACGATCAAGGCTTTATTTGCAGATTCTTTAATAAAGTCTGTATGGTGTTATGGATAGACTCGGACACGAAGGTAAGAGGTGAATATGAAGTGATTTATTTGACAGGTGAAGCACAATGGTGGATATCGTAGAATGGAGAGGTGAGTGGATAATCTTGAAGTGAGTACTTCGTGGAGTGGTGAGAGATGATGACAACTTTCTTTTTCCCACAGCGTTTCTGGAAGACGAGACGAGGGGATCTGTGATAACACACACACACTCCGATGGTTGGAACTCTAGGAGGAGAGGATGACACAAGGAGGAAGAATACAGGAGGTAAGGCACACAAGGTAAGTATACACTCTTGGAAGGATATAGTTTTTGGTTGCAGGATACAGCGGTGTCAGAGTCCACGTTGAGAAAACGAGATTGGACAGTGAAGTGAGTTGAGTGAGGATCTTTTGTAGTGGGTGTTGATGAGGCTGTGATCAGGTGCAGGTGTGCGTGATTAGAACTCTGGTGAGGTGGAACGCTGTGATTGGTGGAGTGAAGGGCCTGACTGATCTGTGACATATGGTGCCCTGGTGGCCTGTATATAGTAGCCAGTACAAACATCATAGGGGATTTATCATTAACAATTGTTTCTCTAGATAATGTTATATGAAGCATCATTACTTCATAGGAGTTATACTTAAAGCCTTCCCTCTGAGAAATATTGAATATTGCTATAATTTGTAGCAACATGTCACGAATCCTGTTCCGTGGCCTTCTGTCCACTTTCCACCAGAGGTCGCCCTCTGATTACATTGACATTCACAACACAGAAACTGTTACACATCACCCTGGACTACAGTTCCTATCATCCATTGCCAGTGTTTGGCATGTTACTTTAAAAAAAAGTAATTAGTTATAGTTACTAGTTACTTCTCACAAATAGTAACTGAGTTAGTAACTGAGTTACATCATTACAAAAGTAAATAATTACCAGGGAAAGTAACTATTGCGTTACTTTTTAAAAAATGTTCAAATGTCAAATAACTTTGGATGCCCCCAATATTAAATATGTTAAATTAATGAAATGGACACTAAAAAGAGTAAATCATTATTATAAAACATTGTACATTAATCTACACTATTTATCTACTGACACTTAGCATCAGTCAGTCAAGCATTAGAATAGAATATTATGATAATTTAATATTATATGATGCTAGAACTTTAGTAATTAGAATAACCAAGTATGAATGCATATTTGTCATCAATATAAAACTCACTAAGGATTAATGAGCTGCTGGGTTCATGAATATTAATCACGTTGTCTGCGTTCGCTCAAATTTATTTGCTGAAATCAAAACAATTCTGCATGTTATGAAAGACTCTCTTGCTCTGTATCTTTCTTTGTGTGTGTGTATGTGAGAGAAAATGACGGCGAGTCGTGCTTCACACTAGAGTTTATGGTACGTCAAATACAGCTACACTGCGCATCCATTCAGATGAACTGAAAAATGTTATTCTAATAATATAATATAGTAACGCCACATTTTATTGTCAGTAACAGTAATGGCGTTGTAACGGGGGAAACAGTAATTCGTTTGATTACTCATTACTGAAAAAAAAACGCCATTAGTAACGCTGTTTATTTATAACACCGTTATTCCTATCACTGTCCATTGCACTGATGACACACACACAGCTGTATGCACTGATTACACAGCTGTTTCCCATCAGACATGCTACTTAAACGAGGGACTTCCTTTTCCTTTTTGCCGAGTATTGTTTAGCATTTATCACTGTGATCGCTACTTTACGGAACCTGCTATAGTTTTCATAGTCTAGTCATAGTCTAGTCTTGCCTGTTTTCCAGGTTTGTGATTCTTGACAACGGATTACCCCTTTTGTCAAGCCCTCTGGATTACATTTGCTGTCGTCTGACTCAAGCCCGTTTAGGATTGCTCTTTTGTCTTGCCTGTGCCATACCTGTTTGCTGATGTTTGACCCTGCCTGTGTTTGACTATGTTTCTAAATAAAAGCTTACACATGGATCCATTCGCCTCACGTCTCGTTGGCTCCGTTACACAACACCTCCTCCTTTGCCTTTTGGACGCGGTTCATTTTTATAACAGTAATCTTGGGGGGTAGACTCGTTTAAAACTTCAAATAGACTGATCTGTTTCAATTGTTAGGCAAGGAAGATGACCAGATCTCGGTCTTTCTGTGATCATCTGAAACCAGACCAGGATCTTGACTTTTTTTTAACCTTGCAAGACTGGGGTGAAGGTCTGCAGTCACCTTGCTGCTCTTGTATGTAACTGAATTTACATGGATGCATTATTGACAATGAGTTATGAAAAAAAAAAAGTTTTATTGGAACTGATCATCCTATCCTGGTCATTATCAACAGCAGTAATGGTAACAATACCAATAAAACTAACTAAAATGTAACTCCTGCTCATATGCCACTGAATGATATAGACATTAGCTCAAAATTACACCCAGGGTGACCTTTAAAAATGTTTGCAATGTTTACAATGTTTGGATTGCTTCAGTCTGTTGCGCGCTGCTGAGAGGTTTGTGATTGTAGCTCCGTGTAGCTTCGCTTTTTATTGAATCTCTACCTTACTTTCACTCCTTTTTGTCAAAAGTGATAACATATAACTTAATTCCCACCATATTTCAGGTGCTATCCTTCAAACTAATCTAACTAATTTGATCGTTCACTTTTAAAACCGTCACTCGCGGTTCCATTTGCATTTCGCGCCTATTATTTATTTATTTTATTTTTTCCTTGCTCCGTTTTTCACAAGCTCATCAAACAACAGTGGTAAGTTAAGTTGGTATCATTCACCAATCACGGTGAGTAATGGCTTCTTCTCCTGCTATTGTTGTTTGCACTGTCTGCCACATGTATAGTTTATCTGTCTCTGTCAGCAGCGAGGGATTCACATGTGATAAATGCAGGGAAATAGTTAGGCTGACAGAGAAGGTTTTAGAACTAGAGACACGCATCCAAACTTTAGTTGAGGATAGTAAGAATGTGAGGGCTGTAGATACTGCTTTGGATGCGACTAGCTCAGGGAGTCCTGTACATTGTTCGGTTTCGGTTGAGCCCGTGCAGCAGGGCAGCTGGGTGACAGTGAGGCGGCATAGTCGCGGGTCAAAACACCACTCTTCCGTTCCGATCAGAACATCAAACAGGTTCTCCCCACTCAGTGAAGCACCCACTGAGAAACCTGATGAAAGTGCTCTAGTTATTGGCGATTCTATTGTACGGAACGTGAAAATAGAGACACCAGCCACCATAGTCCATTGTTTACCAGGAGCCAGAGCGCCTGACATCTTGGCAAATTTAAAAGTGCTGGCTAATGCTAAACGTAAATTCAGTAAGATTGTTATCCACGTCGGCGCTAATGATGTTCGACTTCGCCAGTCGGGGATCACTAAAAATAATGTTAAAGAGGTGAGTGAACTTGCAAGTACGATGTCGGACACTGTAATATGCTCTGGTCCCCTCCCTGCTTACCGGGGTGATGAGATTCATAGCAGACTGTCGTCACTTAATGGCTGGATGTCTAAGTGGTGCCCGCAAAATAACATAGGCTTTATAGACAATTGGATGAGTTTTTGGGGCAGACCTGACCTGTTGAAAAGAGATGGTGTTCATCCCTCCTGGGGTGGTTAGGGTTAGGTAATACAGTTAAATGCGAACTTGAGCCCCCACAGTTGAGCCCTTAGGATGGGGTGCACTTACTAAGGCTAGTAACAGGACTCTGAAATTTGGTATATAGGGTTAGGTAATAGAGTTAAATGCGAACTTGAGCCCCTTAGGGTTAGGGTAATAGAGTTAAATGCGAACTTGAGCCCCCACAGTTGAGCCCTTAGGATGGGGTGCACTTACTAAGGCTAGTAACAGGACTCTGAAATTTGGTATATAGGGTTAGGTAATAGAGTTAAATGCGAACTTGAGCCCCTTAGGGTTAGGGTTAGGTAATAGAGTTAAATGCGAACTTAGGGTTAGGTAATAGAGTTAAATGCGAACTTGAGCCCCCACAGTTGAGCCCTTAGGATGGGGTGCACTTACTAAGGCTAGTAACAGGACTCTGAAATTTGGTATATATACTAATTCGAGGGCGCCCGATCGTTTGCACATAGTTTGGAAGCTCTAGCGCCACCAGGCGTCGAGATACGGTATTGCACCTCCAGTTCTCTTGTACGTAGAGTGCTGAAACTTGGTATATATACTAATTGGTCCGCCTCAAGTTGATTGCACTTAGTTTGGTCTCTCTAGCGCCACCAGGCGACGAGATATTGTACTGCACCCCCACTTGAGTTTCGCGCGTCAGCCCAAGGTTTAAATTTCTCTTTACAGCTGGTCAGCCCTAGGCTTGGACAGTCGTATGTGGGTGGGTGTTGGTGCAATGTGCTGTCAGAGGGTCTTGGGTAGGTTTAGGCTGGTCTTTGGAGGGCCTCTGTTGGTTCTGAGTGCTGGTTAGGGGATGAAAAATCCAGTGATTAGGCCGAAGCCCAAGGTCACGGTAATGCACGGGCTCTGAACATCAACTGGCCACCAAACTTCCGCTTCCAGGGGTCCAAGAATATTTTTCTGTTGATGTAAAAAATCCCAAATAGGGTTTAAAATACTAGTGGTTGTGTCTCTTAGGTTTGCACATCAAATAGTGTTTGGTAGGTTAGGGTAATAGAGTTAAATGCGAACTTGAGCCCCCACAGTTGAGCCCTTAGGATGGGGTGCACTTACTAAGGCTAGTAACAGGACTCTGAAATTTGGTATATAAACTAATTCGAGGGCGCCCGATCGTTTGCACATATTAGGGTTAGGGTTAGGTTAGGATTAGAAAAGAATCCAAGAGCTGAAGCAACGTCCAGCTCTGGTAATGCTCAGTCCTTCGATACTCCTTCTGGCCGCTCTCTCGCCTCGGCCGAGGCCCGCCCCCACGTCCTCAGCCCACCACACCATCACCGATACACTTGGCCTTTTTATTATTGAGTCACAGATAGTGAGATTTTTAAATGTATGAGTGAGTCTTATTTTTAATTATAAGTGTTATTTATTAAAGTTTTTTTTAATAGGTATTATTTATTCATCTATTTATTTATTTATTAATCCACCCTCCCTATTAAGGGTTAGGGTTAGGTAATAGAGTTAAAAACGAAATTGCACCACCTTATATAAAGGGGTGCACTTACTAAGGCTAGTAAGAAAGAGTTAAGGCCAGGTACTAGGAGGCTGAAATTTGGTATATATACTAATTCGAGTGCGCCCGATCGTTTGCACATAGTTTGGAAGCTCTAGCGCCACCAGGCGTCGAGATATGGTATTGCACCCCCAGTTTTCTTGTACGTAGAGTGCTGAAACTTGGTATATATACTAATTGGGCCGCCTCAAGTTGATTGCACTTGGTTTGGTCTCTCTAGCGCCACCAGGTGTTGAGATATTGTACTGCACCCCCACTTGAGTTTCGCGCGTCAGCCCGAGGTTTAAATTTCTCTTTACAGCTCGTCAGCCCTAGGCTTGGACAGGGTTTGGACAGTCCAAGGTGAGTGGTGCTAATCACCAGTAGAAGACTGGGCTCCAATTAAGGCCTGTTAGCCCCAGGCCACCGTCCCTGTGTGCTGTCCTAGTGGACCCAGGGGGGCTGGATACTTACGACTCCCCCAAGTGACCCTTTGTTAACACCGCAAGGTATCCCAGGTCACCCAAGAAGAGTTTGAGAGAAAAGGTCTGAAGCCACCTAAACAGCAAGTCGGGGTTCAAACTGGTGGATGTACATTTCTGTACAACAAGCTTCTACCAGTTATTACCCCTAGAGTAATTGCAAGGATCAGACCGACATTATCCTTACGGGAAAACCGCTGACTGCAAAAACTCCTAGGCTGCAATAGGCAAAGCTGGGCTGAGGAACCCCATTCCTTGGAACACTTGTCTCATTCATGGTGAGTAACTTGTTCAATCCCACAATCCCCTACTCTTCCTGATTTTTCCTTCCTGGTCGAATTTTCATACAAAAAGGATGATTTCTACTGTTTTTTCAAATCTTTTCTGAAATTTTAGATAGTTTTTCTCATTTTATCACTGATAAAGTAACAACACTTAGATTTACAATTTTTTGATTTTTTTGAAAACTCACCGTCATGGAAACAAACGTGTACATTGGGTTAGTAGAGTCCTGCAAGATTGAATCATCAAAACTTTCACCCAAAGTTTTCCATGTGGACGACTGAGAATGTCAGTGACACTCAGTTGATTTGGGTGGACTGGCCACCACCCAAAGTTTTCCATGTGGACGACTGAGAATGTCAGTGACACTCAGTTGATTTGGGTGGACTGGCCACCACCCAAAGTTTTCCATGTGGATGACTGAGAATGTCAGTGACACTCAGTTGATTTGGGTGCAATGGCCATTAAATGTGTGTGTGTGTTTTTGTTTGTGTTTGAGGTCGGAGGTCCTCTGTAGGTTCTGAGTGCTCTCAGGGTGTCCTTGGGTAGGTTTAGTGTGGTCTTTGGAGGTCCTCTGTAGGTTCTGAGTGCTCTCAGGGTGTCCTTGGGTAGGTTTAGTGTGGTCTTTGGAGGTCCTCTGTAGGTTCTGAGTGCTCTCAGGGTGTCCTTGGGTAGGTTTAGTGTGGTCTTTGGAGGTCCTCTGTAGGTTCTGAGTGCTCTCAGGGTGTCCTTGGGTAGGTTTAGTGTGGTCTTTGGAGGTCCTCTGTAGGTTCTGAGTGCTCTCAGGGTGTCCTTGGGTAGGTTTAGTGTGGTCTTTGGAGGTCCTCTGTAGGTTCTGAGTGCTCTCAGGGTGTCCTTGGGTAGGTTTAGTGTGGTCTTTGGAGGTCCTCTGTAGGTTCTGAGTGCTCTCAGGGTGTCCTTGGGTAGGTTTAGTGTGGTCTTTGGAGGTCCTCTGTAGGTTCTGAGTGCTCTCAGGGTGTCCTTGGGTAGGTTTAGTGTGGTCTTTGGAGGTCCTCTGTAGGTTCTGAGTGCTCTCAGGGTGTCCTTGGGTAGGTTTAGTGTGGTCTTTGGAGGTCCTCTGTAGGTTCTGAGTGCTCTCAGGGTGTCCTTGGGTAGGTTTAGTGTGGTCTTTGGAGGTCCTCTGTAGGTTCTGAGTGCTCTCAGGGTGTCCTTGGGTAGGTTTAGTGTGGTCTTTGGAGGTCCTCTGTAGGTTCTGAGTGCCCTTGGGTAGGTTTAGTTAGGGTTAGGTAATAGAGTTAAATGCGAACTTGAGCCCCCACAGTTGAGCCCCTATGATGGGGTGCACTTACTAAGGCTAGTAACAGGACTCTGAAATTTGGTATATATACTAATTCGAGGGCGCCCGATCGTTTGCACATAGTTTGGAAGCTCTAGCGCCACCAGGCGTCGAGATATGGTATTGCACCCCCAGTTCTCTTGTACGTAGAGTGCTGAAACTTGGTATATATACTAATTGGGCCGCCTCAAGTCGATTGCACTTGGTTTGGTCTCTCTAGCGCCACCAGGTGTCGAGATATTGTACTGCACCCCCACTTGAGTTTCGCGCGTCAGCCCGAGGTTTAAATTTCTCTTTACAGCTGGTCAGCCCTAGGCTTGGACAGGGTTTGGACAGTCGTATGTGGGTGGGTGTTGGTGCAATGTGCTGTTGTGTGGGTGGTGCTAATCACCAGTAGAAGACTGGGCTCCAATTAAGGCCTGTTAGCCCCAGGCCACCGTCCCTGCGTGCTGTCCTAGTGGACCCAGGGGGGCTGGATACTTACGACTCCCCCAAGTGACCCTTCGTTAACACCGCAAGGTATCCCAGGTCACCCAAAAAGAGTTTGAGAGAAAAGGTCTGAGGCCACCTAAACAGCAAGTCGGGGCTCAAACTGGCGGATGCACATTTCTGTACAACAAGCTTCTACCAGTTATTACCCCTAGAGTAATTGCAAGGATCAGACCGACATTATCCTTACGGGAAAACCGCTGACTGCAAAAACTCCTAGGCTGCAATAGGCAAAGCTGGGCTGAGGAACCCCATTCCTTGGAACACTTGTCTCATTCATGGTGAGTAACTTGTTCAATCCCACAATCCCCTACTCTTCCTGATTTTTCCTTCCTGGTCGAATTTTCATACAAAAAGGATGATTTCTACTGTTTTTTCAAATCTTTTCTGAAATTTTAGATAGTTTTTCTCATTTTATCACTGATAAAGTAACAACACTTAGATTTACAATTTTTTGATTTTTTTGAAAACTCACCGTCATGGAAACAAACGTGTACATTGGGTTAGTAGAGTCCTGCAAGATTGAATCATCAAAACTTTCACCCAAAGTTTTCCATGTGGACGACTGAGAATGTCAGTGACACTCAGTTGATTTGGGTGGACTGGCCACCACCCAAAGTTTTCCATGTGGATGACTGAGAATGTCAGTGACACTCAGTTGATTTGGGTGCAATGGCCATTAAATGTGTGTGTGTGTTTTTGTTTGTGTTTGAGGTCGGAGGTCCTCTGTAGGTTCTGAGTGCTCTCAGGGTGTCCTTGGGTAGGTTTAGTGTGGTCTTTGGAGGTCCTCTGTAGGTTCTGAGTGCTCTCAGGGTGTCCTTGGGTAGGTTTAGTGTGGTCTCTGGAGGTCCTCTGTAGGTTCTGAGTGCTCTCAGGGTGTCCTTGGGTAGGTTTAGTGTGGTCTCTGGAGCTCCTCTGTAGGTTCTGAGTGCTCTCAGGGTGTCCTTGGGTAGGTTTAGTGTGGTCTCTGGAGCTCCTCTGTAGGTTCTGAGTGCTCTCAGGGTGTCCTTGGGTAGGTTTAGTGTGGTCTCTGGAGCTCCTCTGTAGGTTCTGAGTGCTCTCAGGGTGTCCTTGGGTAGGTTTAGTGTGGTCTCTGGAGCTCCTCTGTAGGTTCTGAGTGCTCTCAGGGTGTCCTTGGGTAGGTTTAGTGTGGTCTCTGGAGCTCCTCTGTAGGTTCTGAGTGCTCTCAGGGTGTCCTTGGGTAGGTTTAGTGTGGTCTCTGGAGCTCCTCTGTAGGTTCTGAGTGCTCTCAGGGTGTCCTTGGGTAGGTTTAGTGTGGTCTCTGGAGCTCCTCTGTAGGTTCTGAGTGCTCTCAGGGTGTCCTTGGGTAGGTTTAGTGTGGTCTCTGGAGCTCCTCTGTAGGTTCTGAGTGCTCTCAGGGTGTCCTTGGGTAGGTTTAGTGTGGTCTCTGGAGCTCCTCTGTAGGTTCTGAGTGCGGGTTAGGGTTAGGGTTAGGTAATAGAGTTAAAAACGAAATTGCACCACCTTATATAAAGGGGTGCACTTACTAAGGCTAGTAAGAAAGAGTTAAGGCCAGGTACTAGGAGGCTGAAATTTGGTATATATACTAATTCGAGTGCGCCCGATCGTTTGCACATAGTTTGGAAGCTCTAGCGCCACCAGGCGTCGAGATATGGTATTGCACCCCCAGTTTTCTTGTACGTAGAGTGCTGAAACTTGGTATATATACTAATTGGGCCGCCTCAAGTTGATTGCACTTGGTTTGGTCTCTCTAGCGCCACCAGGTGTTGAGATATTGTACTGCACCCCCACTTGAGTTTCGCGCGTCAGCCCGAGGTTTAAATTTCTCTTTACAGCTCGTCAGCCCTAGGCTTGGACAGGGTTTGGACAGTCCAAGGTGAGTGGTGCTAATCACCAGTAGAAGACTGGGCTCCAATTAAGGCCTGTTAGCCCCAGGCCACCGTCCCTGTGTGCTGTCCTAGTGGACCCAGGGGGGCTGGATACTTACGACTCCCCCAAGTGACCCTTTGTTAACACCGCAAGGTATCCCAGGTCACCCAAGAAGAGTTTGAGAGAAAAGGTCTGAAGCCACCTAAACAGCAAGTCGGGGTTCAAACTGGTGGATGTACATTTCTGTACAACAAGCTTCTACCAGTTATTACCCCTAGAGTAATTGCAAGGATCAGACCGACATTATCCTTACGGGAAAACCGCTGACTGCAAAAACTCCTAGGCTGCAATAGGCAAAGCTGGGCTGAGGAACCCCATTCCTTGGAACACTTGTCTCATTCATGGTGAGTAACTTGTTCAATCCCACAATCCCCTACTCTTCCTGATTTTTCCTTCCTGGTCGAATTTTCATACAAAAAGGATGATTTCTACTGTTTTTTCAAATCTTTTCTGAAATTTTAGATAGTTTTTCTCATTTTATCACTGATAAAGTAACAACACTTAGATTTACAATTTTTTGATTTTTTTGAAAACTCACCGTCATGGAAACAAACGTGTACATTGGGTTAGTAGAGTCCTGCAAGATTGAATCATCAAAACTTTCACCCAAAGTTTTCCATGTGGACGACTGAGAATGTCAGTGACACTCAGTTGATTTGGGTGGACTGGCCACCACCCAAAGTTTTCCATGTGGATGACTGAGAATGTCAGTGACACTCAGTTGATTTGGGTGCAATGGCCATTAAATGTGTGTGTGTGTTTTTGTTTGTGTTTGAGGTCGGAGGTCCTCTGTAGGTTCTGAGTGCTCTCAGGGTGTCCTTGGGTAGGTTTAGTGTGGTCTTTGGAGGTCCTCTGTAGGTTCTGAGTGCTCTCAGGGTGTCCTTGGGTAGGTTTAGTGTGGTCTCTGGAGGTCCTCTGTAGGTTCTGAGTGCTCTCAGGGTGTCCTTGGGTTAGGGTTAGGGTTAGGTAATAGAGTTAAATGCGAACTTGAGCCCCCACAGTTGAGCCCCTATGATGGGGTGCACTTACTAAGGCTAGTAACAGGACTCTGAAATTTGGTATATATACTAATTCGAGGGCGCCCGATCGTTTGCACATAGTTTGGAAGCTCTAGCGCCACCAGGCGTCGAGATATGGTATTGCACCCCCAGTTCTCTTGTACGTAGAGTGCTGAAACTTGGTATATATACTAATTGGGCCGCCTCAAGTCGATTGCACTTGGTTTGGTCTCTCTAGCGCCACCAGGTGTCGAGATATTGTACTGCACCCCCACTTGAGTTTCGCGCGTCAGCCCGAGGTTTAAATTTCTCTTTACAGCTGGTCAGCCCTAGGCTTGGACAGGGTTTGGACAGTCGTATGTGGGTGGGTGTTGGTGCAATGTGCTGTTGTGTGGGTGGTGCTAATCACCAGTAGAAGACTGGGCTCCAATTAAGGCCTGTTAGCCCCAGGCCACCGTCCCTGCGTGCTGTCCTAGTGGACCCAGGGGGGCTGGATACTTACGACTCCCCCAAGTGACCCTTCGTTAACACCGCAAGGTATCCCAGGTCACCCAAAAAGAGTTTGAGAGAAAAGGTCTGAGGCCACCTAAACAGCAAGTCGGGGCTCAAACTGGCGGATGCACATTTCTGTACAACAAGCTTCTACCAGTTATTACCCCTAGAGTAATTGCAAGGATCAGACCGACATTATCCTTACGGGAAAACCGCTGACTGCAAAAACTCCTAGGCTGCAATAGGCAAAGCTGGGCTGAGGAACCCCATTCCTTGGAACACTTGTCTCATTCATGGTGAGTAACTTGTTCAATCCCACAATCCCCTACTCTTCCTGATTTTTCCTTCCTGGTCGAATTTTCATACAAAAAGGATGATTTCTACTGTTTTTTCAAATCTTTTCTGAAATTTTAGATAGTTTTTCTCATTTTATCACTGATAAAGTAACAACACTTAGATTTACAATTTTTTGATTTTTTTGAAAACTCACCGTCATGGAAACAAACGTGTACATTGGGTTAGTAGAGTCCTGCAAGATTGAATCATCAAAACTTTCACCCAAAGTTTTCCATGTGGACGACTGAGAATGTCAGTGACACTCAGTTGATTTGGGTGGACTGGCCACCACCCAAAGTTTTCCATGTGGATGACTGAGAATGTCAGTGACACTCAGTTGATTTGGGTGCAATGGCCATTAAATGTGTGTGTGTGTTTTTGTTTGTGTTTGAGGTCGGAGGTCCTCTGTAGGTTCTGAGTGCTCTCAGGGTGTCCTTGGGTAGGTTTAGTGTGGTCTTTGGAGGTCCTCTGTAGGTTCTGAGTGCTCTCAGGGTGTCCTTGGGTAGGTTTAGTGTGGTCTTTGGAGGTCCTCTGTAGGTTCTGAGTGCTCTCAGGGTGTCCTTGGGTAGGTTTAGTGTGGTCTTTGGAGGGTTAGGTAATAGAGTTAAATGCGAACTTGAGCCCCCACAGTTGAGCCCCTATGATGGGGTGCACTTACTAAGGCTAGTAACAGGACTCTGAAATTTGGTATATATACTAATTCGAGGGCGCTTAGGGTTAGGGTTAGGTTAGGGTTAGGGTTAGGGTTAAATGCGAACTTGAGCCCCCACAGTTGAGCCCCTATGATGGGGTGCACTTACTAAGGCTAGTAACAGGACTCTGAAATTTGGTATATATACTAATTCGAGGGCGCCCGATCGTTTGCACATAGTTTGGAAGCTCTAGCGCCACCAGGCGTCGAGATATGGTATTGCACCCCCAGTTCTCTTGTACGTAGAGTGCTGAAACTTGGTATATATACTAATTGGGCCGCCTCAAGTCGATTGCACTTGGTTTGGTCTCTCTAGCGCCACCAGGTGTCGAGATATTGTACTGCACCCCCACTTGAGTTTCGCGCGTCAGCCCGAGGTTTAAATTTCTCTTTACAGCTGGTCAGCCCTAGGCTTGGACAGGGTTTGGACAGTCGTATGTGGGTGGGTGTTGGTGCAATGTGCTGTTGTGTGGGTGGTGCTAATCACCAGTAGAAGACTGGGCTCCAATTAAGGCCTGTTAGCCCCAGGCCACCGTCCCTGCGTGCTGTCCTAGTGGACCCAGGGGGGCTGGATACTTACGACTCCCCCAAGTGACCCTTCGTTAACACCGCAAGGTATCCCAGGTCACCCAAAAAGAGTTTGAGAGAAAAGGTCTGAGGCCACCTAAACAGCAAGTCGGGGCTCAAACTGGCGGATGCACATTTCTGTACAACAAGCTTCTACCAGTTATTACCCCTAGAGTAATTGCAAGGATCAGACCGACATTATCCTTACGGGAAAACCGCTGACTGCAAAAACTCCTAGGCTGCAATAGGCAAAGCTGGGCTGAGGAACCCCATTCCTTGGAACACTTGTCTCATTCATGGTGAGTAACTTGTTCAATCCCACAATCCCCTACTCTTCCTGATTTTTCCTTCCTGGTCGAATTTTCATACAAAAAGGATGATTTCTACTGTTTTTTCAAATCTTTTCTGAAATTTTAGATAGTTTTTCTCATTTTATCACTGATAAAGTAACAACACTTAGATTTACAATTTTTTGATTTTTTTGAAAACTCACCGTCATGGAAACAAACGTGTACAT